>JACMZG010000008.1:61567917-61615417 GCA_018340805.1 Microvelia longipes
TTTCACGTTCTGTTCAACAGGGTTGTAAACAGGCTGTTTCCGAGGTAGGTTGTAAACAACCTACCTTGGAAAAAACTATGAAAGTAAGTATTGCAATAAGAAAGTATGATAATACCTTCATTTGAAGGTTTACTTTTATTAAATGTAAGGTAGAATTCAATATAGATCAATCCTTTGCGAGATTGCTTGTTCTTTGGTATAAGTTTACAGATAAAATATTTTCTTTTCCCTCAAGCCACTCCTTTTTTTAACTTTGAATTGATTAATTTTAGATTTTGAAATACAGAGTTTAATATTTCAATTCCACTGCAGTAAATTAAATAAAATTTTTATTTCAAGATTGTTTTTACTTTTATACCTTGTTTCATTTTTTTAGAGGTTTAAAAATCAGCTTTATTCTTATGGCTGTACAGACATATATTTGGTTAATAGAGTAGTTTTGTTTTCCTTAAAAAGTCAAGTGAACTGTATAATGTTCTTTTTCTGTCTTTAAATATAAATTTTTAGAAAATTAATAGTTTAAGTAAAATTTTATTGCTGGCTCTCCAGAATATAATGACATAAGAAATTACTTTTAATTGCAATTTTTAATTATTTAATTCAATATTTAAGGCAACATTTTAATGATTTTAGTTAAATTGTATGTTCTTTTATTTATTTCAAAGCAAATTAACTCTTCACCATAATTTTCTATAGATAATGGTCAATTTATAAAGGATATTTCCATTGTGAAATATGGGAAAACAAACCTAATAAGACTTTGATCTAGAAGAAAAAGACCTTGAAGAATTGTTCAAAATTAGACAAATCAATTTTTTCATCCATACGCTAATTCTCTTGACTCACAAGTTGATAAATTTAAGATTTATATTGGACTATAGCATTCTATTATATTAAATTTTATCGAGGACTAAGAAAATAAGTGCTGCCAAATTTGTGTTCACTTTCACAATGAAACAAAAATATTATTATTTTTCACATATCTTATAAAATTATATTTTATAACACGGCTAAAATCAGTTGACAACGTGGGAAAATACTGGGAGGGAGCCAATGAGGTTACTTCTAGATTTTAAACCAAACCCACAACTTCATATCAGCCAAACCTCATTGGTTCCCCCACACTATTTTCCCACGGTGTCAACTGATTTTAACTGAGTTTTATATTATAATAAAGGATGGGAATGGAAATCTCCAAAATTCTCTTTTCCTCAAGTTTTGAAATTAACAATCTTATTAGTTCTCGGAACATATAATCATGCTAAATATACCTTGCAATAAAGGAAAACCTAAAACCCACATTTTAGGTTTTCCTGTATCCATTCTGATATTTTTTTAAGATTCACATCTAACAAAAATATCAGAATGAACAAAATTAAAAACATGGAACCTCAATTTAAAAGGATCCAAATTGTATAAATTGATTTCAGAATTGATGTGGTATAGACTTGAAATGACAAAGTATCTTATGAGTTTATTTGGATTTAGCCACATGATCTTTAAATAAAGAAAACAAATTTAATATACTAACATTGGTTTTAATTAACCCTATAAAAATTGATAACATAAGTAATAAAATTTAGGCCCTTATTCAGAATGATCAAAAATATCTCTCCTAGGTTATTCCTAGCTGTATGTATTTAGAGAGGGTGCGCCTCCTCTCTATCAGTGGCGTAGCCCTGATAGAGAGGAGAGGGGGTCAGCCCCTCCCCCGAAATTTTTACATAACCTAAACCCGCAAAAATGTGTGAAAAAATAAAACTATAATATAAATATCATAATATATAAAAAATATACAATGAAATTGAAAGATATAAAAATAATTTGAAAACATTGAACAATATACAATATATATGTATATATATATATATATATATATATATATATATATATATATATATATATATATATATATATATACATATATATTTGTGCGTACAAAAATAGCGGAAGCTCATATTTTCCATACCCTATGAGAGGTGACTGCCAGTATCCAAATTGACTACTATACTATATAGAATTAGTCTTTTTTCCGGGAACATATAAGACTTTTATTGTTTTTTAGACCATAAGGGAGGTAATACAAAATAGTTTAATGTAAAATATAATGATAATGGCAATAGAAAGACTAGAAACAAGTGAAGTATTAAAACTAAAATGTAATTTTAAAGATCAATATGTAAATAAAAAAATAATATGGGAAATAAAAATGTATATTTTTGTATAATCATCTTTTTATTTTCATAAAAATACAAGCGTATACAATAATTGTATACTAAATTATAAAAATAAATTATGGTTATTTCTCTGCTAGAGAGCTTATGCTTAGTGCTGTTAAGAGAGTCTGCATTCCATCACGCTCTTAAATATCATTTTATACAAAATAGGTAAATCAGGTGTACTTTCTAGCTTATGAATCCAATTCTAGCTTTTAAATTTTTGGTCTATGCTTTAATATAACCTGAGCAGTAGCATCAGCAAGAAAGCTTTAAGCAAGAATTAGATTTATAAGCAAAAGATTCTGGGGTGGTGGTCGCCAGGTGGGCATATAAAAAATGTCTCCCAGACAAAAACTTAAAAGTGTGTTCATAAAAGAAATGGACAACATAGTTACCAACAACTTACAATGATTATTTTACAGATAAACTATAACCATACATGAACACAAACATCCAAATCTATAAAGGTGAATAATAGTTATTATAATTAATTCTCATAAGGAGAAGTCTCGGAGAATCACTCTCTTTAAAGGAATCTCGGAGAATCTTGATAATACTCTTTACAGAACCTCTTAAAGGTTTAATAATATTGCTTATATAAGGCATAATTTGAGGATTAGTTGCATATGTTTTTACTAAAACACAAAATTGATTGCAAACTATAAATAATTCACTTATTTTCTTCTGCATCTGAAAAAATAAATGATAATTATTAAATAAGTTTTTCCCAATCAGCAAAATAAGACATGGGTGTTGTCAAATGAATGAGATCAGATACAAACAAAGTCAAGTCCTTCCCTATTTAACTGTTCCTACAGGAGAGGAGAAAGACAGGAAAAGTCTCAACAAATATTTACTGACACACATCACAAGCTTAAGTAGCTACACTCCGCAAGCTTTCAAATAGCTTGTCTTGGTTATTTTACTCTTTAGGGTATTAATTGTTACATTCAGAGGGTATGTAAATTTATTTTTAATTTCAAATTTGTTCCCATAAATGCTTTGTTTATTTATTACTATAATATTATATTTATTACAGGTAGCGACCATAGACCTTTGCATGCAGTGCTACGGATCAAGAAAATGAACAAAATCCACAGAGATAAAAGGATACGGTATAGTACTAACCAGCTTAAGGAATATGGTTACATGACAATTCTGGAAAAAGACTTAACACAGATAAAGAACAGCCCTAAGAACAATATAAATAAATATAGTGAGGAAATAATCAAAACAATAAAAAATGCTTACGAAGAAACTACAAAATTAATACCTGAAAACAAATCAAAAAACAAATTCCCGATTGATATTATGAGAATGCTTGAGAAACGGAGACGGCTTAAAAGAACTAATAGTAATAAATCAGAGGTTACAGAGCTTTCTAATAGCATTCGTGAAAGAATTAAAGAATGGAGTCAGGAGAGAGAAATTAAAGAAATAGAAAATGCAGTCAAAACTGGAACCAGCTTAAAGAAAATAAATAAATTACACCAAGAAGGTAAGAAATCTATAATATCTATGAGAAATGCTAGTGGAGAAATAATTCATGATGTAGAAGAAATACTAGAAATCATATTTAATTTTTACAAGGATTTATACTCAGATAAAGAAGCTATAAATAACTCAAAAATAATACAACCAAAAATAATAATAAAATGAATACTATAACCAATAAGGAACCAATATATTGTGAAGAAGTAGAAAGAATAATTAAAATCTAAAAGATGGTAAAGCCGGAGGTGATGATGGAGTAATTAATGAGCAACTTAAGGCAGGTGGAGATAAATTGTGTAAGGAACTCTGTTCACTTTTTTAATCAATGTTTAAAAGTTGGCAAAATACCGGATAAATGGCTGGAAGCTAACTTAATTTGCTCTTTAAGAAGGGAGACAAAAATGAAATCAAAACTATCGTCCTATCAACCTTCTTTCTGTTGTCTACAAAGTATTCATGGCAGTATTAGCTAAAAGAATGGAAAAAATATTTGAAGAAAGAATACCTATTGATCAAATAAATAGGCTTCAAAAAGAACTTTTCAACCACAGATAGCATACTGACAGTAAAAAAACTCATAGCAAAGGCAAACGAATATAAATTCCATTATGCTTACTTTTATAGATTTTGAAAAAGCATTCGACAGTGTAAAAACATCAGCAATTCTGATAGAAATGAAAATTATACTCGGTGATACAAAAAGTTTTGAAATATTTAAATATATATACGAAAATTCAAAAATTAAAATAAAATATAAAGGTAAAGTTAGAGTGTTAGACTTAGAAAGAGGGCTGAGACAGGGTGACGTTGCATCCGCAAAAATTTTTACTGCCGTGCTGGAGCAAATATTCCATCAGCTTAAATGGACAGGCAAAGGAATCAAAATAAACGGGGAGTACCTAAATGTAATGAAATTTGCGGACGACATCATTCTGATCGGAAAATCCATAGCTGAGTTGAAAGACATGCTAAGAGAGTTAGTAGCAGAAGCAAAGAAAGTTGGGTTAAATGTAAATTGCGAAAAAACTAAGCTAATGACTATAAATGCAGAAGCAATATGGAAAATAGAAGGGAATACAATAGAGCAAGTCTCAGAATTCATCTATCTAGGAAGTCTAATATCAACAGATAATAAAGATGACAAGGAGCTGTCAAGAAGGATTAGCCTTGGTTGGAGAGCATATAATAGATATAGGAAACTTTAGATCTATTGTAATATGATAGAAAAGAATAAATTATGGAAAAGTGTCCTCCTTCATTAACATATGCATGTGAAACATGGGCTCTAACAGATTTAAAGCTTCACAGGCTAAGAGTAGCTGTGAGAGGCATGATGAGGAGCATGCTAAAAGTAACCAGAAAAGATAAGAAAACAATAAAATGGTTGGAGAGAAACACTGGTCTAGAAGATATTGGTAGAGTTGTAGCTAAGAGGAAATGGCAATAGGCTGGACACATTGCTAGGACTAGAGATGACAGATGGACTAAGAAGATCTTACAGTGGTGTCCTAGAGACTGTAGGAGAGATAGAGGCAAGCCTTTGAGAAGATGGGAAGATGATTTTGAAGAGTATGCGAGTACAAAACAACATGGATGAGGATAGCGCAGGACAAGGAGAAATGGATCAGGCTTACAAATGTTTTCTTAGTGTTTATCTGGCTAAATCATAATTAGATAAAATTAAATTAAAAATGATAAAAAAATTTATTAAATTTTATTATTATAAAATACGTTTATAATAAATAATTATATAATAATTATTAAATTAAACTATAAAAAAAGAAAATACTTAAAATTAAATAAATACATAAATAAAAAAATAAAATTAAAATTATTTTTAAAAATATATATGTATATGTGTGTATGTATGTGTGTGTATGTATGTTATGTATGGTGTTGTGTAATATGTAAGTATATATGTATGTGTATATTATATAGTATATATAGTATATGTATGTATGTATTGTATATGTATTGTATATATATATATGTATTAAATTAATTATTAAAAAAATTGATAAATCTAAAAAAAA
The DNA here is from genome assembly GCA_018340805.1 of Microvelia longipes. Taxonomy (NCBI): domain Eukaryota; kingdom Metazoa; phylum Arthropoda; class Insecta; order Hemiptera; family Veliidae; genus Microvelia; species Microvelia longipes. The sequence continues at coordinate 61,573,664 of JACMZG010000008.1, forward strand.
AATAATAATGATATAACTAAATATTAAATTGTAAGTAATTATTTTGTGTAGTATACTAGACAATAAATATTATTGTTGATTTAATTGAATTAAAATAACAAATAATAACTTTTTTTAACCTCCCTTCAGGAGGAACCACAGCTCAATGCTGATTTGCATGGATGCTTTGAAAAAAGAATATGTAAATTTTAATTAGTAAAATCAAAATTTGCAATAAATGGTGATATGATATGATATGATATAGTTATTATAGTATAGTATTATAGTTGATTCAATAGTATAAATGATGTTTATACTATTTTAATTTTTTTTACACTTAAACCCTTAGAGTCATATTAGTGTTTGCCTACACTCAAATCTCACTCAAATAATCCACCCTAGAGTTTGTACACCCAATCATCTAGAAAGCACGCCCTCCGTACATGGTAGCACATATGACTAGTCCACAATGTGCCCAGTTCATCTAGCCCAACCAGACACAGTCAAAACTCACTTAGGCTAGTGTCGCAACTATCTCACAGTGTGCCTAGTTCATCTAGACCAGCTAGACTCTGGCTAGGCTCACCGCTCTGGCTAGCGTTGACTATCAGTCCACAGTGTGCTTAGGTCATCTAGTCTTACTAGCTCCTCTGATCACATTAGTCTCACTTGGCTGCCCTCATTCAACCAGTCTCACCAATCTCATCAGCTCCTCTGGGATCACCAGAAGTCTGGTGATCCCAGACTCTTACATTCTAGCATAGCTAGAGAGCTATGCTCACCACTCTGGCTAACCCAGTGCCACCAACAGAGAACTCGGCAATCCTGACTCCAATGTGTGCACAAACTCATTCTATAGCTCTAACCTTAAAGTCAAAGTTCCGCAGTGATACTAGGAGACATCGGTCTTCAAGAACCGAGCAATTTGTTCCTAGTTATTACGTTATTTGTGTCACCGCCTTCACTTTCACTGGCTATGTTTTAAGACCTCCCGAGTATACAGTACAAAAGTTAACCTAATATTAAGGTCCTCCTCTGGCTGGATTTAAACCCTCGACCTCCAAGTCAAAAGGCAAGTGCTCATTGGTGATTTTAATTAAGTGTTATTTTACTACTTCTGATAATACAACAAAAATTAGTTTAAAAAACCTAATATTAATTATAGACAAATTAAAAAGTTTAGCTTAACTTACAATGGATCTTCCTAGCTCTCCTATCACAAGTGAGTCCTTTCTACTTGTTGTATATTCCTGAAAAATGTTCAATATTATAATCAAATACAGCTGTGGAGTCTCTAAACAAGATCAAAGTAACAAAACTATCTTCACAAAAAGAAGAAAACTTTGTTTTTGTATTATCTTAAATAAAAAATACGGGCCTTCGGCCCGTAGCTGCTACGCGGTCTCGGCGCTTCGCGCCTCGTCCGCTCCGCGGCGTCGGCCCACCGGGCCGCTTCGCGGCACGGGGGCCTCCCAGTAGCCGCTTTGCGGCCCACTTTTTTTTGTTTTTTTATTATGTATGGTTTCATTATCGTTTCTTGTTACATGGCATTTTGCCACGTATTTAGCGAATTTTCACAGCCTCGTTTCACAGGCCCGCTTCGCGGGCCTGAGAGGCTTTTTTGCAAATTTGATTTTATTAATCCTCTATTATTAATAGTAAGCAATGATATTGCAGTTAACAAAAGCATATAAAAATAATAATATATATTTAAATACATAACTAATACGTTTTTATAGAGATATAAAGAATACAAGAAAATAAATCCACACGTTGCAACTGTTGGAGTAACCTTGTATAAAGGGTAAGAAAAGATTATAGTTTCATCTTTAATCAGATTAGTTATCGTCCACCATACAAAGGGGTATAACTCTTACACACATTTATGATTGTTTATACAATTTAAAGAAAAATGTCAAATTTTTTTTGTAAACAAATTGTTTATTTGAGTATAACCTTTAGGTTGAAAAAAATATATTCATGATTTTTTAAATTAAAAATACCGTTTTCGTCACTTAGGATTGGCCGATTGAGCTGAAACCCGGTCGCAATCGTTTTAGAATGACTTCGACCATATAAGATTACTTCGAGGTTCTTCTATTTACAGGCCTGCTTAGCTCGGCGTGGATTAGTGGAAGCCATTTTTGTCCTGTCTCTCTGGACAGTAGGCTAACCAGGATGGAGCAAGAGGTAGAGCTCCTCTAATTATACTACATCCCCACCCTCTAACACTACTGAACCCAACAGATATCGTACGAGTCTTTGACCTAGACGTATACATATATACAAGATTATATATAATATGTATACCGTTTGCGCAATTTGTGATGGTTCGATGAGCTGAAATTGGTCTTAATCGATTCAGCTAGCCGTCTACCTAAATACGAAATACCTTGTTTTAAAGCCATTTCAAGTTTCAAAAAAAAATTTTTTTTCATGACGCCATAACTTTGATTGATGACGTCATAATGTTTTTTATAAACAATAGGCCTCGTAACCTCCACAACATCTCGCGATTTGCAAAGTTTCGTTCAATTTGAGAACGCCTTCAAGAGTTATCGTTCACCATACGAAAGGGTAGAAACTCTTACATACATATATATATATATATATATATATACATATATATATAAACTTTTTGGGACATATATTTTGTTATCAGGAAGCCAATAGGAACCGATTCCGCTCACTCCCACCCTCAACTTCCGCCATCCGAACAACCTCATAAGCGTCATTTTCATAATGAAAATTCGCTAATAGGCAAAGGCGAAAATGCAAGTAAAAAAGGATTATTTTTGTAACAATTTTAAGGTTTTTAGTTGGACAATTTAAGAAGCATCAAAAGAAAATCTGAGTTTAACTGAATCATAAATAAATTAATTAAATATTACCTCTTTACTGGATAAAAGAAAAAGATTAATCATAATGTTGGTAAGAAAATTCATGTGGAGAAGTTTAATATCATTAAAAGTTTCAGCTTTTTTGACAGCAGCTTCCCAAACTTCATTCTCCGATTGAATAACATCTAGGAATACATAGCTTTCTAAATTTGTTAACAATAAATCCATCCTATATTTTATATACAATATTTCAGTAGGTAACCTAAAACAAGTAGAATACAAATATAGTAGAATTATATACATCCTATATTTTATAACAATATTCAGTAGATAATCAAAACAAGTAGAATACAAATAGAATAGAATTATATCCATCCTATATTTTATATACAATATTTCAGTAGATAATCAAAAACAAGTAGAATACAAATAGAATAGAATTATATCCATCCTATATTTTATATACAATATTTCAGTAGATAATCAAAAACAAGTAGAAATACAAATAGAATAGAATTATAATCCATCCTATATTTTATATACAAAATTTTCAGTAGATAATCAAAAACAAGTAGAATACAAATAGAATAGAATTATATCCATCCTAATATTTATATACATATTTCAGTAGATAATCAAAAAACAGTAGAAATACAAATAGAATAGAATATATCCATTCCTATATTTTATATACAATATTTCAGTAGATAATCAAAACAAGTAGAATAGAATTATATCATCCTATATTTTATATTATTTCAGTAGATAATCAAAAAGTAAATTAAAATAGAATAGAATTATATCCATCCTATATTTATATACAATATTTCATAAGATAATCAAAAACAAGTAGAATACAAATAGAATAGAATTATATCCATCCTATATTTTATATACAATATTTCAGTAGATAATCAAAAACAAGTAGAATACAAATAGAATAGAATTATATCCATCCTATATTTTATATACATATTTCAGTAGATAATCAAATACAAATTAGGCATCCTATATTTTTATACAATACAAAATGCATTTTATACAAAACATTGAAAACGACACCCTACTCGAAATTTAATTTTCAATTACCGTAATTTTGGTTTTTTATAATTTTTGTGGTTTTTTCGACGTTTTGGTAACTTAGAGTGGTCGTATCGACTTCGGACAGGTTCATTCGATTCAGCACCCAAAATACATAAATATTGACCTTTCGCAGCGAAAAATATGAAACCCTGAATTTTGCATTTTTTTCAAAATTTGCTGACTCAGCAACCGGGTTAATGACGTCACAAAAACCTGGTTTTCAATAGGGTTCGTGTCCTCCCAAAGGTTGATTTTTGTACCAAGTTTGTTTAAAAAATATTAATTCGTTCGAAAGATAGAGTGTTTACAAGAAAGTGTTTAGAAATAAATTTTAACGGCAAAAGAATATTATGATTATACAGAATATTTAGAAGATAAATTATAATTTTTTAAATATTCAAAACATATTTATTATTTGTTAAATTTTATATTACCCAACGTAAACTATGTAGAATTTTTAATTTATTTTTTGAAATATCAACTAAATTATATATATTGTTAAATTCATTGACGATGTCCTAATCCCTGTAAAAGGTCAAGGAAATAAATTATTTATTTATTTATTATTTTATACACAATATTTCAGTAGAAATATTGTTATTATATTTGTTTTGTTTCTTAAATTATATTTGCTTTGTTGTTAAATATTTGTTAAATTATATCCATCCTATATTTCATATACAATAATTCAGTAGGTAATCCAAAACAAGTAGAATATAAATAGAATAGAATTATAGAATAAAAATAACTTTTTCAATTTATAACTTTAGATAAGGTTAACATTCTTCAAAAATATTACTTAAATTGTCTCCATTTTAGGTGTTTATATACTTAGTCTAAGTAATTGTTTAAATAATTATTGGGTCCAAATGAACGATTTTTTATTAATTTCATTTATGCAAATTTTCATCAAAAAATGCAAATGCCAGATTGGAAAATGCAGTTTTATCATTGTGATTTCAAAATAAATACGTGATTGGTCTTTATATTATTTTAGTCATGATAATTGGGGACACGTACCTATCATAATGATATGAGACAGGCAATTAGAATATTATTAAATTAGATGTATATAAAACCTTAGAATATCCTAAAGATGTATGTATGCTTAGGTTTTGAACGAAAAACAGTCATATAGAAACGATATTACAATATTTTTTGTAATCCTTCTAAGATTATGTTTTTTAATTTATCTTTTCTCTCAATTTGTTTTAATTTGATTTTTATATTATTTATCTCTTCCAGAATATTTCTATTAGACCGCATAATATTATCTAGTTTCTCAAAAATTACAGAGATCTCAACAAAACCTTCCAATTCCTATAAAATCCAATCACTCCAATCCAAAATCCTCAGACAAATTACATCCTCTCCAGCTTATGTCTCTAACTTCACAATTCATAATGACCTTAACATCCCTTTTGTTCACGACCTAGCCCTTTCCAGATACTTAACCTTTCACAATTCACTTGAACTCCACTCCAATCCACTCGTACAATCCTTATCATCCCACCACATCCCTGATAACCCACCCAGAAGACTCAGAAGGCGCTGGCCTAGAGACCTCCTTGGCGCGCAATAAAATATAGAAATGCCCCCTGTCAACAGACAGTGGGCACCTAGTATTTGTATTAAAAAGATTTCGCCAACTTTAATTAATTCTTAGAGTGTAGTAGATGCAACCCACCTGAGGTGGTTCCCGCAGGGTGAATACCCTGATGGGCTCAATTGCCCTAAAACGGGAATTTTATTTTATTTCATTTTATCACTATTAAGAAACAAATAAAATACAAATCTAAAGTTTAAGTATAGCTTTATTTCTTTTTTAGGGTTTTTTTAAGATTAAGTACAGAATATTGTAGATCAAATAAGGACTAAGATAGGAATATATAATTTATTGAAGTGCTGCAACAATAGAGAGTTAACATCAACTGCAAATTATTTCTCATATAGAACAACAATTATCTTAACTTAAAAATGTAGATGGGAGGTAGCACAGATATTTTATTTTTTTATAGCAAATTTCCAACAGGAAAATTTTGCTTGTTTATACATTCTCGTTTCAAATAAATAAAGAAATAAAAATATGAAAAGCTTACTCAAGCTGAGATGAGTCTCTCCAAGTGTTCACAAGATTTAATCGAACACATTTCAATTCTAAGAGGAATCTAAAAATTACATTATATTTTTCCATGACATCAACTGAAAATATAAAATGGAGAGGCCAAGGCGTTTTGAATCGTAATTCCAGTGCAGAAATACATGTAGCTGGAAAAGAACACCACATTAAATTAATATAAAATTCACTAGTAGAGGGAGTACCACCTACATTAGAAAATAGTGGATCTTTATAGAATTATAGTTTAGTTGCAAGGCAAGAAAATCTTTTAAAATAAAAATAATTTCTTTTATTTTGATTTTATAGCTATAAAAATTATACATTGCATATGAGAAAAAATTTAGTGTAAAAGTTTTGCTTCCCATATTTTTTCTTTGAAATCAAGTTTCAAAGTGCAATCATTGGATTGTTTCTCTTTTATCAGCCTCTCAAGTCAACGAAACTATGCTAACCCTAATACTTGTAACAATAATTGTTGTTGTATTACTCAATATAAAGTGTCAAAAGAAGAAATCAAGTTATATTCCTACTATTTAAAAATACTGCAAGTCATTGTTCTTATAGTTTGGTATTTAATGTTTGTAATTATGGTATTTCTGCTCTTTTATACCCTTTGATGAATATTTGGTTCCCAGGTTAAAAGGTCAGGTTTATTATGTATTAAATCTTAGTATGTCTGAATAATATTACATATAATAGTTATCCATTAAAAGTTAGTGAGGAGCATTTTCCAGAAGAACTGGTGAAGACAAGCAAGATAATTGTTAAACTCCGGCTTTAGTCAAAGTGACTAAACCTAAACAATTTTTGTAAAGAGCACAGCCAGCCAGCAGGCTAAAGACGCTACATGGTTAAAAATATAAGATGATAAACTATTTGTTGATACATATTAAAAAATAAACAAGTCAAAAATCCTCACCACCATCAGGAAGAATGCTTTTATCAGGTAAATTAAAAGTAAGAAGTTCTGAATAACTTTGAAGGTTTGAACCTGCATCCATTATGGCTGTTTTAAATGCTTTATTAAAACCTAAAACAAACAATATTTATAATTTTAATTAAATGTGACTAAAAAGAGTCCTTTGTGCATTGGAAGCTTATTTTTTATTTTTTGTGGTTTATTATTTTTATTACACAGCATTTTGCCATATATTTAGCAAATCTTCATCAAGTGGGCCGCTTCACTTGTCTTGCAGGCCTGCTATGCCTGCCACAGCCACTTAATTGTACTGAATAACTGACATAGTAGGTTAATCGGGATACATACATACTCGTATCAAAATACGGGTGTGTGTCAAAATCCAAATGTATTTGGATACATACATATCCAAATACATAGCCACCCTTTAGCAACATTGAATCAAAGAGATACCATTGATATATAATATATGTATATATATATGTATCTATATAATATATATATTATATATATTATATATATATAATATATATATTATATATATAATATATACATACATACATACATACATACACATACATACATACATACATACATACTACATACATACATACACACCACACACAAATATATATGACAACAAAAAGACAACTTACAATGAACTGAAGTTTTCTTGACATCTGAGAGTAACATATGACCAGTCTGTTTTACAAAATCACTCATAATGTCGCCACGTTGTAGTAAGTAAACATCCATTAACATAGAATGGTGTATAAACAAACCACCAACATCTTCCGCCAACCTTTTCAATTGCTATTCATAAAAACCAACCATAAATATAATAATTAAAAAAGGATATAAATAGATTCAGTAGCATGTCCAGCAAAAATTAAATTAATATAGTTACTGCCTCTTGTTGAAGAACAATAACTTTGCCCTAAATACAATCCCTGGATTTCTCTTCATGCTTGTTGTATTGGAACAAAACTTGGTGTACTTATTTATTACATAAAGGTATATACTTGGACCAAATTTCAACACAATAGGATTATTTTCCGACTTTTACAATTTTTTAAAAAATGTACACAAGTCATTTGAAAAAAATTGAACTAATGCTGATAATGAGATGAACCTTAACACATATGTTGGTCTTAGATATGACTATATCCCATAGCTATATGCAAGCTAAATCAACAAATTTTCCATATTTTATTAATTTCTGAGATTATTGATCATTAATTATAGCAGGTTAATGACGTAAAAATAAAAAAAAATCTAAGTGACTTAAGATGATGCATTCAAAATGCACCACTCTTTATAAAATAGAATGAAAGCTTTTGTTTAAAATTATTGATCACAAGCAGAGTTATTCTAGGAAATTAAGAAAAGAATCTCGACATACCAACCTGTTACCATTTCGAAAAAGTTTTATGTATTTCTATCATTTTTATCTTTATGGCACTGATGATGGCCTCATGTTAAGGTTGAAAGCTCTTTGCCAATAAACTATTATTTTTGTGGAGAGATTCTACTCTTTGTTTCTTAGAGTAAGAGTGTTATATTGCTATAAATTATATATTTAGTCTCGAGGATGTTTATAGCACATATTTTTATACCAAGTTTCAATTCGCTAGCGTAAATACACTGGGAGATACAATGATAACTGACACAGACACACATATAGACAAACAACTTTAAGGAGATCTTAAAAACACCTGAAACAGATAATTCAGGTGATATCTTGGTTTCATATTTTTTGCAAACACAATACTTTTCCTATATACCTTATAAATAATGAAAAGTAAAAACTATGGAGGATTAACATTCAAATGTTAAAATGTATAGTTTAATTTTAAATTAACTTAAAATATTTGGGTCAGATAGGAGGATTATAGCCAATTAGTCAATGAATACTAGACTAACTAATGTTGCTGCCAAAATTTAATGCTAGTGATTCTTTAAAAATAATTAATTTGTAAATTGTATTGAATAGTTAAAATTACCTGATTAACTGAGATCCAAACAAAATTGACAACTTTTTCTAATTTAGTCAAATGATAGTTATTTTCTTCTTCTAATTCTTTCATTGTTTTCATAATTTCAGCTTCGTTAATTCCAAAACTGCCGCCCAGAGAAGAGGGTGTGGCTGAAATGAAAAATATCTTCAATCCAAAATAATTGAATAAATAATGAATTCCCAGGCTAATCTTAAAAAAATTAAAACAGAATTTTTAAAAAGTGTTATAGTAAAGGCTTGTGGTGTGACATTGTCATCTACTAGATATAAATTTCAAAAGGACTGGTGTTTTTTACTTATAAAGGTCCCTAGCAGCCACGGACTGGTGCTATCAAGCATATTTTATACATCAATTTGGAATCATGACAGCAAAACGCCATAAAATAATAAAATAAAACTATTAAGGGATATAGTTCATTTTACCTTTAGTATAGACAGGAGCATGACGTAAAAGAAAAACAAGTCTACCAACATTTAATATTTTACAGGCTAAAGAGTAAGGAACATGGTGTGGTAAATAGCTGCTCTCTATTTCATAAATTTCTTCCTAAAACAAAATAATGAGGAAATAATATAATAATTATGTTATAAATTGCAGTGGAGGTGAATGAATTTATTTATTTAAAATTACACATCTTCATGTTTATATTTTCATTTTTTAAATTTTTATGATAATATGTGTGGGGATTTATTATAGGAGAGAGACAACTCCCTCTTGATCCGCCCTCATCAGCCAACCATCCCAGACCATCGGAACACAATTGGCTCCCAGAACACCATGTCAGGCAAAGCAGAACCACAAACGGAAGGACCTCTTAGGTCCTTAGGAAAGCGTTCTAAAACAGTTTATACCTATTTCATCTCAATCAGATCATTTTATGTGGTGTTATTGGTAAATAACTTAATTATGACGTCATTGTCAGTATTACCTTCATACGCCATTACCTTTTATTAGTATACAGTATATCTATTTATACCTTTTATTAGTATACAGTATATCTTATTGTACCTATGTAAACGTCTATATGGCCACGAAGGGGTCATACCAAGCATCACAGGCCCACGTTACAGACCTGTTTAATAATGACTTGGTTAGAGCCGTGAGCATTATTTTGAACTGTTTATACCGATTGGTTAGTTTAGGTATACATAAAGGGAGGTCGTGAACCAGGGACCATCCCTCTAGCTCTTGGCATTTGAAACTTTCTTATCTCTCTTCCTGTAGCCCTTTGATTGACATATTTATGACATCTCATTCATTTTTTTAACAAATTGACATCATGAAAATGACAATTTTTCCCCTGAGCTAAGACAGTTGGCATAAACGTTACTTTTCTATACATGACAACCATTATCCTCATCAATATAATGATTATACAAATGAATTAACCATATTTAATTCATACAATCACCATAAAAAATGGAATAACATATGTTTTAAAAAACAAAAATCATAATATTTATTTTCATGATTTTCATGATTGTTCAAGTTTTACTTGAACAATTTTTTATCATATTATTATGTAGCCTCACAGGCCTGCTACGCAGATCTGTGAGGTGAGGTAATGAAAATTCTAGATACATGGCAAAATGCTATGTAAAAATAAATACTAGAACAACATAATGGCATAATAAAAAATAATATTATAATAGATACATAATAAAAAATTAAGATACATAAATAATTACAATAATTAAGACACATCTTATTGAAAAAAATATTGCTTCTAATTGTAAAAGTGGGAAAAGTAAAAATAGTAGATTTCCTTCTGAAAAAAGGAGGGTCTGGACTCCCTACCCCTACTCCCCTCTCCTCCTCAACTTCCATTGACTAAACAAGCTCCTAAGCATAATTTTAATAAATTCATTAAATAACTGAATATAAATAAATATGATTTATTAAAATTCATAAAAATAATGATGTACCAAAATCTTAGGATTCAACATACACAAAAATTTATTTTCTGATATGATCCAGACTAACTTTTTGAAGTCACTAAAAGTGGTAACATAATAGCAATATTTGTATGATACCAGAAACAAATGGGATTCCTTAGTATTGTTACTAGGAGAAGACACCATTTTTTAAAAAAATCTAGGATCAAGTTTTAACATCTCCTTTTAGAATTTAATATTGGCCCAATTGAAATATTCCACCCAATATAATATAAAAATTTACTAAGCATAAGAAATCGCAACAGTCGTGTAACATTATTTTTACCACGACCATCAGCTCAGTTTATATGGTACCTTGACCCATAGCTAAAGTAATATATAAACCAAGTAGGGAAACAAACACGATTTCTGTCAGACCTGGCATGTAGTTCAAATTTTGTCCACCAGGGAGTTAGCTCAAATTTTTCCTATGGCCACGGCCATTTTGTTTCACTCTAGTAAATGTAAACAAACTATTTACGGTACTCAAAATGTTTGTTTTTATTGCATTTATTTGAACAGTTTAGTTTAAGATGTTAATAATTTTAACATTATTCCAATCGTGGTTTAAGTCCGATAGTGGTTTAGGTCCGAATCATTAAATACTAGGTTTGTTTAAATTACTTAAAACGAGTGGCTAATTAAACTTTTTTTTCATGTGCACTACTTAACTTAGTACATTTTTGCAAATAATATTTATTTGTTTTCCCCCTTCAAATATTAATTGTAATTAGTAATTTAACAAATTTAACCTAATTTTTTTGAATGTAATAAAAGCAATCCTGATTTTAAGGCAATACACTCATTTTCTTCAAAATCTTAATAAAAACATGTGGTTTACCTTTACTATAGTTTCTTTTTCTTTAACTAAATTATTATAACAACTATTTAACAGAATTTAATACAAAATCATTAAATTATCAAATGTAAAACTAAATAAAATAAAATAAACTAACTAAAATGTAAAACTCACCTAATGTTATCAGGGTTGCCAATAAAATTAAATAAAAAAACCTAAATCCGAAAAGGCGCATGCGCAGTTATTCTAATTTTAGCTACTTTTTAATTTTGAGCCAGCTATCAGCTGATCGGGCAGGTCTGAATTTTTTTACATGTGTCAGGATAGGAGTTTCCCTACTTGGTTTATATATTACTTTACCCATAGCGAATGACACCAGTTGCCCATCATATAAGTGAACTATCAAGAATGATAGCTGTTGTGTCCTCTTTGCAGTAGGTATGAATCCGTAATTACATTATTGTTTTGCATAGCTGTTAATTAAACTAATAATAAATTAATACATTTTAGCATTAAAGTAACTAATTCAATTAATTGTGTATAATTATGGTAAAAAAGGTAAAACTCTTATAAACTTAAATAAAGAAATAATTGAATTGACAATTTTTTAAAGACAAATAAGGTCAAAAATAAGTTTTTGTAACTGTATCACTAAAATAATTTACAATTTGATTCACTGAGCAATTTTTTTATTTCTTTAACCATATTTACAATAATTTACTTACAACTAATTCAGATGTAGAAGTACGAAAACTAGATACATGAGAGGAAACAGACGACGTATCAAATGTGTCTTCATTGAATTCAGTTTTTGCTGAGTCGACATGTTTAATAAAAAACTCATCATTCGGATCTGATAATTCACCAAATACGATCCAGCAACTTATTTGCTTGATGAGTCTCTTATTTAAATGCTTTATTAAAACACTGAAAAGAGAGAGAAAAACAGATAAAACAAAATAATTGTATTTTACATAAACCTTGTAAGAAGCGACCTAATATAGGTCAAGGTAACTTACGAAACGTTTAAAACTAAAGTATGGAGTTTACAGTCACCAGAGGTAAAATAAATCTTCATGTAAGCTATTATATTTAATAATTGACTTGTTAATTTTGGTTTGTTGATCATCCCAAAAACTTATGTAAAACGTTTTTACATTAAAGACACTGATGTAAAGTGATTTTTGTTGTTAATAATTTATTACCTCACTTTGATTGACACAAAAATAAAAAACTGTACAGTATTAAAATTGATCTTAACAGCCAAGCAGCATAATATATTCCTTCTAAAAATTTAAAGCTAAGCATGTTTAATTTTGCAATATTAACAAAATTATAGCTCGTACATACTCATGTGATGTTAATTAGTTAATTATGTGATGTAAAATACATACTCATGTATTTTAAGTAGAATTATCATAAACTAATAATTACCAAAATATGTCTTCAGGCAACCTATACTTAAATTTTAGGCAAAGGTCTAAAATCTGACACCCATGCAAATTGTTTTTCAAAAGCTGGAATTAAATAGAAATAGCAATTAATACTTTGCAGTGGTTGGACAAATGGAAATTTATTAAGGTAGACATAGTGCTTGACAAAATTGATACAAATAATAACAATAGATACCACCAATAAAAAATGTAATGTAAATTATTAAACGTAAATTAAAATAATCATTTAGTCCAATAATTGCCTTAATAAATAAAAATTAATTCAAAGTAATAGTAAACACACTTTATCATTCCTTTACAAATCACAATGAATTTTTAATATATTTTTCACACAAATGGTGTGAAGTGGTTTTCCGATTCGATCAAAACAAATTAACATTTTTATCAGCATTGAGCAAGGTTCAATAAGTGGATGATTGAATGCTGGGAATCAATTAGATTTTTCTAGTTTAAAGAGGTCAGGATGAGCTTAGTGAATCAGATAAGATAAGAAAAAGTTCCAAGGTAAAAGTCAATCAGTAAGAGAAGCACCAGAACTTAAAATTAAATTTATTGACACATTATGAGAATTCTTACTGTCAGCTATATATTAAAAATATAAGATTGCGACGAAGAGGAGAACCACTTGTTTGGGACATTCTTTAATAACTCCCCAATCATTGTATACAAATAGCACACCACGAGCTGTCTTAATAGTGATTCAAATTTCTGGTTTTGCTGGGATTATACCACTAGCGCCTTGTACCACTAAATAAGCCCTATGAAAAAAATTGTAAATAATTTTTTTAAACACTATTAATTACCTCAGATATAAAAAGATTAAGAAAAAAGTAAGTATCGCGCATTTTAGAAATAACAAATACAGATCCAGTACATTGATTTGGATTGCCAAGAACTAATTCAGGAACACCTTCATTAAATAGAATAGCTCTTTCTAACTTGTAAACATTGCCAGAGAACAACTCATCAAACTCAAAAAGAGCATCACAAAATCCTTTTAAATACATTCCATTCTTTAAGGTAACTTCATCTGTAAAGACAAGAATAAACTAAAAATAATAATAAGGCGAAAAACAAAAATAAAGCTTGTCAAAGTAGATTAGAAAGAGTAAACAACTTTTTTAAATTAGAATAATGAAGCACAAGTGGAATGGATATCAATAAAAGTATGAATAAGTTTTCCACACAGTATATTTAACATAATTGGTCATATTTGGCCAACCTTTAACATAATTGGTCATATTTTGTCTCAACCATGCTATCTAAAGACTCAATAACCTCTAAATTCTCTTCTCTCCCCCTCTGAAGATGGCCGATTAAGTAGAAAGTCGGCTTAGTTTTAGTAAATATACTTATAATACGACACACGGCTAAAATCAATTGACAGCCCGCCAAAATCTCAATGCTTTTAACCCTCTTTTTTTAATAAACAAATCCCTTCTTTTATGTAACAAAAAAATCCCTACTCTGGCAACACTGAAAGTCAGGTTATGTTTTGAATTTTATTACTTGTTTTTATTTGATATCGTATTTTTTTATTTTTAAAAATTAGTTATTTACTTTTTAAGAAGGAATATTGTTGTATCTTATAAATTTCCAACTAAGTGTTGCTTTAAATTTGTTCGGGAAGTATGAATTAAGTGGAGTTAAAGTTGTTAATTACGTCATGCAATGTATCATAATAGTTCTTCGATAAAAGTTAGACGATTTAAATAAATTGTCAGCTATAATTACTTTTTTCCAAAACAAACTGCTTTTTGTGTCAAGTTTGTATAATTGAATGCGTATTGTTTCATATTATAAAAATAATATGACACAATATCCATTCAAAACTTAAAAAAGTCAAGACTGTCATCTATTGAAAGACTTGGCATTTTTAAAAAAAATGCTGTCTTTTGGTTGACAGACCCTGCGCTGTACTCAAATAGAAAGAAACGCTTAAAGAATACGTCAATGTCCATGCGACAAATATAGACACTCAGATCATATTACAACTCCGCAATAATTGGATGAATTGAACAGATTGGAATGAAAAGAAACGAAACGCAGATCAATGAGCACAATAAAAGCGACGCGAGGTTACAAATATTTACAACCAGTGTTACCTTTTATTGATTTTATTTACGAAAAAGGTATTTTTTATACCGAGGTTGGCATGAGGTGGAGGGGAAAGAGCGGGGTCGGTCTGAACCAATAGAACTTTCCCTCACGGATTTTGGCGCGCTGTCAATTGATTTTAGCCGTGTGTCGTACTATAGTAGAGAGACTTCTTCACACCTTATATTTTATACTTTTATTAGTTTCATAAATAAACAATTAACAAACAACCATTCTCTTCATTATTAACATCACTGATTAGGTATATATTCCTCTATGATTAACATATTTACTTAAGAGCCGATTTTCAACTACTTCTGGCCAGTTTAAGATAAGCAACAAAAACACTAATGTTAAACACTAAAAAAACAAAGCGAAACTCTAAAAAATACAACTAAAAATAAAAAATTAAAACTATGGAATATGAAAATAAAAATATAATAAAATAAATAAATAAAAATAAATATAAAACTCCGATGAGAACCATGCTTGTAGTGCTAAAGAGACTTGATGTATTAGTTAGTTTCAATTTTATCATAATGTATTAGTTAGTTTTCAATATATATCACAACTACAACAAATAAATAAACTTTATTTATTTATTAGCTTATTCCACATCTCAGTGTGATCTCAGTATTTATCAGACAACTACAACAAATATGTATCTAGTGATACAGCTGAAATTAAATTTTCTGGCTTGGACAGGGTTTAAGGTGCATACACCAGGCTTGTCGGAGATGATAAAAAAGTCAATAGATCTAATTAAACAATAAATATTATTGACCCATCAACAAACCAGATGTACACACCGTAAACAACTGTTTACGTAATTATCTAATCTTATAGAAGATCTCTGGAACACTGGACGACAAAGATGACGAGGAGGATTTCCTTGAATGATTCTTGAGGAAAGGTTATGGATAAGAGGGTTGGTATGATCATGAAGGGTGTCATGGAATTTTTTATAACATAAGGAAATATACTTAATAATATAATAAATAAAAATAACTTTATATTATCAGTTTGAGAAAAAGAAATTTAAGACAATTATAATAATTATTTGTTTTTTAATTTGAGCAATTTGCAAGAAATTGCTGAAAAAGATAATTATAAAGAGAAAAGAAGAATATTATTTAAACATGATTGTCCAAGCTGGTAACAATACAAAAAAGATTAATAATTAATTAATTAATAATCTTTCAGAACGCAAGAATAAACATAAACCTGTCATTAAAACACTGATTGATGAAAATAAAACTGTAAAAACCCAACCTAAAGATATAGCTAATTACATGAATAATTACTTCAAAAATATAGTTTAAAAAATTAATCCTACTTCATTCAATGTTATAAATAGCAACCAGAAAAATAATAATGTTCAAGAGAAAGTTAAACTAAATTGTACCAATACTTTATCTCAATTTACTTATATATCTAAAATTGAAATTAAAAATTATATATCCACTCTAAAAAATGATTCTACTCCAGGAATTGACAAAATAGAATCAACAACACTTAAAAAATCTCTGATAATATATCTGGTCCCTTATCTATTATTTTTAATAAGTTTATAATCAATGGATGTTTCCCTGATTTATTCAAAACTTCTATTATAATGCCTGAAAAATTGAGAAACTTAACTTGAATATTTTATAGGACAAGAAATATTTTAGGAATAAATATAATTAGACTTATTTACTGTTCTCTAGTCGAATCAATACTCTGTTATGGAGTAATTGCTTGGAGAGGAGCTTACAATATCGCAATGAATCTTTTATTATATTCTAGTGAATCTCTGTTACTAGAAACCAAACTTCTAGATGTAAGAAAACTTTATTTATTCAAAATTTTATTTTTTGTTAAAAATAACACTAAAAATGATTTATTTAAACAGAATGATATAAATACCCAGTTAAGAAACACACATGTGTATAAAATACCACAATGTAACTCTTCACTCTCACTCAGATTTGTTAATTTTTGGACCAAAAATTACAAATTACTACTTAAAATCTCATACTAAATTCAAAAGCAATAAACCACTAAAAGAATGGTTGCTTGGTCTCACCAGTGAGAACATGCTCATGTTTTTTCTCTGATGTGCGTTCCTATAAACTAGTAGTTACTATTGTTCCTCTTTTTAACTTATATTATCATATAAACTTTATTTATTTTATAATTCATCGTTTAGTTTCTTTTTTATTATTGACTTTTGTATGAAAATTACTTTTTTTTAGTCATATCTTTGCTATTTTTCTAGTACAGTTTGTAATATTTGGCCAATATTTTTCTTTTTTATTTTATTATAAGTATTTTAATATTATTTTTACCTTTTTAATGTTTAAATTCTATTGTTTTTTTTTAAATTTTACTTTATCTTTAATTAAAATAATTTCAACCAAAATTTGTTGATAACTTCCCAAAAAAAATATAACTTGTACTTAAGTTGGAGTCCCCACACTCTGGCCACTTGGCTTTGTGGGTTCCTTATGATTATGTAAATTACCTCTTTTTTAATTACTCTACTTTTTTTTGTTATGTTATTTTTACTTATGGCAATAAATACTGTTTTTGAATTGAATTGAATAAATTAATTGTAAAGCATTCTTCAAAATGTAGCACACAAAATGAAGCAAGTATTTTTTCTTAAAACATAAGTAAATACATTAAAAAAACTTGCTAATCTATGACAACAAATAAAATAGATAACATGTTAAAATATTGCTCACCATAAACAAATTCTTTGCTGAGAACATTTAAACTTTTCAATGACTCTTTGAATCTATCAACCTGTTCATATTTTTCATAATATTTCATTAACTCCCAAATTAAAATAGATCCATGAAGATGAGTTATATCAGTATTAGATTCACCCTAAAAATATAAAATCAAATTATTACTTTGGGACCAATAGCATTGTGAATTAATATATTTGGTGTTGTTTTGGGGTGCAAAATCTAATAAAACCAAAGTATTTATCAGAGAAAGCAGTACACTCTTACAGCCATCATGCTTGGCAAGTAAATCATGTATCATTTGATACTACCGAGTTTTGTAAAACTCGGTAGTATCAAATGATATTTGTATAATCTGAGTAACAAGTAGTAAATCAACATGCATAGGTTATGGACCATACACTAAAAATTAAGCAAGAAATTAATTTTTGAGCAACGCAGCATGCATTTCAAAGGAAATTCACCTGACTTGCAAACCTCAATGCCTGAATTACTGTTAAATAATAAAAAAAAGGGCAAACCAACCAGAGTAGTACCTCCTCCATGACACAAAACTTTTATAAATACAAAATTGAGTTAAATACACAAATATATCTCTAATATGTGGACGCACTATAAATTAGAACATTTTGAGTCTGTCTTAAAAATGTACAGTCAAATCGCTGAGCAAAGGAGTGTGTGGACCTCCGCATTAAATGCAGAAATATTTTTAATCAATGATTGATACATAATATTGATATTATATGTCTGTCGACATGCACTTTTTACAGGAATAATTTTTACTTACCATACTACAGTCTATCGTTTAGTTTAAAAATCCCCAAGGTCATAAGTATTTTGGGGATTGACCAATCAGAGAAGCCGCTGCCAACCTCTCACTTAAAAAGAGAAAAAAATCTCAACCACAATAACCGCTGTAGGGAAAAAACCTTCTTCCGGCAATGGTTCGGGAAGAAGGTTCGGCAATGGTTCAAAACGGATTAAATCGTTTTGAAAACTACTTTCAAATTAATCTTAAAAATGATATTTTGAAAATAAAACTACACAAAAGAAATGTAAAAAAACATCGCCAAGAAAATACGGGTAAAATAATCTGATTTGTTTACATCGTTTTTTCCCGCTCCCTTCTTGCAGGGATTTTTTCCTAAGGATCAGTGGTGTCTAAACAGACCTGTCAAAATTTTTAAACTAAACGATAGACTGCAGTGCTAAAAGTAAAGGAAATTCTTTTTATTTCTACCCAACCACCCACCTGAAAACACACTTTTAAGCAGGTCTATCTAACCCATAAAAATAAAAAGGTTGATATGAGATACGTCTCAACAAGAAACCTTTTTTGTATATTTTAGTAGTACTCTTTAGTTACTTCACTTTATGAATGCATAATACCGGTTTAACACATGCTGGCTAAAGTGATGTAGAAATTCATACAGTAGGGGTGGGGGCGCGGAACACAGTGGTCTAACTCCCCCGAAATAAGCTGCTTTAGATGGACCTGCCCTAAGTTCACCCTTTCTCCGCTATAATTTTTCATAAACGCTTTTATAAAAATATAAATGCTGTGTTAATTTTAAATAGACCTGATATCGTAATAACCATGATTTGTAGACAAACATCAAAAATGTTTATAAACAAATATCAAACCGGGATAAATTTAATTTACGTCTTCGTTGTCTCATTATAACACACCTTTCGTAACACACGTTATCCTATTTTCTAAAAAAATTATCTTATAAGCTACTAAAAAAGGAAAAAGTCAATGAATAAGATAAAAATCGTCTTGTTTACATTTTTATAAACATAAATAGAAGTATAAAACTGATAACAATAGTGATAAGGGCACAAGGTGAAAACTAGCCCTCGGTGCGGTAGTTGATGCAACTAATCCCTGTTTTTTTTTCGGAACCACCTAAAACCAGGGAGTTAGACCACTGTGTCCCCCCGCCCCGACCCCTACTGTATGAATTTCTACATCACTTAAATGCTGGCTTCAGGGGTATAAAATGTACCCTAGAACCATAATCATAATTAAGAATATTTTTACTCACTTCAAAATTAATTTTTTCTTTCAGAAAGCTAATATACTGTCTCAGCAACATTCCGCACTATGAATTATACTTAAACAGTTTTCATTAAAGTTTTGCAGAACTACCTCATATTCGCGATTCAAAGTCCGTAGCAGTCAAAGAGATTAACCAGGACCTGATTAACACAGTGATAAGGGGTCTGGAAGTGGGACAGTTTCCATAGGAGCCGGTGGTCACTTTACATGTAAAAATGAAAAACTAGTATAATAATAAATTCTAGTCTCCTATTCTTGCTTTACATGCTTTTTTAAAGTTTACGTTTTGTAGATGATTTTGTAGTGTGATAACCAAAAAATATACTTCTTCTTCTTATTTTTCAGTTTTTGTCTTTAAATTAATACGATAGACATTACATATTATAAAAAATATATATATCTATCAGATTACTACTACAGTGTATCGACCAGAGACTATAGATACTTAAACAGTAAGACTGTCGACTCAATGGTGGGAACATTCGGATTCCTCTTAGAAATAATACTATACATAGAAGGAGCAGGACCGTAAACACAATGTAATTCCACTGATAACACGAAAGCCGGTTGACTGGTGCAACTAAGTAATGCTGCCAACCTGACAACAAAACATTATTTTAAATATTGTCATAAATATCTATAATGATGAAAGATCGTAAAAACAAATATATAATAACTTAAACACCTGCAGAGTATTTAATAAAACTGGTCTTAGACAGCAAAAGGGTGCGGAATACGAGAACCTACAATCCACAGCTGGACAAGGTAACCTAGAGATAACCACAGTACGGTTTGGTGTAACCTACTGATAAGAACCATTTCTAAACAAAAGATTTTCCCATGTATTAGCATAGGACAAAATTTTAGAGGTGTTTTTTAATATAATTTATTGTATTTAATTCTTGAAATGTTATGAAATCGAAAGTTGGACATCTATATTTACGTTAGGAAAGAAAAACAAGTGTGGTTTGTTCGATTTTTTCCGAATAAAATACCTAGTGAAATGTGACCTTTTTTGTGCATTTTGGACTCTCGTTTTTTGACTTTTTTCAATATAATTCATATTATTTAACTCTTGGAATTTATGAAATCGAAAGTGGGACATCTATATTATCGAAAAGAAACAAAATCAGTGAGGTTTTAGTAGATTTTTCTGAAATAAATATGGTAGTAAATCTAATGTTTTTGTTTACATTTTGCACTCGTTTGTTTCTGGTGTTTTGTACTATTTTTGACTTCTTATTAAGATAATATCGATATTATTGGTTTTCAACGACAAAGGTAATTCGTTATACTGAAAAGTATGTATATCAGCATTTGTGTATGGAATATTAGTAACTTTGTTGATAAGTTGCTCAAGTCACTTCTGTGCATTGATGCCGTGCATAATTAAGTGAAAAGTCAACATCTTCTATTCATTTGTATATCTAGAAGACGTGCATGCTAGATTTTTTGTTAATTAATAAAGGATGCATGGAGCCATTGGCACAAGTTGAATCAACTTCATGCATAAATAATTACTGTTGTAAGATGTCAATGTCATTTACTCAATTTATGTAAAAACCAAATAATCTGTCAATATAAATGTGCAAGAGACACCTAGGAAATATAAAACAAAAAAATGCAATACTACACCTGGGATTTGTTCCATCATTCGACATTCGTCTTCATTGATGGCTCTACATAACGTCATGCCTCAAGTTTCGTCACGTTTAACTTATCAGGGTGCCGACGGAGCTGAACTCACTGTAACCTTTGATTAAAATTCCAAAGAATAAATGTGAATATTACTAGACATGAGCGGTGCTCTCTTACCACACATCATGCTTGGTAAGCAAAACATGTATATTTGATACTACCGAGTTTTTGAAAAACATGAATACTCCCACAATATAAACTGATCGAGAGACACCTAGGAAATTTAAACTTGCAAAATGCAATGCTACAATTATCTATGTTCATAAATGATATTGTAAGTCAAACTTATGACTCATAACAACGCGAAGCTATGCCCACCTCAAGAAAGTCAATTTCATCACGGTGAAGCCTTCACGAGCGTCTGCTGCAACTTCGTGCGACTGTAGTCAAACTATTTTTTCTTAATTAGGATTAAACTGTATTAAACCTTTCTTTCATTGTTAAAATTTTATATATAATAAAATTTAGTGAAATTGATTCTTTATTTTATTCTAATTTCTCTACGACTACACCAATTTAGGAGGTTTGTCATATAGGTGCCTGGGCCACCTAAATCTATAAGATCTGATATCCTTAGCTTGAGCTTTGTTCAGTCAAACACTTACCTGACTGATGTGTCCATCAGTGTCAAGGCAGATAGCATACAAATTTGTGATAATTATTTGTTGTTAAAAATAGTTTTCTTGTTTTTGAATCGAGAGAGCATCACATGTGTGGTTCCCAGACTTCTCAGGATATATGAATGAATTTTCTTGTGAACCTCATTACCTCAAATAGCTGATGCAATTTTAAACTTAACCAGCAAAAAGACTACAGCATTTGAATATTGTGTAAATAGTGTAATAGAGATACTGCCTCCGTGGCCGAGGTCGTTAAGGCGTTAGTCTTTACACTGACCTTTGACACCACCCAGGTTACGCTCTCAGTTGATAGAAGATTATTGTTTAATATATATCGCCAATTTTTGAATACAATTTGAGCGTAACAGTTGCTACTACCACCCGTAGTGGTTCCCGCAGGGTTATCACTGATGAGCTACAAGGCTCTAAACGGGCATTATTATTATTATTTAGGTAATAGAATACCGTGTTTCTATTGCGGGTATAGCAAATTTAATGAAAACTTGAGATATGACTTCTAATGTAATTCACATTTATAGTTCATGGCACCTTCCTCTCGCCAGGTTATTTATAAAGACTTCAATTATTGAGAGGGTTATATAATCACAAACTACAAAATGACAATTACTGTATCACAGAAGCTATCTGCATTTGATTACAGTAGTATGAATGATCCTTTTTTCAGTCTAAATCTTTTGTGGGTAGAACATTATGATCTCTAGTAGCATCTCTAAAATTTCAATTTGATAATTTTATATTGTTAGAAATGTGCAATACTGTACTAATAATACTTACCTGAACATAAAAAAAGTCTCAGAGGAAAATTGAGACGATCCTCCAATTTTATGTATGCATGATAAGCGAAAAATAGGGCAGATGTCAATCATGAGTCTGTTTAATTGTAGGAAAAAATTGAGTAGTCATGAGTCTGTGTTTTTAACAATTCCTTATTTACAGTATACATACAAAAGAAAAAAGGAATACAAAAAGTTAACACAAAAGTATACAAGTAACCCACAAGGCAAAGCCTGAGGGGGGGGGGGGGTAGAAATTGCAGAAAACAGATCTTTCAATGAGAAAATACAATAGTGATGTGCCAAATTGACTTTTAAACCGATTTTAATAATGAGTCGACTCAACAGATAATCGAGTGGATAGTTGATTCAAATCGCTTGATCTGATTAAAGTCGATTCGGTTCAATTCAACTCAATAAATAAAAGCTGAAGCAATAAGTAGATTTAATTTAACATGATGGGTGCAAGCTGACAATAGGATATTTAAATCAAAACTAGTCAAATGATTAACTTGGCCAACTAAAATTATTTATTCAAGTTAACTTAATTAGTCTTGTACCGACAGGAATATAACATTCTATAAATGTAAAAATAAAAACAAAGCATACTTGAGTTTATTTAAATCAGACTTAAGCCCATAGAATCAACTAATGTCTACTTCAATCGAGTCGATAGGGTCACCCTGGCTCTATGTGACAAACCTCCCAAATGGTGTAGGTGGTAGAGAAATTAGAATAAATAAAAAGAATCAATTTCACTAATGTTTTTTATAATATAATTTAACAATGAAAGAAAGGTTTAATACAAGTTTAAATCCTAATTAAGAATAAAAATAGTTTGACTACAGTCGCACGAAGGTTGCAGCAGACGCTCGTGAAGGCTTCACCGTGATGAAATTGAACTTCTTGAGGTGGGCATAGCTTCGCAGTTGTTATGAGTCATAAAGTTTGACATTACAATATCATTTTATGAACATAGATAATTGTAGCATTGCATTTTGCAAGTTAAATTCCTAGGTGTCTCTCGATCAGTTATATTGTGGAGTATTCATGTTTTCAAAACTCGGTAGTATCAAATGATACATGTTGCTTACCAAGCATGATGGTGGTAAGAGAGCACCGCTCATGTCTAGTAAATACTTCACATTATATTCTTTGGAATTTTAATCAAAAAGGTTACAGTGAGTTCAGGCTCCGTCGGCACCCTGATAAGTTAAAACGTGACGAAACTTGAGGCATGACGTTATGTAGAGCCATCAATGAAGACGAATGTCGAATGATGGAACAAATCCCAGGTGTAGTATTGCATTTTTCTTGTTTTATATTTCCTAGGTGTCTCTTGCACAGTTATATATTGACAGATTATTTGGTTTTTAACATAAATTGAGTAAATGACATTGACATCTTACAACAGTAATTATTATGCATGAAGTTGATTCAACTGTGCCAATGTCTCATGCATCCTTTTATTAATTAACAAAATCTAGCATGCACGTCTTCTAGATTATACAAATGAATAGAAGATGTTACTTTTCACTTAAATTATGCACGGCATCAATGCACAGAAGTGACTTGAGCAACTTATCAACAAAGTTACTAATATTCCATACCACAAATGCTGATATACATACTTCTTTCAGTATAAACGAATTACCTTTGTCGTTGAAACCAATAATATACGATATTATCTTAATAAGAAGTCAAAAATAGTACAAAAACACCAGAAACAAACGAGTGCAAAATGTAAACAAAAACATTAGATTTTACTACCGTATTTATTCAGAAAAATCTACTAAACCTCACTGATTTGTTTCTTTTCGATATATAGATGTCCAACTTTCGATTTCATAACATTCCAAGAGTTAAATAATATGAATTATATTGAAAAAAAGTCAAAAAACGGAGAGTCCAAAATGCACAAAAAAAGGTCACATTTCACTAGCGTATTTTATTCGGAAAAATCGAACAAACCACACTTGTTTCTTTCCTAACGTAAAATATAGATGTCCAACTTTCGATTTCATAACATTTCAAGAATTAAATACAATAAATTATATTAAAAAACACCTCCTAAAAATTTTGTCCTATGCTAATACATGGGGAAAATCTTTTGTTTAGAAAATGGTTCTTATCAGTAGGTTACACCAAACCGTACTGTGGTTATCTCTAGGTTACCCTTGTCCAGCTGTGGATTGTAGGTTCTCGTATTCCGCCACCCTTTTGCTGTCTAAGACCAGTTTTATTAAATACTCTGCAGGTGTTAAGTTATTATATTTGTTCTTTACGATCTTTCTTCATTTAATAGATATTTATGACAAATATTTAAAATAATGTTTTGTGTCAGGTTGCAGCATTACTTAGTTGCACCAGTCAACCGCTTTCGTGTTATCAGTGGAATTACATTGTGTTTACGGTCCTGTGCTCCTTCTATACATAGTATTATTCTAAGATACCAATCGACTACTTTAAAAATCTTGACAGCTCAGTTTAGGCACCACCGATTCTAAAAAACAAAAAATCCCTACAAAAAGGCAGCGGGGAAAACTTTGTAAACAAATCAGGTTATGTTACCGTGTTTTCATGGCGATGTTCTACATTTCTTTTGTGTAGTTTTATTATTTAGGAATGATGCAAATGTGGAAAAAAATAAATTGTGACGGGAAATAATAAACACAAGAAGAAACCACAAACGAAGTGAACGAATGCGGGAAGGAGGTTATTTCCCTACAGGAGTTATAGGAGTAGGGATTTTTTTTTCTCTTTCAAGAGAGGGGTTGGCAGCGGCTTCTCTGATTGGTCGATCCCCAAAATGCTTATGACCTTGGGGATTTTTAAACTTAACGATACACAATGTCTTGTAATGTACACTGACTGTACACTTGTAATGTCCAAATGACTAGTAATGTCCAAATTTGATATAACAGGCTAATTATTCCTTTTCTTATTCTTTCGTAATTCTTGTATTTGAAGTTTTCTTACTTGATATTTTATTTCTTCTTAGGTGTCTTTCTTTCTATTATTTACTTCCTTGCTTTATTTTCTTTTCAGGTCTTTGGCTATATTTGTTGTTTTATTTCATTATTATTTTTCGTTGCTTTACTTATTTAGCTAACAATTATTTTTGTATAATGGGCATCTTCAGGCTTAAAAACTACATTAAAAACACTTATAACAAAGCAAAGAATGAAAGCACAATTAATAACTTAACTAGAAAAATAAATATCACAGTATTAGTAAAAAAAAAATAACTCATCAATGAAAAAAATCTTTAAATATATATGATTTTTATTCATTGATGAGTTAATTTTTTTTACTAATACTGCGATATTTTTATTTTTTAGTTAAGTTATTAATTGTGCTTTCATTCTTTGCTTTGTTATAAGTGTTTTTAATGTAGTATTAGTTTTTAAGCCTGAAGATACCCATGGGTGACATTTCAATACTATACACAAATAATTGTTAGCTAGTCATTAATATAATTATAGAACTAAATTTAGTTCTATTTAGTTATTTAAATTTATCTATTAATTAATTAATCTATTAAATTTAGTTCTTTAAATGACTTTAAAGTCATTAATAATTCACTTATTTATTTAAAATATGTGAGTTCTATAAACTTAAAAGTGAGACTAAGGTGAAATTACTGAATATTTGAGAGGGCAATACTTACATATGTATTTTATGTAAATTTAGTGGTTTGGCTGATGAGTAATAAGGTTTTAAAAAAAGCATGATCGACAATATCAGTATTAGATAATAACTTTTACGATAATTTAGATAATACTGAAAAAACTCTGGCAATACTTGATAATTTACCCAAGGCTTTTGACTTGGTTGATCATCAATTAAGAATGTATTTTAATAAAAGGCTAAAAAAATTGGTTTTTACACGCTAAAAACGATTTTGATCACCCTTTTATTTATAGGTCTCTACATGTGTTACCCATCTAACAGCTTTGCTTTGTAATTGAAGCTTTGCTTGAAGTATACCAGGTTTCATTTCAATATTTATATTATTTGTAGGTTCAATCTTGTTGAGTGGCATCAAGTATAGTCAGTAGGATGGATTAATGCTCAGCAGATAGAAGTTAACACATGCTGGAGGAGTTCTTAGGAACCGGGCCTGACTTCCTAACATTCTCTTGGCCCTAAAAGGAATAAGTTACTGAGCAGGCAAAATTGTAAAATCAAGCTCTGTTTTACTTAGAGGACTGTTTTCTACTGCCACTAGCTGGTCTATTGTTATGAAACTAACATTTAACAAAATAATGAGCACTAGTAGAGTTCATCATAATTACAAAATGTAACACTGATAATGTATTTAAACCAACTGACATTATGACATCATCAGTATTTCGGTCAGACTTTTTTTGGTTGCCAGCTATATTAAGAATAAAAATAAAACAGAACTAAAAATAGAAGAAAAGTTAAATAAAAAAATTAGTATTATTGATTCAACCTTTTTAAATTAAAGAAATATTCATTTTTTTCCTTTATGTGACATCAAATGATTTCATTTACTTTTTAAACATCCTACAACATTTAATTTAGAAAAAGATTATCCGTGCAACAAAGAGTTAAAAAAAATAATAAAGGTCAAGCATTAAAATAAGTAAGTAATTTGAAGTCAGGGATTAGTTCGAATTTCGACAGAGATTTGAAAGAATGTTTACACCACTCAATTTTTAGTCAATGTAAGGAAGCTTAAATGAGTGTTTTAACCCTTCAGTTAACATAAATAAGGATTTAAATTGAGCAAGTATGCCATGATGTTTAATAAAAACACTAAACAATAGATATATTGTCAACCACAATAGTATTAAAAGAAAAATTATAAACTGACCTGTTTTGACTTGTCATTATCAGAGCTGTTTACAAACTTTTGTAAACAGCTCAGAGTTTGTGAACAGCTCTGATGATGATGTAAAGGCAAAACCAGTCAGTTTGTACAATTGTGGTTGACAATTTATCTATTGTTTTAAATCTAGTGTTTTCATGAAACATCATGGAGAGTCTTTACCACAAAATCTTCGTCAAAACTTTGATTTAAAACTTATGTCCAATTTTAATTATTAATATGTCAATTAAAACTAATAAAAGAAAATTTTAAAAGAAAAATACATCATGTTTATAAAAAAATGTATTCTAAAAAATATTAACTATATACATTATGAACACAAGTATAATTAAAAACCTTGTACTGGGTATTTCTTAAAAAGATTATTTAAAACAGCAGGGAAAAAAGACATTACTTTAAATCTTTGACCCATTTTAGTTTTATTCATTATCATATCAAAGGAACCAAGCAATATGTTTTTCTCCTCTTCTGATTTACAGTTATCAACAAGAACCTAAAACAAAATAAATATTAAAATTATGCACAAGAAAATTCCTCAGCAAAGCTTGAAAGACTATATAGGAAACAATTTTAATAACAATTTAGCATAATTTTGATTCACAAAACAATATTGTTACAACTGGCTTGGACTATTTTTCCATTTATGTATAAGCTTGAAATATATCAAACATCAATATTATTAGGGTTAAATCTCAATGCAACTTTTGGCAAACATACATTTTATATTACTTTCTCTGGAACCTCACTTTGTTTTAAATAACGAAAAGGCCTATTTTCGTTTTAACTAAGAATAGAATATATACTTTACGCATACTATCAGAATCAATATAGCTCCATGCCAAGTCAACAAAGTTTACTATACCATGGTAATGTAGAATTTTTTATAGGAAAACAAAGAGTACCTAAAGGGAGGAATTAGGTAAAATAACATAGATTGATAAGGGGTTTGGAAGTGTGGCAGTTTCCATTATGTGCCATAACTGTTCTTACTTTTACTAGAGCCCTCCAAGAATGAAACTAGAGACCCTCCCCTCTACAATATATATAATGCACCCTAAATATTGGGGGCATTTTTCAGTGACATCACATTAAACTCTTTATACAACACAGATAAAAGAATATATGTGGTAGATAATAATTACAACTTATTTTAAATTCATTTAAGACAAAATAGTCGAAAAATCATGAAATATTTACATGAAATTGTAATTATTATTAAAATTCAAAAAATAATAAACAGTTATGGTACCAAGCTACCCAGGGATAAGCGCTGTCATATCCTCCCTCTAAGTATTAGTCTTTTTCTTAGAAATTTTTATTAGTCAGCATAGATTACTATATTATATGAGCAAAAAACTCATGGTGATGTCTAGTGATGTAGAAATTTTTATTAGAAATCAAATAAACTTATACTTAGAGGGAGGACTTAAATAAAATAACATTGTGATAAGAGATCTGGAAGTGTAACAGTTTCCGTTAGAAGCCACAACTGTACTTACTCGCCTACTAGAGTAATCACCTAGGAAGGGGCCCTAGGTTTACTAATTGTGCTTTTTGTAGACAAAAATCTACAATAGTACTAAATAAATGGAGTTATTTAAGACATAAGAAAGTAACAACCTTAAGTCTAGTCTCTATATGAAGTTTACTTAGAAAGTCAGCTTGATCAATTGGGCCAAAAGTAATAAGTTTTTCTTTCACAGATTTTTTCAAAAATGAAAAGTCCACATCAGCAGTGAGATCAGCTGTACCAGGATCAATCAGAGGATCATGTAATTTATGATCCTTAAAAGCCTACAAAAAACATTTAGTTATAAGTATAATTTATGAACTTCAAGTTTATCTTATATATTTAATTTGAGGCAATCAATTATTCATTAATTTTTTTATACACCAAGGTGATACCAAAAAACTTGGTTAATTGACTTCAGTTTGAGGGATATAAAGGTATTAAAACCTAATTGTAAGAGCAACGCACGCAGTTTACTATATTACTCTATGCACCAATGATTTATTATATTAAAAATATAGAGATATGTGTATGTGTCTAAACATCGAGCGAGGTCTAGATGCCTAAATGACATCGGATTCACAACAAATACAAAAATATCAATATAATAAATATCAAATCCTTGATAAAAAAAATAATAAAAAACCTTTAAAAATTATTTAGTTAAAAAAAGCTATAGTGTAAAAGGTTTTATGAATTATTAACACATTTAATTAATGACAAAACACTGCCAAGTTGTTGGCTATTGTCAATTTTTAATTGTAATAGAGAATTTTGGATTTTGTTTTTGCTACCGATATTGGGTTAATGATGTCTTACATTTTCCATAAACAATAGGGTTCTTTAGTTCCATATGTATAAATAAATATAGTCAAGACATATTAATTTTGGAATTAAGAAGGTTAAGTAGAGTCTATCCTTCCCCTTCCACTTCTGGTAGCCGAACAACCTTATAAGTGTAATTTTCTGATAAAAATTGGCTAAAATTTTATCTTGACTTCCTATTTTAAATAAAGCAATCAACATATTTTTATTAAATTTTTTTATATTGTTTATACTACCCTAAATGTATCAGTTTTGTCTCCAAAATGTCCATAATCAACTATGAGAGCTATACCACCGTGCTCTTCAAATCTGTCTGCTATATGTTCCATTATAACACCAGCTTCAGGACAAAACTCAAAATGATCTCTCTCCTCATTTGCCTCAACAAAATAATGATAGAAACTAATTGTATTGTCATTACAAAAAAACAGTTATAGAGTACCTCGGAATGTGTCCTTTTCTTAAAAATTAAGCAATTTCAAATATGAAGCACCATGAATGTTGAGTCATATTTTCATGTTGGACTCTTCACTTGGCATTATTATCTTGGACTTTTCAAACTATTACTCTAGAAATTAATTTTAGTAAGGAATATATTCAAGTCAAATATTTAAAGTTGCTATATTATTTTTTATCAAATTCAATTGAGCTATTTGACATGTACTGATTACAAGAACAGCTCCCATTGATTTACAACTACATAAAGAACCATACACAGAGTTATAAACTACTTTCTTTTTTAATTATTTTGATCTGTAGGTGCTCATGAGTAGGCTTTTGATAAAAAAGTGAGCGTCACATTTTTAGCAATAACATTGTTTTTATTAATAACCAAAACCTCTTTAATAATTGATTTTGGTTGGTGAGATTGACTATCCGTCTATATTCATGATTGTCTATAAGAGTCACACTACTAGATTTTTGTGTGAACGGTAGTGAAATAGAATCAACAAGTGGTTATATTCATGTATTTGGGGCTGTCGAATGCGAATTTCAAAAGAAGAAAGTTTTAGCTTTTAAGGCAACTTTTAGCAACTATTGTAATCATAGAGGAGGTTATACCTATCTCATGTTGCCGGTCATTGATGAAGGTTACTTCCTGTGACAGAAATTTGTACAAAGCAATAACAAAAACATAAAATTTTAATTTTTTGGGTTTAAATCAGGGGGGGTTAACTTAAATGAGGAAAAGTTTGGATTCGATTATCGCAAGCCACTAAAAATAGCGCTGCGGCAGACCGGTGCGGACAACTCATGAACTAACCCCAATAGCTTTCCAAAAATAACTGATTATATTTTTATACTTAAATTTATGAATACCATGACAATTCTTAGTTATGACAGCTACATTTATTATTATTATAAAATTATTGTTTTCTGTATGTATTTTTCACAAAAACGGTTCGCCGTTGCATGTTCTGTATTTCAAAAATTCAGATACTAAAAGTAAATAGAAGCTTTTTTAAAACTTCCAAAGAACGCTACTGATGGCAGATAAGTTTAAATTTCATTTAATTAATTGATTGATTTAGTCGATTTTATCAGGTAATTACATTAAATCACATGTGCGCATTTTGTAGATGTAATTAAAATACAGGCTGCATTAAATGCCAAAATCTATCTTCAACCACGTGTAAACTTTAGCCATTATTTCATTATTACCTGATTGAATCAATTAAATTAATAAATTACTTGAATGAACAACTTAAAAATAATCATCAGAAGCGTTTTGTGTAAGATTAAAGTGGTAGGGTTAGTTAGAAGTACAACTATACAGAGTATAAAAATTAAATTTCAAACTGACTGTGGGCAAAAAGCATGAAATCAAGACACGCCCACTCAATTGAAAGGTAGGTCCTCCGCCGCGATAGTGTCGACCGGAATCCAAATTTTCTCACCATTGAGTCGACAGTCTTACTGTTTAAGTATCTATAGTCTCTGGTTTAAATTAAACAACATGGAGAATTTGTTTACAAAATATAATGACATTTAATATTCTTCTGTCAATTACAGAGTGGTAGCCATTGTCATAATTTCGAGAAACCTCTATTCTTTTTTTTAAAATTGATTTTTTGAAACTCGCACTAATTTTTTAGAGGAGTTGGTCATTTTATTCCATTACAAACTCAATTTACCTCATATTCAGGCTCTCTAAATCCAAAGTTTTTTATAATTATTACACAATTTTTAATACACAATAAAAATACAAATGTTCAACTACTAACCTGATTGAACAACATAGAAGCAGGAGTTGGGCTTTTAGAAATTACAAACTTTAGTTTAGGTTGCAGTGAATTCTCGTCTAAATCTATTAAAATCTCCCTCCAACCATTCTCTGTTTTCTAAAATTTAAATACAAAAACACTTGGACATAATTAATTTTGATTATTTATCTGTAGAATATTGTAGATTCAATTCAATTAATTTTAATACAGTAGTTTATTATGTTCTCAGACAGATACTATGCTATCTCCATATATAGATATATAGCTAGGGAACACACCAGCCTAAGAGTGAATTTTTTCACTATTTAAAACATTATTTAAATTTGGTTATTATACACAGGTGTCCTAATCATGGATGATTAAAGGGTGGGAGAAAGGATAAGAATAACCAAAATTTATGTTTTAAAAATAAATGAGTAAAATATGATTAAAAACCAAGTTTCAATTTGCTATATCCTAGACAATTACTCATGGCCTTCCTTAAAAGAGTTAAGTAACTGCATCCTAAAATTGCAAATAATGATTCTCTCTGATAACAACAGATTATATCAAATCATTGCCTCAAAAGTTGTATACCATATATATATATATATATATATATATATATTATAATATATATATATATATATATATATATTATATATATATATATATATACAAAAAAAACACAAATCAAAACACAAACAATGCGCAGGAAAACAGAGAAAAATTTATTAATTATAACCTTAAGTCATTTCTTGCTGGAGGTTTTAATGAGGTTACACAGAGCCCCTGAGAGCCCCAAAAAGACGTTTCAGGGCTCTTAATGTATTTAGATAGGCTATGCCCCCTCTATATATATATATATATATATATATATATATATATATATATATATTAACGCAATAAGTCTTAATCGTTGCCTTCCTTCTAAACAAAGAAATTATAATATGAACCAAGATAAATTAAATAAAGAGGTGGTGACGGGGAAACAAATTATAAACTTAGAAGGCTTGAACCATACACTTGCAAAGAGCAAAGCAGTGCTTATCAGCAAATGGACTGGTTCTCATTGAATTTCGAGCAAAGAACCAGCTGCACATTGAATCTTCTTCGAGTCACCTTAAGCATTTCAATGCCCCGAATTAATAAATTAGTTGAAGGCATTTACCAATAAAAGAAAAACTTTGTAAACCATTATTTAAAATAATAAAAAAAAGTTTCATTTTGTTAATGATAATTTCAAAAGTTGGTCATTTCTTTACATAAAAATTGTGTTACAAAAAGTATTGGTTCTTTTATTGTTCCATGCAATATAATAGAGAAGGGGGGTTCCCCTCCTCCCTTGCCTTTGGACCCCATGACTTTTGAAGGGGACCACAGTAGCTAAAACGTTAAGGACCACTGATCTGAAGGATTAATAACAAACTAATCTTCATTTGTTTGCTTACTTATCACTAGAATACATTTATGGTGAGTTATTGGGAATTCTTCCATTAAAATTATTTAATTTAAAGACAAATCCAAGTATTGCGGGATTGCTTGACGCCACAATTTTTTGAACTTAAAGAGTAGTAAACTTACATGCAATTTGTGGATGGGAAGAGCATCGAAAAATTCATTAGCAACTAAACATGTAAACCCCTCTTTAGGCACACTCATCACTGTTTTGTACCAGTAAATTTTCATTCCATCAAAAGTGATTCCTTCGCGATAAAAGTTTTTATTTTTCACCTCTGCACTACTCTGGCATAGCTTTTCACTTTGGATTTGACTCAATGTGGGGCTCAGTTCAACTAAATGAATAGAAATGTTTGAAGTGGGATAAAGTTTCTTCAAAACCTAAATTAGAATTAAGATTTTTTAGAAACACAAGACAGATTAATATAATCCAAAATGAAATCTAAAATTTCTTAGTTTATTTAGAAATGCAAAATATAAGAAACATACTTTAGGTTTTAATTGGTAGATAGCTCAGTAATAACCAGAGAAGATATATGTTTATATGACACAATGCTTATTCAGGTAACCATGAAAAACATTTAATTTTATATTTATCTTTAGTATTAATTGGGGAATAAACAATTATATTCAAGGTATACAACTAATTACTCCATTGGTAGAAAAGATGGATAGAATCCTACGCTGCAAACAGTGATATAATGTTATTTTAAAGTAATACAATATTCATCAATGCTATATGGTATTAAATGATTCCTTCAAGAAGTGGATTTAAATGAAACCAATATAATTTCTGCCCAAGCCAATTTTTAGAGTTAGATTAAATCCAAAATTACAACTTTAGTTTACTTAACTTTTGCTTCTGTAACTATACTCCCTCTTTGACAACTATAGAGCTGCACAAGGTTATAATCAGTTGACAGCATGGGAAAAAAGTGTTGATGAACCAATAAGGTTGGTCCTATATGAAACTATTATTAGTTAGCAAAGTTATAATACTTAATATGTATATTATATACTATAATTTAAAATAATAGGACAATAAAATAAAGATTACAATTTAAAAATATTTAAGAAATGAATAACAGAAAAAAATTAAATTATTATTATATTTTGTACCTGAATCATATTTAAATATTTTTGTAATAATGTTTTTTTATACAATTGATTTATAGTTAAGTTGGAAAATCTTGGAATAATTAGTTTACACAGTAATCCATTGGTTTTCTTAATAAATTTTTTATAATATACTTTTGTATAACTTCAAGTAAGTTTAAATTTATAAGACACGAGTCACCTCAAGCAACTATTCCGTATTGCAGGATATAGTATTGCAGAATATGTTCCGTAATGCATTATGTCTAAAGTTGGATAAAAAGGATCAGGCGAATCCTACCAGTTTTATGTACATAGTTTTTATGATAAAATTGTGTGATTATATCTAAATTAGATGGGAAGGCCCCTCCCCAAGACACAATGCAGTACTGTAAATGAGATTGGACCAGTGAATAATAAATCATCTTTAATTTTTTTTAGATTAAACATGTTTCTAAGGGAGAGGAAATATGAATAGTTTTCTTTAATTTATTAGATAATTGTGTAATATGTTGATTCTATCTTAGGCAACAATCTATTGTCACTCCAAGGTACCTAATACACTTTACATGACTATTGGGGTTGGGGTTGTTGGGGACAGGTCCTCCCATGTACAATTAACTCAGAAGTGTTTGGCTGTCCCTGACTATTACTGAAGAAGCTTATGTGCTTACACTTATCCAGGCTTAATATAAGGCAGTGAGAATATAGCCATTCTTGAGCAATGGATGCACCAAGTGAAGCAACGTGGTAAACATCGTCCCACAATGAACCCACAAAATAACAGTATCGTCTGCCAACGAGTATATGTTACCACCTACGTATATGTTATTTAGATTACGGAATTCTCTAACAAAAATTAAAAAAATAATTGGCCCCAAAACTGTCCCTAGTGGTACTGAAAAACAATCCCACAAAGGAGAGCTAATTTCATTATTAACTTTACATCTTTGCCTTCAAGTAAGTAAGATGTAAACCAGTTGAGTACTGTGCCATCAAGCCCTGCACAAGACAGGGATTAAATGAGCAATGTCCAAGAACAATGTTTTATTTTATGTTAATATTTCTACAGATATACCATCCCAGCCCAGGCCTGAACCACCTTTCAGTTCAGAAATTTTCTTCATTACATCTTCATTATTAAATTCTTTGAATTTATTAAAAATATTAATTCTAAGAATAGAAGGAGGATTATTCTCGAGAGGAGGTTTATAACCAAGTTTTTCAGAGAGTTTTCTACCCATACCTACAAAATGTTTGTTGTATTCAGGAGCACAGTTCTTACTACCTGATATAATTTTATTATCCACCATAACTTCATTAGTTAGGCTGTTTTTATTTTTCCCTTCAATTAGTCTGTTTGTGGTTTTAAATTTTAAATTTATGGGTTGTCATAAGATTTATGAACCATTTATGCTGACTCAACAATATTTGTAACTGTAAATACAACTATTTTATTTTTAAAGATTCCGAAAAAAATCAAATAAAAATTGCAGTACTCAAGAAAACTAGCATTTTTAGTCCTGGTAATTTTTTCCCTACATCCCTCTATTTTATAGATACAGCCAAATCAAGATATCATGCACCTTCTTGCATTCATTATATTTTTTTTTTATAATTTCATGTCTTTGGTCTTTATAATCATGAACGTAAAGTGATGTAGATAAAAATGTTTGTTTTCTTGAGTACTACAATTTTTATTTTAAAATAATAATAATTTAAAATGTTGCTGAGTCAGCATCTTGTTCAGCCCAAGATTAAATCACCAGACTTGAGGTTTTCTTACACTGCTCTATGGTCCTGTAAATCCTATGACCAAATGGTTCATAAATCTTATGATGCAGAAAATTATCCCAGAGCTCCCAGACTATGAGAGGGGCTCCCATTTATAAACAGGGTCCAACTACCTGTTTATAAATGGTAAGTAATAAAATTGAAAAAACAAACCCTTAAAATATCATGAGTCATTGTTCCTCTTCCAGGTCCTAATTCAACTAAT
This sequence comes from Microvelia longipes, assembly GCA_018340805.1. NCBI lineage: Eukaryota > Metazoa > Arthropoda > Insecta > Hemiptera > Veliidae > Microvelia > Microvelia longipes. Next base: position 61,610,767 of record JACMZG010000008.1, read on the forward strand.
TTCACTGGTTTAGGTGATCCTAACTTTAAAAGTTCATTTACAATCCAAACGCCAACCATCTGTTGAACATAAACTATATTTATTTCCACCAGTTGACAATATTCTGCATCAATAAATTTCATTTTACAGCCTACATAGAAACTTCAAATAATTTATAAGATGTAATGAGTTACTTGCACTTTTTTGGATTATTCTTTACATTGAAAGTACACCATATGAAAAGAATTAAGATACCTTATTTTAGTTTTCTTAATTCTAAGAATTCTTGATTTTTAGTGGTTATGTACAAAACTTGAAGAGAACAATTTTGGCACCTGATCTAAATTTCTATAAAGATGTTTCTTCATCAAAATTATATAACTGCGACAGACAGTGTCCTTTGATCTGTACAGAAATCTGTACATGGTGTATTACCAAGAAACCTACGGAATACATTGTAGGACAAAGAAATATTAAGTGATCTTTATTCATCTTGCAGAAATATTAATAGACTATGATAATCCTTTGTCCCAAAATTATTTGACAAAGGAATATGGCCCCATATCCCCTATGTTTGTAGGCGATATACCATAAACAGAGTTCATAACTTTTATATAATTTCTAGCAAGTTTTGAGTGAAGACATCCCTCCAAAAATTGTGAAAGGAAGCAAGAAACAAGTAATCCTAAAGATTTTAAAGTAATTAATCAATAGGATCCACTGGGTACCGTATAAAGTAATTTACCACCCAACTGAATACAGTGTCCTTCTTCACAACCTGCCTCCAAACCCTGATTGGAAATCAAGCAGCTGGCAAGGTCATTCTTAACTAATCAGCACATAGCTGTCACCAACCAACCTTTTCAGAACCCTATTGAATAATTATCGGAGTGACATTGTCTAATGTATGTAATAGTACTTTTCAAGACTACAATGACACTGAATCTAAAAAACCATCCAGCACGCTGTATCATAGTACCCAATAATTTGTGGTGACACAGCAATCAAATTAATTTTGTTATAATTAGCCTGACCCATTCAAATTACTTAAACTCACCTCTCCAAAGAGTTGGGACAGTTCAGGAGACGTAACAAAGTCACCTTTTTGACCAAACACATCATTTATCATATAATAGCCAGAATGACTCGTCAGAACAATCTTCATATACTCAGCTACACTTAGTGGACCAGACAAATTTATTTTTGTTTTTACAAGACTCATGATTGAATTGTTTACATTCATTGGTTTTAAAATGTTAGAAAAATAACGAAATTTACTAAATCCGCCATTTCTAAACAAAATGTCAAATTGTTTTAACATCATTAATGATTTTTAAACTTTTTTAAATAAACTATTGCATTTCAATATTTGTAAACAAAGAACGTGATAAGAATGATAACCGTGATAACTCTTATCATGTTCTTATCTCTTATCAGTATGCTTGCCGTTCCTTCTTGTAAATAAAAACTGACGGCTATCTTTTATGATTAAGTTATGAAGCTCAAAGTTTTAAAGCTCTAAAGTTAACAATGAATAATAATTTCATTTATTCTTTACGATGTAGTAAGTTTCTTCCAGGTAATGTTGTTATGATTATACATTTTTTTATTTTATATTGTTTTAACCTAGAGTCCTTGTACTAAGAGCGCATAGCTCTGTTAGGAAGTTAATGAGGTTAGTCCTAGATGTCAAACCAAACGCACAATTTCATATCTGGCAAATCACATTTTTTCCTCAACCATATTTTCCCACGCTGTCTACTGGTTATAACCGTGTGTATACACAGCCAACCCAGAATTAGTTGAGTAAAATTATAGTGGTTTTATGTTATATCTAGTAGTTTTAAACACAAGAGGGAGAACTCAGGAATTATATTGGTTCCAAATCTCCAAATTAAAAACCTCATTGGAAGTGTTTAATTTTTTTGCTCCCAAGAAAAACTATCCTCTTCACGCTATATCTTTATGCTGTTTTAATAGAAGCAGCAGGCGTCCAACTTCGAAAGAGAATAAAAACCTACAGGTACTTGGGTGACGCCACTAGATAACCATAGTACAACAGGGGACTCATGTGCCCCTGGTGGGCTTGCACATGAGTCCTGATCCATTTAAAAATCTTTGAACTTTGTATCATTTGTTAAATTTGTCCATAATTTATTAAAACATTGCATACACACTATAAAGCATATGCAGTTAAATACACCCATTCCTAACATCTGCTACTTTCTGCACACTGATTACTTGATTTTAAAGTTCATTCTGATTACTTAAGTCATCAGAGCAAATCAGTGCAATACTATCCCTTGAATCCTACTAACCGTTGTCTTCAAAGACAATGGCAGAGAAAGATTTATATAAGTCAAACCTATCTATAAAACTGAACTTCAGTTCAGTTTTATAGAGTCTATAGTGTTCATCTATGATGTCCTTCTTTCTGAAGATGCCTTCCACTGTGGAAACAAATGTCAGGTTCATCATCTACATATGTGGTCACCACTGTAAGACCTTATTCATCATGACAATAACCATGAAAACCTGCACAGTTTAATTAATCAAATGTTGATTATTGGTTTAATTCTCAACTCTGTACCATGAACACCCTGGGTGCTATGATGATAACAGATACCATATACACATATTTGCTTAAAACTAATTGTGAGGTCTTAAAACATCTAAAATGAATATTAATTTTTGAATTTTTAGCTCAAACAGAATACTTATCCTCTAAAGCTAGGGTATATTGAAGGAAAAGTAAAAATAATGTAATTAGTATGGAAAATTAAGTCAGCTTTGGTATCATAATTTTATACTGTATTAGGTTGTGTCGCCTTGGAAAAAATATAAAGCTATTGTGTTCTTCATCAATAGTTTAACCTCTTTGATTTATTCTCACACTTATTTTTGGTGGCCTATCAAGTAATGACCTAAACCATTATTATAAGGTGGTTATGTTTTTGATCGCCTAAAATTTTATACTGGATTAAATGTTAGTATCATGTATCATAAAGAATTATTTTTAAATTTTTATTACAAAATACAAGCCCCTTCTGACCTCAATTTCACCTTCTGATCAAATTATAAATCCATTTCTATGGTATAACTCTTGTTAAAACGTGAAAGAAGAAAAAAAAGTACTACCCAAGGAACTTATATAAAGTTGACACAATATAATTGTGCGAGAGATATATTGTGTCACAATATATTACACAATGTACACAATATATTGTGTCAACTATTCATGTTTTGCAAAACTCGGTAGTATCAAATGATATATTATATAAAGTTGTTTACATATTATATTGTGTACATATATGTCCATAAAGGAGTAGAAGAAACGTCTATTCTTGATTTTTGTCGGAAATAAACTTATATTGTATTTACAGAGTTAAATGTCTACACTACTGGGTAAACGCGAAAGAGAGTTCTAGCGTCAAATATAAAAAAGTCTTAAAGGTCGTCTTTGTGACTGGGCATCTTAGCTACATATTTATGTAGCTTAGGTGTTTAGTTACGGAGAGAACCTTTAGCGTAAACGACCAATTGCATTGATACTCTTTATTGATGTAGCTAGGATGTAGTGTCACATTGCTGTACTGTAGCGTTAAACCCCTAGACTCCCTCAGAATAGGTGGTTTATAGGATTTTTGTAAGAGGACTTTTAGTATGCCTCAGGAGTAAGGAAAAGGTTTAAGGAAGTGCTCTGTAGAATCCATTTATTGAAAAGTGGCTCTCTTGCCGGATCAAATACTTCAAAACTCCTAAATGATGAAATATATTTAAGAAGAAAAAATATAGAATAGAATTAAAAATTATAGTTAGGTGAATTATGTGCTTCTTATAAACATAGAAGTCGTGCTTTCTACAAAATTCTGGCATGCTATTACTTTGACTCCCCACTCATGTCACCAATGGGTGACATACTGATGGAATGCCATTTGCAAATTTGTTCACATGAAATTTGCTATAAATATCCTGAAATTATAAGATTAAATAGGTGAAAAAAAACACTCACTCAATTTCACCTCCGGAGTTACTATTAATAGTATTTGTTATAAGAAATTTTGCCAACTTTGAGCACAATGCCTAGGTATCACCCTTTAAGATTAATACCTGAAAGGCCCGAAATTGCAATAATTTATTTATTAGGTATTTATGGCTCTAGAAGGTTTAAGTACTGTCTTGTGGAGGGAGGGGGAGTTTACATTTATCCTAACAAAGTTTATATATAGTTTGTCTGTAGGTAGAGGTTCCTTCTCTTACTTTAGCAAGAGTTTAACCCATAAGTTTTCAAGCACATGATAACTTTCAAAGGATTTCTCAAATTTGTTTTGGAAAAATTGTGTGATACTAAAATTTACTTTTTTAGGCTCTTTCAAATATCTGAAGGTGTGTGGTAGGACTGCGTCAACAAATAAGTCTTCAAATGAAGTAACTGAATACGAAGGAGAGAAAAAAGAAGACTGGAATATTCTTAAAGCCTTTTCGTCCAGGAAAAGTTCTTTCATGGAGCTTCATAGGTATGGGCCATTCCAGGGAAACTCCGAACGAATCAGAATGTGGATTAAAAAGGTGTCAAGAGATGCAGATCTGATGGATCAAAGATACTTAAAGAAAAGGCACGACATACTTGGTAATGATTTGGCCACTGCTCATTTCATTGTTTTCCGTGGGG
>JACMZG010000008.1:61617917-61651001 GCA_018340805.1 Microvelia longipes
TGTAACACAGTACAGTCTGGTAATTTTTAATTTTTGAAACAGATGATGCAACAAAAAATTACTAGTAATGATACCATTAGTGCGAATGGTTAATATTGTTTATTACAATAATAGGGGGTGACATTAATATTGAACATTTATATTATGTGTAAAAGTGTTTTACTAAGGCTGAAAATTTTAAGAGATTTGAGAAGTGACAATAATTCATTTTAATATATATTTTTTAATTAACACATCAATCTATTTTCAAAGCTGCCTGACATAATTTTATTTAATAACAATAATATTTCAATAAATATAGAATATAATCCAGCATGGAACTAATTAAAGTCTTTACCTAAATTCACTGGTTATCACAAATTTAAAATTTGTACAAGAAGAAATACTTATTAAAATAAACTACAATACAGTTAGAATTAATAATAATTTATATTTGCAATATTTTTTTTTACCTAAAATCAATAGATATTTATATTATAATAGAAAATAAATAAATATAATTCTCATTACAATGCAAATACAGATTAAATCAATTCTTTTACAATTAAAATAGTTAAAAAGAAAAAGTTTATGACATAAATCACAATTAAAAATATAATTAAAAGTAGCTTGTTGTAACAATATTAAGTAATGGAGAGATTTTTTTGCAGTAGACTTAAACAATTGTCATCCTTATTAATTTCTCAAAAGCAATCCAATCAAGCCCAAAATTAAGCCTCTTGATTAAGCATATGAATTACTTGCGTTTTTATTGAGATCACCTATTGTTATAATTACTTAGAAGTAAAGAAAGCAGTGAAACAGAAATCAGAGGACTAATAAACCAAAATGGCCTAGCCATGTTATTGTCCATTCATGAAATGCTTAAAAATGTCTTCTCCTAATTTTCCTCCTACTATATAACAAGCAAAACAATAGTTAAATATTACAAATATGTAAGGTAGATATTAGAAGGATGACAAAATTTATAAGGCAACTTTTGAAAATATAACAATAAAATTCATTTTTTGAACATTTATCTAATATTATACAATAATGTGAGCCTACAAAATATCTATATATTTCTTTTAAAAAATATCTGATCTTTAATATATTTTTTTTAATTGCTATAAATAATACAAAACAATAAATCATTTTCATGAAAAATAAAAATAATGAAAAAAATATTGCTCTTTGTAAAAATAAAATGTCACACATAAAACAACAACACATGAAAGATACCATAATATTTTGTCTTTAATGAGAAGATAAAATAATAAAAATTATATTATAAACGAATTTTAGTAAAAGTGAAAGGAATAGTAAAAAATAAATAAAAAATATCTTAGCAATTTAAGGAAATAATAAAGAAGAAATACAAAAATTAAATATGTATAATTTACCATCCTTTGAATACATCACCAACAAATAAAAAAGCAATCAGGATTTAAGCTAAAAATTCAATGTCAATAAATTTAAAAAAATTTAACTAGCGGTGAATATAACTTCATTAATTTTAACGAATTTTAAAATTAACAAGAACTATATGTTTAAACAAATGGTCCAATAGATAGCACAATAGCCAGAAAAGTTTACTTGATGCTTATTGACAAGAGTATAACAATACATTGTTAATATTTAAATGATAATATTTGAAAAGAAAAACTTTCAAATATTACGGATAGCTTTTTGATAAAGCATTTTAAATGAGCTAACAACTATATTTTTGTCTATTACAAAGCTATGGTTTTTTTATTGATTTAGAACAAAAACAACATGAATGCCCAACATTTTCATTTTTAAAATTAACAGTAACAACATACAAACTAAATATGTTTTAAAAATTATATTTTTACACTAAATGTGCAATTAATGCCTAGTGCAGAATATCTAAGGCTGTCGGTCAACAAAGAAATATGACAAAAACTGACCCTAGAATATCATTAAAAATCAGCCAAAAGAATTTTGTTTCAACCTTCATTGACTTTGTCTTTAAAAATATAAGACCAGATTTTGAAAACTATCATAATATCTGAACTTGTAAATCAAAATCAATATTTTAGCAAAATAAATATACACAGAAATATTATTAGTATCAGTTTCCAATTGTCTTTTTATTGCTTTTACTAGATACCTCACACAAAAATAAGAGAAAAATATAAAAGAAACTTATCATGAACATTGATTTATTTGTATTTTTTTAACCAGACAAATATTGAACAGACATGGGTGTTGTAAATATAATAATACAGAATTTTTTTAACTATTAATTTACGACCAAAAATTCCAGCTTTAAACCTGGCCATATTTCTCTAATAATTGGCAGTACGAGGTCTGTCCATAAATACTATAAAATATTGTTTAGATCTAAGCAGAATTGGAGAGACGGACAGTGAGCTTCCCCACACACTAACAACCAAGCAAGCCTAAGCTAATGGACAGCGCCTCATGAGTCATCAGTCAGATTTACAGTCAGTTGTTCGACCCCTTTCTTAATAACTCGTCGGCATGGAAATTTTCTTACCATCAGCAGCGTTCAATATCAAATTTCTTGCTAAATCGGCAAGAAATGGTGAGAAATTCATGTGATAGTGTACGGAGAAATGCCTTGAAGGAACCAAAGGTCCACAAGTGGTTAAAGCGGTTTTTAGAGAAGGACAAAGAAAACTTCAAGGATGACCCTCACCCGGACGCCCCACCACTTCGTCTTCTGACGATAATGTGATCATGTTCGATCAATTGTCTTCAAAATTGTTGTTGACAGTTAGAATGGCGTATGAACTAAATTTGTGTAAAATAAAAGTTACCTACAAGCACGGGTTGCTCGAGTCTGCCCGATATTGGCTCGCGAAAAACTTTGGATCCTTCATCACAACACTCTATCGCACGCATCATTGGTTGTAGGCGAATTTTTGGCGTGCAACTCAATCACAGTCACTGACCAGCCACCATATTCACCCGATTTGCCACCGTGTGACTTTTTTTGTTTCCTAAATGTAAAATGATGCTTCGGAGGTGCCATTTGGGGGACGTGGATGACATAAAAGGAGCGCCGAAGCTGGTAGCTGAAAGGCCTCAAAGTAGAGGACTTTGAAGGATGTTTTCAACCATGGAAACGGCGTTGGACCAAGTGCGTTTTATCAGGGGGGAGTACTTCGAGGGGGACAAAATGTTATTTGATGATTAATTGTAAAATAAAATGTTTATGATTTTTTTTATACGTATTTATGGGACAGACCTCGTATTAAGATGTTAAGTGGACCTTATTTTAATAAATTAATACATTTTAAATAACTAAAATATTTAGTAAATGTGGCATACAATACACATAAATAATGTAATTATTGTATACAGATTGTCATAAAGGGCAATCTGTCTTGTTGGTATCTGCAACAGCTAAATCTGTCTTAATAATTATATAATATAAAAATATAATTCTGTCTGTCTTAATAATTAAAAGTATCTTCAGCAGGCATTTATAGTTAGTTTCAGCATGCATTAATCTTTTTTAGATGTTGAAAATGTTTTCTGACGTCTTGATAACAATAAGTATGAAATTTTATATCTTTGATTTTTGGAAATTTATTGACTTTATTGAATAGCCTATCTGCAGCTAAATTTTAAATTTTTTTTAAACAAAAATTGTTTATGTAAGAAATTTTTATCAACCTTAATTACTTTTAGTTATTAGTAGGTTGATAACTTGCAGCTGCCAAAGTTTAGCCTCACTCAATGAAGTAAATATTTAGTTCTAACTAAAAAATTACTGGTCTGTGCTTGTATAGAAAAAGCTTATTTATTTTTTTAAATAAGCTTATTTATTTTTTTAAATAAGCTTATTTATTTTGTTTCTACAATGTAAATTACAAATATATATACCAGGTAGATAAAAAAAGTCTGGCTAACAGTATAATAAGAATATGCAATTGGTATAGATTAAAGTCTACTTGGTACACAGACTTATTAGCAACACCGCCTTCCTTCTAATAATTAAAATCTGTCAGTTATTACTTTCACAATTTAGCTCTAACTATGTGTTAAAATTACGTAGTTATTATACAAATTTAGTCCATTTATGGATGTATACAAGAAAGGACAACAAATAATAAACTGAGAATGGCTACTTTTAAAATTAGACATTTATACAACTATAATAGCTTATAATTGTTTGTGAGCATCTGATACTGATCCTCTTCAAAAACATCATAACATTCTTTTTAATCAGTTAGCCTTCAGTATGAACCAAGCTCATTAAAGTAGATAGTAACATGTCCAAGACAAGAAGTAATGTATTTTGTTAATTTAAAAAGTACTGATTGAAACAATTATTTATTTTCTCCTACAATTAAGATAAAATTTTAAGATATTTAGCTGATTTTAATCTAATTTACAAATATACCAGGTAATGGACCATTTTTCAAATTAAAAATTAATTAGAACAATTAACAAAAATAAATTCAAAGGATGTGATAAACGGAAATGAGTAAACTGAGCACACAAAGAACAGATTACCTAAGTTCTTATTATATTTAAGTCATTGATTAACTCAATAGCTGTTTTGACAGTACACAATTCACACCAAACAAATACGAACCCCAAATATAATATAATAACAAAAAAATAAACAAGTAAATAAAGATATAATTAATTTTAAAAAAAGTAAATAAGTGGGGATAAATATAAAGGTTTGATATTATTTTTTTTTCTTTACAAAATCAAGTATAACTAACCGATTAAGGAAAATAGCACCTAATAAGTTAATAATTATCTAAAAAATCAAATAAAACATTTTTTTGAGAAATTAGTATTAATTCAAACATAACTAATATTATAATTGAGAAAATAATAATAATGTTAACAAGTACTATAATACAAAATAATAAAGAAAAATATAAAAGAACGAAAACCTAAGTAAAACAAAAAATAAAGTGGTAAAAATAATAAAAATTGCATTTTTTAACATGAAATCCTATAGGATCAGAATCAACTATACATATAATAATATAATTTATTTGTAATGATTGTTTTCAATAAACAAAATATTAATAGTATATACATATTGAATCAAAAACAATATAATTCAAATAAACATTTAATTTATTATGTTAAATTATTAAAAAAATAAAAAGTACTGAATAGTACTACACTACTGATAAAAAAGTATAATAAAGATTTAAGTATACTGATAAAACAGTGCAAAAAGAGGTGAATAAATCTTAATATTAAAATTTGTATAAGCTACACAGCTATCATACAACAATTCAAAATATAAAACAAAGATAAAATAATCCAAGGTTTTCAAGTGAGATCAGAATGATGGGTCTTTATAATTTAGTTAACTCTGTTTACAAAGAGGAGTTAACAAAAATGAGATGATTTATTTAAACGGTTTCAAGAACTTGTAACAATTTCAATTTATAAAAATAGATCTAGCCTAAAACAGGTTTGTCACACCAAAAGAATAATTAAAAATAGGTGTGTCTATCTTAACCTGTAAGGAATAAGCCCGGCTAAGATTTTAATAAAGCATCTCTTCCTCTCTCTTGTGCGAGTTTGGTTTAGATTGGTGGGGATAAGACAGTTTGTACTAGAACAAATACCATCTGCTAGGGTGGAGTGACCTGCTAACTGGAAGTACTAGCAGGGTATGCTGTCACACCACTTGAGCCAACTCCTGATACACCTGCAAAAATAATGTTCACATTCACACAAGTAAGCAAACAACATAATGAGGAGCAATGCTAAGAAGATTCTTAGAGATTAGATAAAAGTCTTCATTGTGTTTAAATTTGTCTCTTTTCAATATGAACATCATGTTAAAATATTTTAAAATCAATATTGTTTGAGTAACATATCAAATCATGTTGTCATATGCCAACATAAATCTGTATAGCCAGCTTATACTTTTGTTCAATCTTTAGAAGAAGGAGGTTTTTCAAAAATGTCCTTTCAGAAGGAAGAGGGCTCTAAAGGCTAGGGTACTGATTGAAGGCAGGATTACAACCCAAGTCTCGTATGGGTCATAGACTTTTGCTGGCTACATATCCTTATGAGTACATAAACTGTATTTTTTCCCCACTCTCTCAACCATTACCCCTCTCCTTTCCTTTGATCGCTTGTTTCTACAGTTTAAAAATAAGTCCTACTTAGACATATTTAACCATTTTAACTAAAAATATTTTTTTAAAACAATTTTAAATACGTAACCTATTCATAAAGGGTAAAAATGTAACACATAAGATTAATAATTATATAATAATGCGCGTTAAGAACCTTGCGGGAACCACATCTAGTAGTACTTTTATGCGCTAAGAGTATTTTAAAGTTGATGACAAATTATTTGAACAATGATCCTATATAACCTGAGAGCGAGTGTCAAAAAACAGAATAAACACTGATGCTTAAACTGATAATTTTAAGCAGTTTTGCTTAATATGCATACATTTCACCAACTTTAAACCATTAATTTTCTTTTTACCTTTTGAAATCAATGAAAAATTTTTCATTACAATATTTGAGTTGCACTTAGAAAGAACTAAAAGCATGCATGATAAAACTTCTCACCAGGTGTAGATGGTTCACTGGGACTCATGAGATTAACACTATTTGGGGTGGGTTGAGCTCTCAGCCTTTGCCTGACTTCTCTTATTTTAAGCTGCAGAGATCCTTTACTCGGAAAAATATCTGAGTGTGCGGCCTGAAAAATATTAAAAAACTCAATTTTTAGAACAACTTCAATTCACAATTAATTTTTCTATTGTAAAAAATTAATAAAAAACATTCAAATCTCTTAAAACCACATCAGTGGTAGAAAATTTAAAGAGTAATTATGATGTAAAGATTACCTGGAAGGCATTTGTAGCTTGAGTAGAAGGGAAGAATCCATGTTCATTGAATAATTTAACAACTAGATTACGACGTTGCTCTAATATTTTTCTATGTCCTTTTTCTAAATCTCTTCCTCCACCAGGTGTTTTAGGTGTTCTTGGAGACAAAACATCATCACACCCTTCAGCTGCATTAACAAAATAAATATAATAGGTTTAAAAGAGAAAATATTTAGCCCATTTCCTTAGAAAATCTAAGAATATGGCCTAACAAGTTAAATAGCTTTATCATAAAATTGAATTATTCAGCAAGTAAGGTAATATCTCATGTAACAAAATGCTGAACCAAGCCTTTGGAATAGTTTATTTAAAAATATATACCTTGTAAATAACTAAAACCAATAAATAAATATTGATTAGTATTCTGGTTCATTGAGGGTACTTACCAAAAAATTATATATATATATAATATATATATATATATATATATATATATATATATATATATATATATATATATATATATATTATATATATATATATTATATATATATATTATATATATATATATATATATAGCCAAAATTAAGTGCTTGTATGATGTTAGCCAGCCACAAAGGCTCTATATTATATTAAAAACACAAATAAATAGATTGGGATTTAAGCTTTTGTTGAAAAGCTTGAATCTTTTCTCTTAGGACGAGGTTATTATGAGCTAAAAGACATTTTATCCTAATAACTGAAACATTTATGTTCTAATTCCCAAAAGGGATCTCGGGAACTATTAATAATTCTAATTTAAATTAATTTTTAGAATTACTAAAACTACATGCAATTAATGACACAAAATTGAAATATATTTCAAATAAAAAATATAGACTTTAATCACAAAATAAATATAAACAAACTTACAGTTTTTAGAAAATGCTTCAGCATTGAAGTCCGGACCAAAAAATGTAGTACCAACAAGTTTAGCTGATTTTGGGACCGAAGATGGAGTAGCCACTTCCATGGACATAGTTTCTTCTTCTGAAAAACCAAAGAACATTTGAATTAAAAATTATAATACCATGGAACTTATCACAACCATATCGGTTTCAGTACGCTCATCCTCAAGTCCTCGGAATATAGAAACCAACACAGTACGTCGTTGGAATCCTTCAGTCATCCTTTGACAGTAAAAACAAAATTTATTCCCAGTAGTCACCCATCCAGGTACTGACCTAGCTCAATGCTGCTGTTGCGGTGTGCACTGGTTGAAAATATTGAGATGAGGACTGTATAAACAAGGTAAACAAATTGAGTTTTTTAGAAACTATATAATGTTAGGATAAATTAAACTATTAAACATAAGACCATACTCGACTCTAGCTCGTGTCTAACTAAAACTGATAGGGCTAGGCCGGAGGGTATCGGTACCCCACTCTTCTACACTAAGGGGGGAATTTGGCCTTCAAACCTTTAAAGACGTACTACGTTTCGAACGCACAAACATTCCGGCCCCCGTTGACTAGTAAGTCAACTAGAAAACAAACAAGAACAAAAAAAAAAACAATTTTTCTATCGAGATAAACAAATGGTAAAAAAAGCTTAATAACTACAGAAAATAAGTAAACATAAAAAAAATGAAATAAATACAAATTACGAATTGAAATGAAAAGAACAAACAAATATAAATGCAAAATATTAAATTTTTCGTTGAATCTCCAAAGATTATACAAATTCAATCGTCTAATCAGGTAAGTTATTAAATTGGGTTTCTTCAGCAGGCAAAGGTAAAGGGCACATACGGGTTACAGCTCGAGTGGTGGATTTGCCATTTGCGAGTTTCACACTAGCAACACGTGTGACTCCGTCCTTTCCAGGGTGTAATTGGATGATTCTTCCTAATGCCCAACGCAGAGGTGGTAAAGATTCATCAGTGAGTAACACTAAGGTTCCTTCTTGCAAAGGTAAATAATCTTTCCTCCATTTGTAGCGCTGCTGCTGTTGGCTAAGAAATTCCTTCTGCCAGCGCTTCCAAAAATAATTATACATCCATTGGATCTTCTGCCAACGGGTTAGTAAGCTAAATTATCATCAAGCTTAGGCTCCGGCGGCAAAGTTAAGGGTCTCCCTATTAAAAAATGCCCAGGTGTAAGAGCCGAGAGATCACTGGGATCAGTGGAACAAGGAGAGATTGGTCTTGAGTTTAAGCAGGCTTCTATTTGGGATAACAGAGTTGCAAGCTCCTCAAAGGTTAAGGGTGCATAGCCTACAGCTCTGCGGAGGTGGAATTTCATGGATTTAACCCCACTCTCCCAAATACCAGCAAAGGTAGGTGAGTATATACCGGTGTGAAATGGAAAGTAATATTATCTTCCGAAAATATATCGTTTACGGTTTTAGACAGAGAGTGATCGATAAAACTTTTAAGGTCTTTACTAGCTTTAACAAAATTACTGGCATTGTCACAATGTACATGTAACGGTAATCCTCTTCTAGAAGAAAACCTACGAAAACATGCAAGAAAAGCTTGTGAGGTAAGATCTGATACGAGCTCCAAATGGATGGCTCGGGTAAAAACAAACAAAAATACAGATATAACATTTGATTATTTTAGAGGATTTTGCTGAAGATAGTTTGTAGTTAATAGGACCAGCAAAGTCTAATCCCGTGGTTTTAAACGGTGGTGAAACAGTAACTCGGGATTTAGGTAAGTCTCCCATGAGATAAGAATGGGTTTTAGGTTTCACACGAAAACAGATTATACATTTATGAACGATTTGTTTACAAAGATTTTTGCCATGAATGGGCCAAAATCTCTGCCTAACTAAATAGAGTAAATGCTGAGGCCCAGCATGGAAATGTTTTAGATGATAATATTCAACGATAAGTTGAGTTAGATAATGGTTTGAGTCCAGAAGGTAGGGATGTTTCTGATTAAAAGAAATCTCCGCATTCTCTAATCTACCACCTACTCGTAATAGATTATCTTTATCTAAGAAAGGTGAGAGCGAAATTAAACGGTTTGTAGGATTTAAAGTTTTATTAGTCATAAGGGTTTTAATTTCATCACTAAACATTTCTAATTGATAATAGTTTATAAGAATACGCTGTGAGTCCAAAAGTTCATCGACGGTAAGTGGATTAAGATTTTTAGTCCGGGATTTTAAATTTGAGATAAATCGTTTGACAAGGGCAAAAGTGCGAAATAGAGTTTTCCAGGATTTAAATTTATTGATATTAATAACTTCATTTAAGTTAGGTTCTAAAGGTTTAACAGTAATTAAGATCAAACGGTTGTTAGGTTTTTCTTCGGGTAATTCGCGACTTAACTCTAAATTTGGTTTTTCATAAATCTTATTTTCTAAAATAAATTTAGGTCCATTAATCCAAAAATTGTAGAGTTCAAGAAATTTAGTAGCACTTAAACCCCTAGATGCAAGATCGGCAGGGTTTTGTGTAGTTGACACGTGCATCCAAGTACCAAGGTGAGTAGTTTCTTGAATTTCAGATATTCTATTACATACAAAAGTTTTCCATCTATTTGAATCTGCAGCAATCCAATTCAAGACTATAGTACTGTCGGTCCAGTAAAATATTTTGTCAATTTTAAAATTTTTTAAGGTTTCTAAAACTTTTGATACAAGTCGGCTTAAGAGCAAAGCTCCACATAGCTCCAGTCGAGGAATAGTTAGTTTTTTAATCGGAGCTACTCTTGATTTAGAACAGAGTAAACAAGATGTAGGTTCACTATTAATGTATGATACTTTAAGGTAGACACAAGCAGCGTAGGCAACCTCGCTTGCGTCGCAAAATCCGTGTAGCTCATAGGATATAATTTCAGGTGAATCAGCGATGTATCGAGTTACTTTAAAATTGTTTAAAGCAGGTAAATCAGAACTAAAAGTAGTCCACTGGATTGTCAGATCTGGTGGTAAAGGTTCATCCCATTAGTTTGCATAGCCAAAGGCTTTGTATAAAAATCTTTGCTTTAATAACAACAGGTCCTACTATTCCCAACGGATCATAGAGTTTAGAAATTGTTGATAGGATTGAACGTTTGGAGATAATAGCATCCTGTAATAGATTTACTCGAAAAATAAATGAGTCTTCAATTGGTAACCAATGCATACCAAGGGTTTTGATACCGCTATCAGCAGATAAGTCGTGGGTATACAAAGGATCAGTCTCTTGGTTTATAGAGTTAATAAAATTTTGATTATTGGATCCCCATTTACGAAACTTTAAGCCTCCCTTACGGGAAATTTGAGTTAATTCTCCATGTAGGTCGTATAGATGTTTCTCAGAGCTAACTGATGTTATCAGGTCATCTACATATATATCCTCTTGAAGACAAGCCGCTGCTAGAGGGTAATGGTCTTTTTCATCTTCAGCTAGTTGCTTAAGAGCACGTTGACTTAGGTAGGGTGCACAGGCTGTGCCATATGTTACCGTTAGTAATCGGTAAACTACAAGAGTCTTATCTGGTTTGATCCATAAAATTAATTGAAATTTAGTATGAGGAGGAAATCAAAAACTGGCGAAACATCTTTTCTATATCTGCGATTAACATGTATTTACCAAATCGTACTTTTAATAAGATGTTAAAAATATCCACTTGAAGAGGCGGTCCAACTTCAAGAATATCGTTTAAAGATACACCGTTCGTAGTTGGCATTGATGCGTTAAACACCACTCTTAATTTAGTAGATAAACTATCTTCTCGAATCACCTCACGGTGAGGAATAAAATAATGATCATCTTGCATAATTTCAGCTAGTTCAGATGAAGAAACTTCTTCCATATGACTAGTTGCAAGTATTCTTGTATGAATAAATCATACTGATTCCATAGATTAGGGTCTCTTTGAAGTCTAGTATTGAGTGATTGTACTCTTTTCAGAGCCAGTTCATAAGACTGTCCAAGAGTATTATGGTCTTTTTTGAATGGTAAATGCATTATATATCTACCATCAGAATTTCTTGTAGTGGTATTAATAAATAGATTTTCTACCTCTTTCTGGTAAGAGGTAAGTGTCTTAGGTTTAGTAAGGTCTTCGATTTCCCAAAACTTTGTCAAAGACGAATCGAGATCTGGGTGATGATCATACTCTACGGTCAAACAGGTAACTGAAGGTAAGTTTCTATTAGAATATTTATTTTTTAAAGGAAACACACATTTCCCAGAAACTAACCAACCAAAAGATGACTGTCTCATGACAGGTTTGTCAGGTCCAAGTCTGATGACACCTTCTTGAAGAATGTCAAAAGCTATTTCAGCTCCTAGAAGTAAGTCAATTTTATTTGGTTTGTAAAATTGTGGATCAGATAAGGTGACGGAATTCGGTATACACCAAGAAGAGATATCAATATTTCGTTGAGGTAAGTTCTCAATTATTTTCTTAAGAACTAGAAAGTTGAGAGGTATTCGGTATTCTTGTGATAGGGATTGGACGACAGCTGAGACTGAATGGTTAACTATTTCAGTAATATCGGTTATTCCTTTAATGGGTAGATTAACTTTTTTCTTATCCAGATGTAGTAATTGCACCAAGCATTCAGAAATAAAATTATCTTGTGCTCCGCTATCTATTAATGCTCGAGCTTGAATTGTGCATCCTTCCTTATTTTTAAGTTCAACTACCGCAGTAGCTAACAAAGTAGTAGAGCTAGAGCTCTCATTCATTGAAACTATATGGTTCTGACTTACATCGGTAGGTCTCGCGCGTCCAACTTCGGAAAGTTCTTGTGGGTCTAAATGTAACAAAGTAGAATGTTTTAAATTACAAACTTTACACCCTTGTTCAGTTTTACAATCTTTAGTAGCATGCGAATTATTTAAACAATTCCTACAGATGTTTAGCTCAAATGCTTTAGCTAAACGTTGTTTCGGTGTTAATTTATTAAATTCGGGACAAAAGTAAAGTCGATGAAAGGCATTCTTTTCAGGACAAATTAAACACTTAATATTATCTTTTTGGTAATTAGGTGGGTTAAATTTATGGTTATTGTTGTTAAACTTTTGGTATGAATTTTGGGGTTTATAATATTTACTAGTACTTGCAAAACTATAGTTTTCGGTATTTTGAGGTTTTTGATAAGATTTATTATGCAAATTGGTAGTAGGTTTAGAAAATTTAGAACAGGTATTATTGTTTTTAGATACCTGAATAACATTTAATTGTTTTAAAATAAATGATTCTAATTCGGTTAAAGTAGGCGATTCGCAATTGGATGGCAAGTGCTCTTCCCATTTTCTCATTATACTTTGATCCAATTTTGAGCACAAAAAGAGCACTAAAAAAAATCAGACGCATCTATTTCTTTTCCTAATGCTTTTAGTGCTTGTACCTGTTTTGAAAATTCTACATATAAGGTATTTAATTCTTGGAAGAATTATTTTCATTGCTGGTAATTCTAATAGTGTTCTCACATGACTTTGAGATATTATTCTTTTATTAGAGAAACGGTTCTTTAAAATATTCCAAGCAATAGTATAGTTAGCATCTGTGATCGGTTTGTTAATTAAATCTAATGCACTCTGAGTCACTGAGGATTTTAGATAATAATTTAATTTCAATGAATCAGGTAAATTTTCTTTGTTATGAATTAAAGATTCAAAATTGTCTTTAAATGTGACCCAGTTTCTTGGGTCACCATTAAATGTAGGTAATTTTATAATAGGTAATTTTACATCATTTAAGGTACTGGTGGTTTGGTTAATTATGGTTGATGGCTGCTGAATTTTCTCTGGTTCTAGTATTTTATTTTTTAAAAATGACATATTGTCAAAATATTCGGTTTCAAAAATTAACAAATCTTCGTCAAATACATAACTAGAGTTCAATAGCTCTAACTTTTCTAAAACAGATTTATATTCGGTAAGAATTGGTTTGTACATTTCTAATCTAGACGGTATTTGTTCTACGTATGATTCATTAAAAGCATTTTTAAATGCTTTCATCCGCTCATTGGCGGCCTCTAAATGTCGTTTTTTGATAAAGAGGGAATCTTCCGGTTTGTCCTCCGACTGACTAGGGCTAACTTTGCCTTTCGATTTAGTAGTCTTAGACTTTTTCATATTGAAGTACATATAGTAAATCAAAGAAACTTATAAATTACGAACGGTAATAAACGGTAAGATTATAATGACGAATTATTGAGCATATAAGACAAAGAACACAAACAATATTTGAAGGAAGCATAAGATAATTAAAGTTATAATTTTTACATAAGAATAAATTCAATTTAATTTTAATAAAGCATAGACAAATATTTAAACAAGTAAAAGAATATTGTAAATAAGCATAAAGGACTCTTTTAAATACGTATAAAGAAATATCTTTGATAAAATGTAACATAAAGTTTCAAAAAATAATATCAAATCATGAAGAATTCTTGAAGATAAAGAAACGCGATCTTTCTCAGAAAGTCGTAAAGATAAGGTCCTATAAGACAATAAGGTACGGTAAGGATGGCTGATATGAGAGAGAATGAGGTAGAGTGATAGTTGAGGAAGGAATGTTCTAGAATATTCCACTGAACCAATGACCCTGTCCCTGACCACCTGTGCCAGAGCTTCAACCCAATAACAAACCTAAACTTACTAACTAAATTATAAGTATACGTAAATTTAGTAATATAAGTTAAATAATAATTTGACTCAGCCTTCAGCATCCAGATAAAGAGAATTTATAAGTTCTTCCTTTTGAGTATGTGATCTTGTCCATAAGTAACTTTAAACAATTACGTAAATAACTTTCGGTAAATAATTTCAGGTTTCAGAAAATAATTTTATACGGTAAATGTTTCAGGTTTCTGTTTTTTCTCGGTAGTAAACATTAAACGGTAGAGTTTCTTAAAAGAGCTAGAGTATGGCCATAGTACGGTTTCTGAATTAACATTCAATATTACGGTCGTAGAATAATAAACGGTAAATATAACGGTATGATTAATAATAACGGTAAACAATCCGGCTCGGAGGACCAAAAATGTTGCGGTGTGCACTGGTTGAAAATATTGAGATGAGGACTGTATAAACAAGGTAAACAAATTGAGTTTTTTAGAAACTATATAATGTTAGGATAAATTAAACTATTAAACATAAGACCATACTCGACTCTAGCTCGTGTCTAACTAAAACTGATAGGGCTAGGCCGGAGGTATCGGTACCCCATCTTCTACACTAAGGGGGGAATTTGGCCTTCAACCTTTAAAGACGTACTACGTTTCGAACGCACAAACAGCTGCTTAACATAATTTATCAATATAAACAGTAAATGATTGAAACTAGTTACACTTATTTACCTATACAAAGGAATACTAGAGTAAAATTGTATGCTGATAAGGAAATAAAACTTAGCATATGTGTTGGTATTTAATAAGATGTATCAAATTTCAAATCAATCCAATTATTTTTCTAATAATAGGAGTTTATAAATTTTTGCTGAGATATTAATGGTGGTCAGCATCATAAACAATATTTAAAATTTCAACTCTTTAGCAGACACACACACAGCAAGCAACAGACACAGACAAGCAACTCTGGAAAAACCACTTAGGGGGTCTCCAAAAAGCACCTGAAATGGACAATTTCAGGTGCTTTTTTAGGTCCCGTTGAATAATAGTTAATAAAGGCGGCACATTTATGTTTAGATAGGACGACAGGATCTATGCAGACATAGAGCTTTTAAAGTTTTATATTTAACAATCAAGTCAAACTGGATATGGTTAGAGAACATGATATATACTCTTTGACACTTTACAGCTTTGGCAAAGCTTAAACCTTTGCTACAAGTGTTAAGAAATAAATAAGCAACATTGCTTATTTATTCCTTAACACTGTAATAAAGCTGATAACCTTATAATCTCTTTGTATTTGAATAATAATGTTTGAATGGGTCAACTTTATTATCTACAGGGCTTAGAGATATCGGGAGTAAATATTGATAAAATAGTTATTTATGCACCAAGGGAGTAAAAATGCTATTATTCCCTGAACAGTTAGTTGGTTCATAAGAAGACTTAGTTGAAACCAAGTTTAACTCCCGAGACCAAGCAAAGGGAGTTATGTATCCCAAAAAATAAAAATGGATAAATATTCTCTCCTATAAGATTTCACGGCTCTAACTCCAATAATAGTAAAAACATTTTTCTCCCTTTATTTATTTATTTATTATAAGCTTGTGGTTGCCTTACATTCTAAGGCCTCACAAAAGTCAATTCATAAATACCAATTAAAACATAAAAAAATTACAATAAATAAAAATTATATAAGATATTATTAAGTTAAAAAGGTACCAGTTTACAATTTTTCTGGATACACTATCCTATCATTTAGGAAGTCATTGACACAGTAATAAGCTTTATCAATCAGTATTTCTTTAATAACTTTTTTAAAGGAATCCATAGGAAGATCTACAATACTAGTAGGCAGCTTATTAAAACATTTGATTCCATTCACCATCGGTGATTGACTTGACTTACTAAGTCTGGAGAATGGCATATTTACATTTGTATAAAATCTAGTTGAATAACCATGATTTTTATTATTATTTAATTCATGGTGTCTATTTTTAATGTATAGTAAAACTGAAAAAATGTATGCTGAATAAAGCGTTAAAATCTTATTTTCTTTGAAAAGTTTGGCACAATGTGCATCATATTTAGACTTTGTGATAATTCTAATGGCTTTTTTTTGCAATAGAAAAACATTTTGGAGTAAAAAGTTTTTACCTTTTTACTTTGGAGTAAAAAGTGCTTCTTTAGTCTATAAAAACTAGCCAATAAACTTCAAATTATAGTCTGGAGATTAATACTTCATATTCTTTGGGTAGATAGAAAATGTACACACATACCTGGTCTTGTAATGCTTTTCCTCATATTCTGAGAATTAAATAAATGAGGGCTGGAAGGAACAGATATTGCACTAGGGGATTGACACTCTTCAGGCTTGAATTCAGGCAGTGATGAAAACTTCTTTTCAAAGTTGACTGTTTCAAGAACTCTGTAATAATTTAATGGAAATTGGTTTGAAAAATTACAATAAGATACATATAAATCAATTTGACAGAAGTCAAATTATAGTTAATTAAAAGTTTAATTATCACATTAAAATCTAATAACTAAAAAATAAGCCAATTATATTAAACTGCTGGTCTATTATATGATTGTCAACATGTAGATTCATTTGCTAAAACTTAGGGGTGGCTTTGCAACTCTTCCTAATAATAGCAGTAATAGCACTTTTGTAACTTTATTGCCAAAAGCTGTGATTGTGTACAGGATATACATAGCTTTATGCAACAAGGAGGGGTTTTAGATTAGAGAACAAGTTGATTGGCTCATTCCTAAGGTCTTTAAAGCAATTCAGGAATAAATAACTAGAGAATTTGAGCGCTGTATAAATCATCAAATTTAGGAGAGTTAAAGTAAGGTAGATCGCTTTCAGCAATGGACAGATTACATTTTTTTGGAACAAAGCTACAGTGGTAGTAAATTCTGTTATAATAAAACCAAACAAGACAAAAATAAACAAATGCAAAACAACACATTAAAAAAAGGATTAAAAAAATCGGATACGGGGAGCCTCGGAACTTTTCCTCATCACATCAGATTCGCTGCGCTCATCCTCTCTACTTCAGACTCGCTATAAAAAGTTAATGACGCCATAAAAAAATATTTTCTGAATAGCACAACTACAGCAGTAGACTGATTTTTGAACGAAGTTTCAACTCTCTAGCATGAATGCACTAGGAGCTACAATGATAACAGACACACTCACACAGACAGACAACTTTGTTAAAACCACTCTGGAGGTCTTTAAACCTAAAACAGATATCCGGTTTCATCCTGGTTTCGCAAACACAATCAGTCTACAGCTGTAGTTGTGGTATTCGGAAAATATTTTTTGATGGCACGCATGCATCTATGTATAAGAATATCATATGTGCCAAATTTCATCTCATTATCAGCATTAGTTCAATTTGTATCGAACTAAAATTGATTTTTGAAAATAATTTAAAAATCGGAAAAAAATTCAATTGAGTTTAAATTTGGTACAAGTGTAAACCTTTACTTAATATAAATGTACACTAAGTTTCGTTTTAATATGACAAGTATATCTATGGTTTTTTTATCATAAATGTTAAGCAGCATTAAGCGTGGTCAGTACTGTATGAGTGACCACTGAGAATGAAACAGATGTATTTTTGGAGTCCCAAGAGGTGTTGCAGTACGATATGATGAGCAAAAGTTACGAGGTACCCCGTACCTGATTTTCTTTTATTTTTAATTAGGATGGTGTTATTATTTTTAGCAAGTAAGCAGAGGCAAAATAATAGTAAAGTACTCACTTGTCCATGCCATCCTCAACATTCTTCTTAAAGAAACTTTTCTTTGCTGAGGGAGACTCAGGAACGGCTTCTTCAGTTTGGTTGGAATCAGTTGTTGAAGTTTGTTGGGATGAAGTGGTCCTCTCAGCTTCCATGTCTTCTTGGTTTGATTTACTATTGTCATTAGTATTACTACCACAGTCTACACTACTGGTACCACAGTTTACTACTGAAATCAAATCAGAGATCATTAGCAAACAATTTTAGAAACATCAATAAACAACAAGAGAGAAACACTTGCAATATATAAATATTATAGGAGTGACAGTATTATTTAAAAAATAAAAAACATTTTCATGATGAAAATCTACTAAAAAATGATTTTATACATCTTTCAATATATAGAAGTTTCTTTACATGAATTAGCTTTATTAATCATGAATATGCTAAGTGTAAGTAGTGAAATATAGTTGATTTGGTCTGATAAAATATAGCCTCTTCGGTGCTCTAAACTGATTCTCGTTATGTATTTAATTGAACTATCCATGATAACCCATACATTAGAATCTTCACCATATTCATAAAAAAATCCATGAATCTCTTGCAGACTATCCTAATCCTTAGTTTAACTTCTTTCCTCTAGAACCTTCCAGATAATCCTGTTAGATTTCACAGAAAAAATTGGTCCAGAGACCAGCTAAACCTGAATTTTTATTTGTTAACAGCAAGTTATACGTTGCCAAAATATCTTGTCAACAGTATGAGGCTGCAATATCTTCACAAACGTTTTATTTGGTACAGCGGTTTTCAAGTTATTAATCCATACTCTAAGTTCTTCTTTCTACAAAAATAATTGATCTATCTCTCTTAAAATGTATTAAACTATTTAATTACAGGCTTCTTTTTCTTTATCTCTATCTAATTATTATAAGCCAAAACTCTGCTTTTTGCAGAGTTTCACACCAATATAAGCATATCTTCAATAGTACTAGTAACATTAATACCACAATATAAGAATAATATATTTTATAATTATAGCCTAATATTTATTACTTGATTTTCCAAAAGTTTGTCAGAACACACCGTAAAACATTAGACAGAAAAAATTATACATTACTAGATAAAAAACTAAATAAAAAATTTTTGTTACTTAATTTCTTTCCTTCCTATTTTGAGTTTTGAGCAAACTTCTTTCCGTTTTCCTCACAGCTTTTGTGAGTATGTCAATGTATTTGTTTGTAAGTACCCATGCTTCACAAGCGAAATACATAGCAGTATAACAAATTAAAACTATGCCTAATCTGATACCTTGTTGAAGTGAATATTTCAAATTTTGCTGAGTCATTATTGTGGGTAAATGATGTCATACACAAAACAATATGGTTCTGGATATTTATAAGGTCAATTTTCTTACCAAGTTTTATTCAGATCCGAAAAAGCAATACTTTATCTCATAGAAACGTTTAGGAACAAAATCTTATACATACATATATACACACACACAAATATATATTCATATAAAATAAAGTTTTGCAAACCCTACTTTTGTGAGTAGGAACCTCTGAAGCAGATTTGTGTCTCACTCCACTCCTGAGGTTAGGGCTCACTATGAGAGCTACTTTAGAAGTGAATTGTATTAAAGAAAATTCACCAAAACTATTTAGCTAAAACAGTCTTGAAACACAAAATACAATGACGTCTATATATTGGTTAAGAACATATTTATTCACTTCAAAAAATAAATATTCATAATTTGAAAATAACTATAACATACCCATTGATTGTCTTCTATGTATAGGAGCTCTGCCTAGCTGAGCAGGAGTTGGGTCCAAAATAAATGTTTTCTCCTCAACTGTTTCCTCAGGATCCATATCAATGCTCTGTAAAACACACAACACATCTATCATCAAGTTTCCTCAAATAAAATAATCAAAGCTATAATCAAAATAAAAAAACAGATTAAGCTGAGGGTAAGAAAACAGACTTTCTGTTAAATAGCTTCAAGTTAATTTCCGAGTTGAAGACAATATTAGGCAATGAAATTATTTACAGAGGTGAAGCAAAACATGCCATTAATTATTTAACTATAAAGCATTGCTATGGCATAAGACAACAAGGCTTTAGAAATTCTTGCAGAATCATTAATTAATGACGCCATAGTAAAAATTATCTTTAGGATAGCACAAATACACCTCAAAATTGATAATTGTACCAAGTTTTAACTCTTATGCATACACACACAGGGAGTAACTATTATAATAGACAAACACACACATGCAGACAGACAACTTGGTAAAAACCACTCACAATCTTGATTTCCGATTTCGAGTGCCAACACATTACATTTCCTATATACAAATGGAATAAATAATGAAAAGTAAAAATAAATAAATACCTGTCGAGAAGAAAAGTTAGTTCCAGGAGAAATTTTCTTTGCATCTTCAGATTCTTTACCATCTTTTGAAGCTAAAAAGTTACATAAAATAAGTAATCAAAATTTAAATTTTTGACATGACTTTCTTTATATTTCAAATACATATACAACTTGAAAAATTGAGATGACTGAGCTGCTGATGTGTCTGATTAATGTGTATATCAGGGGGAGATGAAACAAACTAGTTTAAACCCTGCTAACTAGCTCATTAATTTGGAGCTTAAGTTACTGACTCACTCATGGCAGTAGGTAGCACTGGACTATAGATCACTATTAGCACACCCAGTGCCACAAAAGCAAGTGTCAACAGAACAGGTATTGCTGTTCAGTTGGTAGGATATAACATAAAGTAATTCAGACAAATCTCACTTTCAGAACCCAGTGTGTGATAATTTCAAGGATAGTATAGACTTAGTAGTGGCACATCTTGTTACCAGATCTTTTGAGATCATAATACTAGGCAGGGATAAAGGCTGCAGGGACACCATACACACGTCAATAGTCCACACAACAAGGTAGGAGTGTTCTTTTTGATAAGTAAACAGTAGGACCCATAATAACAGATTCTCTTTCAAAGAAAATAGAGTAATACTGTACAAAGAGCACTATAAACATAAATTTGAGGCAAATGCCTCCTATAGAGCCCAAGCAAAGAGAGGGCTGGCAGGAGCCCTAAAGCTGTTGATAATCAATTATGTCCTGAGGGCTCTTTTACTATTAATATACCCATTACATAAAAAATAAAACTCAATAATAACAAAATAAACTGTAATAATGTAAAAATAAGATAAAAAAGACAAAAGAACAACATGAAAATCAAATTTGAGAACCAACATCTGTAACAGATGGTGTTTTAGATACTCTACTTTATTTCAAATTAAAAACGAACAAATTATTAACGAAACGTACAATTATTTTAATAAGTTTTTACAATCATGCATTCTAAGTTAAACAATAGTAGAGATCTAGTTAATACTGTTTATTAAAATTGATTTTTATTAGTTATTTTGCTTCCCTACCCCCCTGAGAGAGGAAGCATTGGATTAACAAAAAACATAACACCCACTTCTTTCCACTAACGTCAACGTTTCAGCACTTACTTATCCCAAAATCAAAAAACATATTTGCTTATCTAAGCATGAATGAGCTCAGTTTTTGTAAACACTTTAGTGCTCAAATGGCTTATCCAAATTTAATGAAACTTAAAACAAAAATCGATTTCTATGACAGGAAGAACTGATAAGATTTCGGATTAAATCAAACTCGCATATTAAAATGGTGCCACTTTAAACATTTCTAAAAATCGAAAAATATTTGATATTATTCATTGCATAGTCTCCTGGAAAGATGCAATAAGTCAAAAAATAACAAATATTTACTTAAGGTCTTAACCTAACACTTAAATTAATAAAATTAACAATGACTATTAAAACAAATAATATTTTTCTAACCTAACCTTTTTCTATACCTTTCTCTTACATTATGTTGACAGATTTCATTAATTAATTCACACCTTCGTTTTTAGAGATGATTTTATGCTTTTAACAAATTATTGTTAAATAATTTAACTACTAAATTGAAAGGGGGGTAGAGATGATGCTGTTGTCTAGTTTTAAAAATTTGAAAGTCACTATGATTTACAGTTTTCTGGGTATTGTGGGATTATTTTACACGAATCTAAGAGACTGATAGGATATTGTTATTAATAAAAGCTTGTTTAAAACAGTCACATGGTGATATGTTAAAAATAAATCTAATTAAAGTGTTTCATAGATTAACAGCTTGTTTTATTAATAACTATACACTGACTACATCTTTTCATTGATAATGGGTGAAAAAACAAAGTTGATAACACTATTGTTAACAATTCCACAGTGTTTACTAAAGTTAAATTTGTTTAATTACTTTCGAGAATATTTTATAACAGGTAAGATAACATTTTTTCTGTGAAAATTGTTTAAAAATTAATAAATACAAACAAAATTTTACCTTGGTAATATTGGTGAGTTTCTGGTAAACCGTTTTCACCAGCTGCATCACTAGCACAGGATGACTGAGCACTGATTCTATTTGAACAAATAAGTACAACTTATCAAAACAAAACAACAGGGAAAAAATAAAAGAAAAAAAAAGAAAATTATATTCTTCATATTATTTCCCTTCATTCAATTACCTTACATTAAATAATTTCATCCAATGTGTTTTGGTGGAATTAATATCTAAAGTATTTAACGTCCATTCTTTAAATTATTCTACTTTACAGGAAATTATCTATTATAACCTTAGAATAATACTATATATAGAAGGAGCACTACTGATAACACGAAAGGCGGTTCACTGGTGGACTTAAGTAATGCTGCCACCCTAAAATTATACAATTTTCTAGAAAAAAAGTTGGCAATACTTCCGGTGGCTGAATTATTATGTTCTATTATTAATTAATTATTGATTATTCATAAAATACTAATATAAATATCGGTGCATTACAATATTTAAAGCATTTTAAATTGTCAACTGAATGTAGATTCTTATATTCCACCACACTTTTGCCATCTAAGACCGGTTTTATTAAATACTCAGCAGGTGTTTTAATTATTATACTTGTTCTTTACAATCTTTCTTCATTAATAGATATGTATGACACATATTTAAAATAATGTTTTTTTGTTAGGGTAGTACCCCTACTTAAGTCCACCAGTCAACCGGCTTTGTGTTATCAGTGGAATTACATTATGTTTACGGCCCTGTGCTCCTTCTATATATAGTATTATTCTAAGATCATAACAATTTAGATCTGTCATAACGACTAGATGTAACATATAATTCTTGTTACATATAGTCTATTCAAGTAATAAAAAGCAATCAGTGCAAAGTGGCAGTACAGACTGATGACTAAGTTGATTGTGGTTACTCCTCCCAAATTTTTAAGATATATCCTGATATACATAGAGATATATACTAGAGGGGGAGGCATAGCCTATCTCAATACATCGAGAGTCCTGAAACATCATTTTGGGGCTCTCAGGGGCTCTGTAACCTCAATGAAACCTCTTTTAAGAGTAAGGTAAGAAATCCATTTTTTCGGCTTCCACATCGTTTGTGTTTTAATTTATATTTTCAGCGTTCCACTATATAATTCACTGTAATTTTGTTCAGTTCATTTGATTATTGATAGTCCAAGGAGGTCAGGTTATTTTTGCGATATTTCAAAATGCAGCCAATGGGGCCCCTCTAGTAATATATCTATGCTGGTATAGCTCAAATTGGGGGTCTGGATGGTGTAATGGTTAGCATGTGCGGCTGTCACCCAGACAGTCCAGGATCAATCCTGGTCGAGGCCTCTAGGATTTTCATAGGAGGGATGGAAATTCTTGCATGTGCCTTCTCTTGAAAGCATTGCTAAGCTGGTGGTTCTGAGTCAATGTGATGTCAGGTAATCATCAAAGACATCAACCCTAAATGAACCTGGGTTTCGACCAAATTTATGACCATCAATGGTAGTTATAAAATATATACAATATATATGTTTCTGCCTTATTGTTTCGAAAGCAAGAAAGCTTAGTCTGGCAGGGGGCACGTGTTGTTTCTAGTTAGAGCAATAGAAACTAATATTAAAGCCATGGCTCTTCTGTGGATTAGATGCAAAATGCCTAAACTGGGACTCATAAGGTAGAAGACTATTTTCTATCTAAGGGAGTTAGCAAATAAGGCCCAACAACATGGCCTACTTGCTAGGTCATCTCACTTCTCCCTAATTACTATCACTATCACTATAGCTTAAATTTTGAAGTTACTTTAACACAATGCTAATTTGAGTTTCACCATAGATAGAAATTTAGAGGATGTTAAAGCTATTGGTGATATGCTTTCAATCTATCTAATTCACAATTTGTACATCATCAAAACCCATTACACAAAATAAAAAAATATTTTCTCCCAAAGCATTTACTTTGGCTACTCATCCTTAATGATTTTATCATAAGGGGGCATTGATTTGAACTTACTGAGTGAAATTAATGGTAGAAAGAGGAGTGGTCATTGGTTTGCTGACAATAACAGTGGGAGCAGTATTGGCTTGAGATACCTGGCTAGTGATCAGCTTCACATCACTAACCTGTTGCTTCACATCACCAACTAGAACAAACAACAATAGAGGTCAACTATTTGTACATAGACAGCTTTGAAAACTGGTATTTCAATCAGTTAAATTTTAAGTTATTAATAAATAGATGGTAAAGTGATGTAGAAATTCATACAGTAGGGGTGGGGGTGCGTTTGATGTTTGTAGACATATTTGATGTTTGTAGACAAACATCAAATATGTTTGTAAACAAACATCAAATCGGGAAATTATAAATTTAATTTACGTCTTCACTGTCTCATTATAACACACCTTTCATAACACACGTTATCCTATTTTCTAAAAAAAATATCTTATAAGCTACTAAAAAAGAAAAAAGTCAATGAATAAGATAAAAATTGTCTTGTTTACATTTTTATAAACATAAGTAGAAGTATCGATTTAAAACTGATAACAATAGTGATAAGGACACTAGGGAAAAACTAGCGCTCGGTGCGGTAGTTGATGCAACTAATCCCTGGTTTTAGGAACCACCTAAAACCAGGGAGTTAGACCACTGTGTCCCCCCGCCCCGACTGTATGAATTTCTACATCACTTAAATAGATGGTTTAGTAAAAGAAGACATGCATCAAAAATTTGGGAATACGACTATTTGACTGCATGATACACAACTTACGTCATGTGTGATTTTTCTATATATAACCACCTGAATAAAATTAGAATTGGATTGGTTGATTTACCATTAAGACAGCATACTCTACACATATATTATTCTTATTAGTATTCTTCAGACTATCTTCAGGCAAGTAATGCCTCAAAAATGTAAACAGATAATTTATAATAGACAGTTTCTTCTCAAGCTTATCTAAATCCATGACAACGGAATCCAAAGTAAAACCAAGAAACTTAACCTCATCAAAAACAGAAGTGAGTAATTTTTAAAATAGGAATACCTGAAACTGCAAATGGACCAGCAGACCTAGGTTGACTGTGAACCAAATATTTGACTTGATCACTGGGATTTTTAAGAAGATTTGAGAGAAGGTTGGAAGTGCTGTCTACAGATGTTGGTAGATACAGAGCTACAGGCTGGCCACCTCCAACACCACTTACTAGCTGCACTACTCCACAACTCTTAGTCTGAAAAATTAAATAATCCAACAAAAAAAGAAAATAAAATACATTTGTATACAAATATGCACAACACCAATTTTTCCAAAGCTACATATTAATTAAAAATATAGTCTTCAAAATTAAAACTAACCCAATAATGAAACATTATAGATATATTTTTTTGTATTTCTCAAGTTCAATCAAAGTTTTTTTTTTCAATTTTAGGAACTGATGAAGCTCAGGTTCCTAGGACGAAAGCTTTTCCCTAATATATTTACAACAAATTTTATTCAAAGGACTGAATTCTTTATTGATTATTTAATTAGTATACTCTCTTTAATTAAAAAGCATTAAATTTTAAACTAGTCTTTATTTATTTTAAGGACTTGGTAAATTTAATAACTACAGTTATTTAAAAATATTTAAACTAGAAACAATTATTCATAGATGGTACAAGATATTTTGATATTCATGATAATTTTGTTTTGAATTATTATAAATAAATGTTCATTAAACCATCATCCCACCACTTCCTTAAAGAAAATATTCAAGTTTAAATAAGAAGGGTTAATTTCTTTACTTTAATTTTATTTTTAACAGATAGAGCTGGTTGTCTCAATAACAATAAAATTCAGGTGAGGGGATCCATATGCCAGGTTACTTCCTTTGAAATGCTTCATTTTTTGCTTAATAATCTATTTCTTTCTTGATATTTTTGGTTTTAATATATTTAAAAAGCTTAATACACACACAAAGATATATATATATATATATATATATATATATATATATATATATATATATATATATATATATATATATATATATATATATATATATATATATATATATATATATATATATATATATATATATATATATATATATATATATATATATATATATTTGTGTGTGTGTGTGTTAGGGACATCTGAGATAATGAGAACAGACTCTGAGGTTCAACCCTCACCAAGACACCCACATAGTCAATTTTTCTCAAGGGAAATGTGCTAAAAAGAAGTCAAGTTATTTCACTTCACTTTTTTGACAGCCCAATTAAACCATAAGTTCCAATGTAAATTTTCCTCTCTACCAATTTGTCAACATCAATTAATCTACCAGAACTAAAACAGTAAGCACTATAGATATATATTATTTTTACAAGGTAAGTACCTGTGTCTGGGATTGTGATTGAGTAGTAATTATCTTATAGTTAGTAGATTGCTGGACCACAGATGTGTATTTGTTAGTTCTGGGGATATTAGACTCAGATTCTTCTTCCTTTGTTTGATTCTGCCCACCAGAAGCAGTGCTCCAAGTCACTCCATTCAAAGAGAAACTACCGTCAGCTTTTATCTAAAATATTTGTTTCTTATTAAAAAAGAACTGAAGGGTTTAACCTTTATTTTGATGTATTTTTTTAATCTAATTTTTCCTATGAACTTACTAGTGATGTGTAATGTCCACATAATCTTTTTCAAAATCTACTAAGTTAAGTATTTTTATTCATATGGTATAAGACGATGTTCTGGCTCATCTCCTTGGTCCATTCAGGAGATGTCCCATGCGTATGAGTTGCTGATAATTTGTTGATTTATTAATATTTTTAATTTTATTTTTTCAGTGTCGCACACAAGCCTTGAGCTTATGGGACACAAATGGTCAATTTATATTATTTTATACATATTTTTATACTTTCTAATTTCATTACTATAAAACAGGAATTTAGATATAAATAATATAATAAGAGTAGATAAGGGATAGATAATCAATCTCTTTCCCAAGTACCTTCCTACCCTTTTGCTCCATCATTGGACCAAAGGGATATCGGTCATTGCCTTATAATAACCATGTAACTAGCTACTATAAACTTTTATTAATTTTTTGTGAATGATATTGAAGAAAATATTTGATTAACAAAAAAATAAAATCAATAATCAAGAATAAGATTCACCATACCTTAGGTGAAACAGGCATGGTTTTAAAAGCACCATGTCCAGTAGGTTGAAAAGTAGATACTCCTGTAGGGTTAACTGGAGAGTGATATGGATACGGTATAGATACACTCTCTATGCCTGGGCTGGGTACAACCTGCTGCAACTTAACCCCGCTGTCTACTGAGCCCAATCTAAAATAAAAATAAATATATTGTCAATGTTCAATTTAAAATAAATAATTTTTCACATCAAAATATGATTCAAGACAAAACACTAGTACCTTGCTTTTATAGGCTTAGGACGGCAAGTTATTTCTTGAGATGGGGAAGATCTCACTTCACTATCAGCAGCACCTCCTTCTGCTTTGACTTTAACATCAATATCATTATCTTCCATGCAGATAACCTAATCATATTAAAAAAAAAATATTAAACTTTAAATAATTATTTTAAAGTGTCATAGAATTATTATATTCATTAAATGTAAAGAATATGTAGCCTGATACCATTACTCTTGGGTTATTTTGACTTTACAACTATTTCGTGTCAAAACCATTGAGTTCACAAAGAAGTACGAAACCCAATAACCTAATGTCACAAGCTTGCAAATAACCTGAGTTGTGAATGTCTATGAGCATAGACTTGAAACCTACATTGAGGTCTTCCCTGGTCTATAGGGATTAGTGTTTCTTATATACCTCTCCCTGTCTAATATGTATTTCCAAAATCTTCCTAATTTTCACTTAAATGTATGATACATTATTATAAACGGAAGAAGGAAATGACTATTACAAAGGCAACAAGTAATAAACTTACCATCTGATCTTCATCAGAAAACTCATCATCGTTTTGTGTTATGGCAGAATTTATATCAGAAATTTTATCATCACCTCGAATCTGTCAAAGAAAATTAAAAATTGATTATTACTCCACACAGTTCACACTGTCATTATACTAACTAATGAAAATAAAAAATAAACATAACTATGAAAATTGAGAAGTTAATTTTAAATTAAATTTGATGATTTTTAACTTAGGTGTTCGACTGACAAGATATACAGAAGTGGCATGTGTTAAACAATAATAGAGAATGTAAATATAAATATAATATAAATGTCATAGCAGGACCACAAAGGATTTGTTTATCTTAGGTTTTAAGATAATATAGTCATTAAAACTAAATTAATTAGGATTTTGCCCAAGGACCAGTAGCTCAGAGGTAGAGCACTTGTCTTCTGACCTGATGGTTGAGAGTTCAAATCCAGCCAAAGAAGGACCTTATATAAGGTTATCCCTTGTACTGTTTTCTTTCAAGAGATCTTGCCAAATCAGCCAGCATAGGTTTCCCATGGGTTGGATTTTATCCGAGACAAGTCTGGATTCACATTTCTGTTGTCTCTAGCTAATGTAAAGACAAATTTCTGCAAGCTGGTGAAGGCTCAGAAAGAAACTGAACCTTTAGGCTGATCATTGTGAAAGTATTAGTATTACTTTCTGTATTATTGGCGTCTAAGTCCCACGACTGAGGTAGGTTATTAGGAATGATGTGTCTGGTTCTGGAAGATGTCTCCTAGTAATCTGTGGAACTTTGAAGCAGTAAGTAAAATGAGTATCTGAGGAACTGTTGAGATGGGTAAAACTAGTGGCTTGTGGGCTAGATGAGACAAATCAGAGTAGATCAGAGTAGCTAGTGGGACTAAAGAAAATATACTAGACAAACGGGGAACCTGGTCATAGGTGCAGTCCCGTGAAGGGGAGAGTAGAAGTACAGAGGTCTTTCCTGGTCGCAGTGTCTCATGTGTATGAGTTGCTGTTCTGTATAATTTGTTGATTTATTAATATTTTTTATTACATTTCAGTGTTGGTACAGAGAAGTCCAGAGGTGTATAAACTCTAGGGGTTCTCAAAGTGTCATTCGGGAGAGAAAACATTTCATTTTAGCAGCACTAAAATGACACATTAAGGAGCAATGAATATCAAAGGATATATAGATAAAGAAAGATGGTCCCGGAATTTATTATTTGGGAGAAGAAAAGCCATAGCCATGGTAGTTTCACCATGCCAACTATAAGAATGCGACACAGCTGTTTTATTTTCAGCAAACTACTTGTGGCACAAAACTGATTAATCCAAATATTTTCTTGATATAGTTATGACCAATTTCAAGACCTGTGTCATTACAATTGGTAATAAAGAACAAGATGATTTGATAATACATAAAAGGTAAGCATAATGATGATGATGATAATAATGATAATTATGATAGAATGATGATGATATTATAGTAATGATAATGGTAAGGATAATTAGTTTTAGAGCTAGATGCCAGCATCGAGTTCACACCACCTTCTATCTGGCTCTCTCCTATACCTTCCTACATTCTATACATATTATATTCTTAGATGAATATGAAATCATTACCTGTTGAGAAAGTGAAACAGCAGATTGAAGAGTGGGAGGCAAGAGGGGAGATGGAGGCGGAGGCTCTTCGTCCACTGATCCCAATTTCCCTCGGCCAGATCCAGTACTGGATTTACGCCTATCTTTACTGCACCATTTCCACTCAGGGTGAGCTTTGAAATGAGCTTCTTTTACCTAAATATCAAAAGTATTACAATTCTATGACACATCCAGAAATAATAAAACATTATATTTACACAAACTGACAACTCAACTTTCTGTGATTAACAATAATATTTAAATTGTTTTTATTTTGATTGATAAATAAGCATTCCTATGTATTTTTTCTAGAAATTGTTCAATTTCTGTACTTATAAACTAATTTTAGTATACCACAATTAGAGTATACCTCAACCTTTTGAGATCTGAAATAAATTTGTAGCTTTTAGTTCTCCACATAAGCAATTAACTTTAACAGGGCAAAATTTAATAATTGAAAATTTGCTCAGAGAAGTATTTAGCAAGATATTTATTTTGTTAAAATTTTTGTTTTAAATTCTAATAATTGTAATTGTTTTATTTTACTTTACTTCCTAAATATTACCTTGTTTTCTTACTTGTTTTTATTAATAGTTAGTTTTTATTTTATTTATTTATCACTGTTTTTCCAAAACAAAAAAAAAACTTTTAAATGAACGCAATAACTCGTAAATTATATTTTATTATTACTGTTTTTTTTTTACTGTTTATCTTACTTAAAATACTAAATATATTATAAATACTTTAAAATACTTTTTATAATATTGTAAACATTTATATTTTATTGTTCCATAAACGCCAGAATACATAGTTGTTAAGTTAAATTTCTATGTTTATTCTTGTAACAAGTTTATTTGTGAAATATATTTTTTGAACAAAAAAAAAAATATTCAATATATCATCAAAATTATAATTCAATTTAAGCAACTCAGCAACAGATTATAATACATAAAATAATAATACCTCTGAAGCAAGTTCGTGATATTTTTGTTTCTCTTCAGGACCCAAAGCATACCACCATTCACCCAATATTTTTGACACTGTTCTATTGTCTTGATTTGGATGTCTTTGGTGAACCAATGCTCTATGACGTTTTGAAAAAATCATGAAAGCATTCATTGGTCTCCTGATTCGATCTTTCCCCTAGAAATAGATAAAGAAACATCAAGAATTGATTAAGACATATATTCTCTATCATTAAGAGTAATGAACAATTGGAATTTTAGTTGAAAAATACATCAATATTAACATTAAGTTTTATAAAATTTGTGAAAGTGCCATTTGTGAATTTATGCCTATAGTTCAACACTTAGTATCATTTTTAAAAATGAGAGCATTGTCCAGATAATAATAAGTTACACGAGACATCTTTTAATAGTCCAAGAGTTGAACCTGAAAAAATTTGACTCATTTTGTACTTCTTCAAACTCTTCATGTTGTACATACGACCTATAGGAAACCACTTATTACAAGAAAACTGGAATTTGTGTGATTTTCTAATCAGAGAGCACATTGATATGAAGGGCTCCACTCTGGATAGGCAGACTATGCTTATCCTTCATAATTAAAAGTATATTTTCAGAAAAATTTGGTTTGAAGTAGTACAAAATGAGTCACATTTTTTTATGCCTAGCTCTTGGACTATAAGGTAAAGTCATATTTTATTACTCATATCTGAATCCTCCACACCAATTTTAATCCGTGTAGACGGGGGTTTAACCTCCATGTTAAACACAGATAGTTTGTTGGTTGAATCCCGATAATGTGTCGTGTAGACACTAATCGAGGATTGAACCTTGTGCCCAAACTCAGGTTATTCTAATAATTTTTATTGCTTAAAATTTCTTTAGTTGTGTAATAAACATACGAATTTCATTATGAATTTATTTATGGTATTTCATCAAAATAATGATTTAACAGCATTATTGCTGTCTGCTGTCAAAAATTTATTGGTAAAATAAATTTATTCTTTAGCTCATAAGAACAAATTAATACAAATCAGCTGATCAGATTCATTTTTCGCTTTTATTTTTATCATCTACATATTTCTGTTTTTCTTCAAAAATGAATATTCAAATTGTTACTTTATGAATATTATTATAACTTTCGTAACACACGTTATCCTATTTTCTAAAAAAATATCTTATAAACAACTAGAAAAGAAAAAAAAAGTTAATGAATAAGATAAAAATTTTCTTGTTCACATTTTTTATAAATATAAATAGAAGCCTCGATATAAAACTGATAACAATAGTGATAACAGCCGTACAAGGTGAAAACTAACGCTCGGTGCAGTAGTTGATGCAACTAATCCCTGTTTATAGAAACACCTCAAACCAGGGAGTTGGATCACTGTGTCCCCCACCCCCACCCCTACTGTATGAATTTCTACATCACTTTACTTTTATTGTAATAAAAATATATAATGTTTGAGAGCAGGCTACATTTAAATAAAAACTTAGATAGAGATCCAATGGGATAACCAGTGAGGAAAGGTTAAATCTATTTATTACAGTAGAACCAGGGTTGAAACCCTACGGTTTAGACTTTTGCGGGGTTCAACCTCAAAAACAATTATAGGACAACCCAGTGTTCAACACTTCGTATAGACAGGGCATATTTTTATTATTACAGGTTAAGTAAAAGAAATCAAATGTTATTTAAACCTCATAAAATTATAATTATTTCCTATTAAAAGATTTAATTTTTAAATTAATATTCTATAACACAGTTTATTTTAAATTCTTGTAAACAAAAAATAATAAAAGTAGTACACCAAAGAATACCTTAAGAGGGCTTTGTGGTTGTTCTTTAGCATTTTGCAAAGAAGATAGAGAGTGAGATCTTCGTTTAGCTGGTATGGATGCATTGATATCATTGCATGAAGGCGAAGGTTCAAAAACATCATCATCTTCATCATCGGCTTGCTGCATCTGATCATGACTAATCTGATCAGG
>JACMZG010000008.1:61655063-61717563 GCA_018340805.1 Microvelia longipes
CAACCTAATTTAAAAGTATGATTGAAGTTTCAAAAATTGGGTACGGGGTACCCCGTGAACTTTTCTTTATCACATCAGATTCGCTACACTTATCCTCCCTACCCCTCCTCAGTAGTACCAGTCATCAGATAGTAAGTACATCCTTTTATTCCCAGTGGTAATCTATCCAGACACTGACCATGCTCGATGCTGCTTAACTTTTATGATCTAACAAAAATCATAGATATATTTGTCGTATTGAAACTAAACTAAGTATACTTATTTACTACAAAACAAAATACACTAGTACCACATTTCATTTCATAAAAATTAAACATGTCTTATACATGGCTACATGTGTACTAAATTTTAAACTGATTACATTATTTTTCGGAGTTATTTTTTGGACGTTAAAATTTTGGCTAAGTTGTTAATGTTGTCATAAAATAATTATTTTCCGGATAACATAATTGCACGTATAGAATGATTTTTATACCAAGTTTCAACTCTAGCATAAATACACTGGGAGCTACGATGACAACAGTCACACATAAACACACACACACATAAAGACTGAAAGCTTTGTGAAAACCACTTAGGAGGCCTTAAAAACACATGAAACGGATAATTCCGGTGACATCCCTGTTTTGGATTTGTTTGGCAAAGAATACTTTTCCTATATACCTATGGTATAAATGAGGAAAAGTAAAAATTGATGGTATCATAACTTGAGATGACATTATATTTTTCTTACAAACAATAGCCTTCATAAAATACCCAACATCTTACCATATGCCTTGAAATGATTTATGAAAGCCTTATAAAGAGTTATTGTCCACTATATACAAAGATAGAAATTCTTATGTACTTACACACACACAAGAGCGTGCACACAAACACACATATATATTAACCTCATAAGTATTATTTTCTGATAAAAAATTTTGCTTAGGGAGGAGCTCTTTAATTAAATAAGATAAAAGAAATTTCTGATTTCCCTATTCCCTTCTTTTATTTGAGGTGTGCATTTTCTCAAACCCTTTTCTTGGTTCAAATAAAATTTTTGTCAATCCTGTAAATGTCTTGACAAAACATATGTTTAAACTTACGCTACAAGTATAATGAAAGCTTACGTCTTTTTAGTGAATTTTCATTATGAAAATGACGCTTATGAGGTTGTTTTTTTATTTTTTTTATAGTCTAATACAACAGCAAGATAATTGTCACAAGTATTAGAGTTAATACAGTTAAATGGCTAGCACTCAGGTGAAACAAGTTTCATATATTCAGATGTATTAGGATACTAACAGTCAGAGGCGTAGCCAGGATTTAATTCGGAAGGCTGAATGTGTATAATGTATATGTGTATATATTATATATATATATATATATATATATATATAATATATATATAATATATATATATAGTATATATATATATTTGTATATTGTTCAATTGTTTTTAAATTATTTTTTATATCTTTCAATTTCATTGTATATTTTTTTATATATTATATGATTTTATATTATAGTTTATTGTTTAAAAAATATATGTTATGTAATTTATTATTTTTTTTAATATTTTTTTATTTTTTATTCTTTTTCACACATTTTTTTGCGGGTTTAGGTTATGTAAAAATTTTCGGGGGGGGGGGGGGGGGGGGGGGGGGGGGGGGGGGGGGGGGGCTGAAAGCCCCCTCAGCCCCCCCCTGGCAACGCCACTGCTATCAGTAGTGATACATAAAATATGAAGATATAAGATCAGGTACAGGGTATCTCAGAACTTTTCCTCATCACATCTGATTCGCTGGGCTCATCCTCCCTACTTAGGACTCGTTTCACTCATCCTCAGAATATAAAAGTGCTAAAATTTATACCGCAACCTGTCTTCAGACTCGCTTTACTTGTCATTAGATAGTAAATATATTCATTTTATTCCGATCCAGGCACTGACCACGCTTGATGATGCTTAACTTTTTTATGATCCAACAAAAATCATAGATATACATGTCATATTGAAACAAAACTTAGAACACTATTTATTATGTAATGGTACACTTGTAAAGAATTTTAACTTAATTGGATTACTTTTCCATTTTATACAATTTAAAAAAAATGTACATAAGTCATTTGATAAAAATTAAACTAATGCTGATAATGAGATGAAACTTAATTTAAATTAAGATAAAATGTTGAAATCATATTGATCAAGATAAGATCAAATAAGACAAGATTAAGTAAGATTATTCATTTATAATAATAGCTGGTCTTGAGGCCATTGCCTCCTCAGGATTTGTATGAGAGGATTTGGGTGTTCAATTAAGGAATCATGGAAGCGTATCTAAAGGAATGTGGTAAGGTTTCGGACAAACGGAAATGGCTTATTTCTAAAACATAAATATGCTCTATCATTAATTTCTCTATTTTCTTCCTTGGGACCAATATGAGTACTATCTAGCTCAGTGACTCGCTGCTCCTAAGGTCCTAATCAGTTATACCATTGAAAGAATAAATAAAATCAAACTTGGATATTACCTGGGAGAGATGTAAGTTGGCAGTAGTTTTATCTGTAACAAGGACAGTTTGATGACTGGTATAATCCTTCCTGATGACACTTTCTTGAACATACTCTCGTATATCATTCTCCCGCATTTCTTTATTTACACAATTAACATCATTTTCTGGCAACATCTGAAAATAATACCAACAATCAAATTATTTCTAGTACTATACCCACAATATAATGTACTATACAGTGCTTGAAATGTACTACATTGCTTGAGAATACTATATTTATGCTTAAACCAATGTAGTTTGGTTAAAGCTAGACAAGATAAAACATTGTTTTTCAACTATGTAATTATTAATAAATATATTATTAATATTACTATTACTATGTCTACAATATACAGTATGGATTTGTATTGACTATACTAGACAATATAAGTCCAGTATGGTTTTGGCACAAACAATGAAGTTACTAAGATTATTTAGAAATCAAGCTTATAAATGTCATACAGAGGGTTTTGGATTTAATTCTGTAATGCCTTATACAATTTGTATTCTATTTAATATGGTCCCATTCTTACACCTTATAAATTCAGTTGATCGAACAGGATGATACTTCAACAAAACTCGCCTAAATATCACATCTTATAGAGTGAACATAATTTCGGGTAACGAAGAAGTCAAAAACAAACAAAAATATTTTAAAAATGTAATTACTTAACATAGTAAAAAAATATATTAAAAAATCGGGTACAGGGTACCTCGGTTCCTTTTCTCACAACTTTGGGCTTGCTTCGCTCATACTCAGAATGTCATGATTATCAGAAATCCTAAGGTGGTGTTACTTTGGTCTCGCTATGCTCAATCTTAAAATACATTGGTTATCTAAAGTCAAAGGTGTTATAATTTCAGATTTGCTTCACTCATCTTCAGAATGTCATGGTTATCTAAAGCCTAAGGTGGTATTTCAGTCTCGCTGTGCTTGACCTTAAAATAGAGTGTTTATCCAAAGTCTAGTTGTGATATCGGATTCACTTCACTCCTCCTCAAAATGCCATCAATACCCAAAGCTTATGGTGATATTACTTTGGTCTCGCTACACTGGACCTCAGAATTATTAGGTATAAAATATCTAGGGTGTTATATAGCTTTGTGTTGTTAAAAGCTTAGAAAAGTAATATGCTAGACAGGCATTTAATAAAATAACAGGTATTTAATAAACATGGGTAATACTTTTATACTATTCTTGTGAATGCATTAAAGGCCTGTGATCATACTTGGCTGCTCAGTTTTTTCTTAGTATAAGTCTTCATTAGAATATTTGCACTGTATTTTATCAATGGATCATACAATTTGTTAATTTAAA
This sequence comes from Microvelia longipes, assembly GCA_018340805.1. Taxonomy (NCBI): domain Eukaryota; kingdom Metazoa; phylum Arthropoda; class Insecta; order Hemiptera; family Veliidae; genus Microvelia; species Microvelia longipes. The sequence goes on from JACMZG010000008.1 coordinate 61,658,917, forward strand.
TTGTTGACGGACAGAACTTATTTTAATAACATTAAAACTAAAAATTGTATAGCTATGAAATTATCATTACAAATTCACTATAAGTTTTGCTATCAAGATAAGATAAAATTAAAATGTATAGGCTATAATAATCAATATTTTAAAATGTAAAAAAAATACAAGTCAATTTTTTCAAAATGACAACCAATATCAGAATAAAACTTGATGGATGCATTAACCATATATAGATTTATATCTGTGTCAAATTTCATCTTGATCAGTTAAATTTTCGATTGTTAATATATTTTTTAAATTGTTGATGACTCCGAAAAATACGTTATTATAGTCTTCAGGGCAGTAAAACTAGACCTAGGTCTGATTTTTATGGTTCAACTCCCTTTGATTTTTATATTCCACGTTTCAACTCTCTAGCATTAATACAGCGAGAGTTATGCGTAACAAAGATAGACAGACACACACATACACACCACCATTACACCTAATTGTTTAAGCCATTCCGTAAAGTTGGATTAATAGTGGTTTAGGGGTTAGCATGTCACCCAGACAGTCTGGGTTCAATCCCGGCCAGGGCCTCTAGGATTTTCATGGGAGGGATGGAAATTCTTTCATGTGCCGTCCTTCGTAATGGACGTTCAGCCCGTGTTTCCGAGCCCGTGGGATGTCAGGTACTCGTAAAAGATCCCTAACTCTAAGTGAACCTGGGTTTAGGCAAAATTTAAGACCCTTGATAGTAGTTTATATTAAATATATATATATATATATATATATGTCTCTGCCTTATGGGTTTGAGATCAGGAAAGCCTGGTCTGGCAGTGGGGGACGTGTTGTTTCTAGTTAAAGCTATAGAAACTTAGAGTAAAGTCACAGCTCTATTGTGGATTAGACGTAAAATGTCTGCACTAGAACTCATAAGGCAAAACACTATCTTCTATCTAAGAGATTCGGTAAAAAGGGCCCAACAACGCGGCCTACTTGCTTGGTGGTTTATCATCTCTCTCTAATTATTATTACTATCTCTAAGGGAAGAGATAAGCACAGATTTTATCTTAAAAATTAACAAGTGAACTATTCAATGTTTTCTTTCAATTTTCTAATTCAAGTTCTCAACCAGCTTATTTTATACATAAATAAGCTGTTACATTAAAACTTTCTAATGAAGAATAAGTAAAAAAAGTTACATAATCTTTATTTGTTATTAAACATTTATGTTTCTACAATGTTTTTATGTGGTAATGAAAGCAAAATGCCATGGTTACAAACCATAATTTGGGGCAAAGCAATTAGATTTGATAGATTAAATTTGAACTTCTTACATTTCATTTTCTTAAAAACAAGCTAATATCTTGAAAAGGAATAAACTGTTATTGGCCAAAGGTAGGGGTTTTGCAGGTTTCAAACTAATTACAACAACAATTTACATCTCAACAAAAATACAAATATTATTACATGATAATGGAGGATTCTTCTCTCCTTCTTTATTACTAACAAATGAAGAATTTTCTTACAGTATCCATAGTAATTATACTTATGACCAAGACACAAGAGCTTTTTAGGAGTTTTAACTCCTACAGTAAGAGTTCTAAAATGTAATCATTACGTGGTGATATAAGTAAGGTGATTCACACCTTACCAGATTTCATCCAGTAACTAAAAGCTTACCTCTTGGTTTGTAAGAGCTTGTTGTAGCATATATCCTTGAGGGGATGAAGGGTGCTGGGGAGGAGACGGGCTCTCTACTTTCCATGTAATATGAGTCTGAACGGGTATAGGCCCTGGAGATACACGTATTACACTTGTAGCCATACCAGGTGATCCCACAACACTTCTTCCCATCATAAGTGTGCTGGGTCTTACTAATTCTGGCCTAAATCATAAATAATTAAGTATAAGTTTAAATAAAATAAATAATATATATATACACATTATGGTGCTGTTCCCACCATAATTTGTAATAATATAAATGTTATATTACTGAAGGTGATTAAATAATAAAGAAACAAAGATAATTGTGGATTGACCAAACACTTTTAATTAATCTAAATGATTGAACAGTTATGTACAGTCAATAACAAGTCTTATTCCGATTACATTGAACTGAATTTATAAATTAATGAGTTTATTTTGTCAGACTACTTAACATCTTTTTGGAGAGTTGTTACCGATATATTGTTAAGAGATGGTTACGTTAGAATTTCAGGAAGAAAGGGAGAGCAACACAACCCCCACCTCAAAATGGACCAAGTTTCTAGTCACACCAACCTCGTTGGTTCATCAACATTATTTTCCCACTACTCTAAACTGATTATAACCGTGTGCTATACTATAATAAGCAAGACTTACCTTACAACAGATGTTTGTTGAAATGTATTAGTAAAATGTGAAGGAGGGCCGGGTGACGGATGTGTTGGTTGCCTATGTAGACTAGTTATAGGTACAAATACATTTTGCCTAGAACCAACAGTAACTGGGGAAGTTAAGCCAGCAGCTGGTGAGGCTTGGTTAGTAGGAGAATAAGGTGTCCCAGACCTTGATGTACCAAGAGAAACTGTGTAACATTAAAACAAACATAGAAGAACATATAAAAATAGTATTTTGTACTTATTTTAAATAGCCTAGATCAAGGAGTAAGCAATATAACTGGAATATTAGAGATTTAGTTATGGTATTGATTAATGGGAATTTTTTAAGTTGAACTCTACCATCAGATGGTTCTAATCAAACGAAAAAAAAATTGGTGGGTTTGACAAAACCATAACTAGAGTAGCACAAGGAAACGTAATTCTGTACCCTTTTTTCAATGATGAATAATTCAATAAGCATTGCCTGCTGACAAAATTACTTTAACAGCAGTAACCTACAATTACATAAAAAATTTACCAAGCATATTAGCAGCTTCAGTTTCCTCAGGATCAAACCTTCTTCTCTCAACATAATGAGGTGAAGTATCAGATTCTCGAGATGTTTCTTCACCATCCATAAGACTACTCTTCCCCCTGAACAAAAAAAATATTTTTACATTATAAAAAGTATCAAATTTTAATACTACTTCTTAGTTGTTTGTTAGTATTATAGTATTAAACAATGTTTAACTTCATAAAAGAATATTTAGTAAATCTATATTTTAAGATATAAGTTTTACAATGGCAACAATCAAAATCAAAACAATAACAAGTTGCTAAGCAACCAACAAAAAGTCTACACTAGATCATTATTAATCACAATTAAATAGTGGCCAAAGGTCTAATCATTCCCAACCTGAGCGATTCTCTTTAAGAGCATATCATATTTATACATCAATATAGACTGGATCAAACTTTAAAAATGATATTTTGAAAATAAACTACTAATCCAAAATTTAAAAATCTTAAAATTTAAAAGTTAGCAAAAAATATCATTTCCAAAAAATACAATAGGATGATTTACAAATATGTTAAGAGTTAGCTTAAATTAACATTTCTGAGCAAAGTAGATGGCTGCCAAATATTGTTGTATTGGGAAACCAAATCTTTAACCAACCATAAGACAATGTTTGCATAGTGGTTTGCATAAACAATTACCTGGATGAAAGGGTGTTTGAGGTTGGTCTCAAACTTTGAGGAGCTTTTAGGGTTAGGTGTCTGGAACAATACCCTCTTCTCTGGGACTCTTTATTGCATCCTTCCTTGGAGCAAAGTCGTCTCCATTGCTTGCCATTAAATTTCTTCTTTATTCCAGTTGGGGTAGAAACAATATCTCCTTTATTATATTTATGGGGTGTTGCTGGTTGAGATCTAAAATAAAAACAGATTTATCCAGAGTTGCCTTAATTGGAGATCCAAGCTTTGGAACATTTGTTAGAAACAATATTTTTATATCGGAAAATATTGACTCATACAATTCAAATTAACACTTTTTCATAAGAACTAATAAAACTGATCAAAACCATAATAACACAACTGCAACATTAAAACCAATCCTATTGTTAAAAAAATCAATTTTGTTGATAAATTATACCTTGTTTTGTAAATAAAAGAAGCTACCTCAACAGAAAATTATAAATTTAGTCCTCAAAAGAAATATCATTATAATCTTAAGTTTATTTGTATTTATTCATATTTGCAATAACTAATTTGTAATATATATCACTTTCTATTTTTAGTTTGTTTATGCCTAGTTTTAAAACTAAACTAATAAAGCTACGACTTCGTATGAATTTGCTCTTTAGACAAGATTTAAAATATTCCCTAAAGGTGTATCTTGGAAATGGTTACCATATCAGATTACCATATAAAAACTAATTGGAATGCTTAGAGCCAACATGACATTATTGCTAATAGAACCTAAAAAAATAAATTATTTTTTTCAATAACCTACAAAATTTTCTAGTGTTTGCTCTATAAGCCAATATATTGTTCACAGTGAGGGAAATAATTGAAAAACGTTGTTATAAAAAACAATCCTTTGTTTTTTTATGTATATAAAGAAAGCAAAGAAATGTTAATTGGATTAGAAAGAGAGAAAAAAATATTAAAAGAATTCAATATTAATAAAAAATACCTAGGAGTTGAGCGTGGAGTTATACTGCCCTGGTCAAGTAAGCTGGAATTACTGCCCCGACTGTGCACACTGCTTCTTTTACTACTCCCTGCAAAATGAAACATGGTTTAGTAAACGATAAAAAAATTATAGATTTTATTTAAATGTTAGCTTATTAAAATGTAGCCATGGAATTATGTAATGACCACTCAGTTAGCTTGGATCTTTTTTCAATGTTTATTAAAGAAATTAAAAGAGAGCTAAAAGAAATAGACTGATTAAAACAAATATATTATTTTGTACATATACTAATAAATGTTTGCAAATCTTCTTACATTTTTGTAAATATAAATTGATGTTGTTTTATATCTGTATTTACAATAAAGTTTATTATAACTATAAAAAAAATCATATCTCAGGTAAAATTATTTTTTAACCAATGTTAATTAGGTTCATATTTTTAGAAAGTACTTTCATATTTTAAGTATACAACAGGTTTGTTCAGAACATGAACTGAGGTACACTACTCTACTCTACACTATTCTTTTTTACACTTAATTTTTCATTTAGGAGTAATCTAAGATTAAATTAAAAATTTAATTACTGTAGAGTAAAGTAAACTCAAGATTAAATGAGTGCGCAAACAGAATAAATGTAAAAAGTTTAAATAACCTTCCTGGGTTATTTAACCTGCCAAGCTAAACAAAATAACTCATAATTATTTACAATATACCTATAGTTTTTGTTTAATTTATTGTTTAATTCAGTTGATTTGTCAAATAAACGTGGTTATTTGACAGGATAGAAAATGTTTTAGGGATTCAAATATCAGTGAAAAATTAAGTTTAGTTTACCTTACTTTTCTATCAATTTTTAAAATTATTACTTAGAATTTGAGTAAATAGTTATAATTTTATTAATTTGCACTATCTTTTGTAAAAAATTAGAGGACCATCGCTTGTTTTAAAACAAATTAAGTATGTACATAAATCAAGTTTCTGTTGAGACTAGTGAATCTGATTTCAGGTGATGTAAGGCAATTTGGACACTACAAAAGATCTATGATCTATTGATTCTTTCTTTTATGAAAGATAGTACATATTTATGAAACAACAACTATTTGCTCAAACTCCGTGTAATGATTTTATAATGTGAATGAAAAGTATGGTGAACAAAAAGCACTTGAAAATATATCACTGATAGTTTAGCCCAAGATTTATTACGAAACACAGTGTAGTGTAGTTTGGAGTAGGATCAAGGACTTTTCCGAACATAGCTCTTACCCTAGGTCACTCTAATGTGCACAGGAGTTACGTGCCGAATAAACCTATGAAGATTAAAAATGAAATCAGACCAAGTAGGGTTGCCAGATTCCAGCCTTGATCGAGTGGGACAAATCTATCAAGCAGGGAGGGGGGGGGGGGGTGTCGAAGTCAATTTGTGCAATTTGGCTATAAAGAATGATAATACTCCTATTAAAACTTATCAATGAGCGAAATGAGGCAATAATACATTACTAAAGCAATTAATATCACTTTACAGCCATGTTGCATACAATAATTTTCAAGCATAAGCAAATTGAATTTTCTATTACCTCAACATTTTAACTCTAAACAACGACATCAAGCTTGTTCACAAACCAAACATAAATTAAAAATAATTTTAAATGATTGAAAGTATTTTAAGATTTTGACAATATAAAGCAAAATATATTGCAATATATATTCCTTCCTTTAGAATTGCTGTTTTTTTTAACAATATAACATCACAGATGAAAAATTCTTGCAAGTTTTGTACTTGTAAAAATAATTAAAAAGAGGTAATACGGGGACATTTTTAATTTTGACCGGATTTTAATTTTGAGCTGAACAAAGGTATCAATTTAGGGACTCTTCCACCAAAAACGGGATGCCTGGCAACCCTGAATGAGCCTTGAGTACACAATTTGTTATTTTCTTTTAGGGTGTAAAACTATATCATTAATAAAACAATCATTACCACTAATTAAAAGGTGCATCAATTACTAGTAAACAATAAAGAAAGTCATACCTGCATCAGAGGGAAATTGAATATTTTCACCACCAAGATCATCATCGCTTTCACCAAAATCATCATATTGCCTTCTTCTAATATCATCACCAGAAGCATTAGATAATGGATTAGAAATAATACTGTTGGGAGTGGCAAGATGGTGGAGAGGGGATGATCCATCAGGATGGTGATAGTAATCAGCAGCATGAAGGGTGGGTACAACATGATGAATATGGAGGTTACCGTTAGCCTGTTGGATATACCCGTTAGACAACTCAGAGTCTTGTAGTTCTTCCCACCATGGAGGTAGAATCAGACGAACATCTGCACGGGGAACTATTTCTTCTTTACCACTAACTTTTACAATAAACCTAACTGGATTACGCATAATCTTGATTACGAAACCCTCAATAAAGATTTTCTGATGTTTTGAGTGATCTCCTTGAGTAAGAACTGCTCGAACACAAATTCTTGTATTTGGAGTTACTTTATCTCCTGAAGGACTAGCATTGGCTATAATATCATATTTCCCAGAATTAAATACATCTCTAAATACCACTGTTTTTTTATCCTGCCCTTCTAATTCAACATAAACCTCTCCATTGTTACTCACGTTTCTAATAATGCCAGGGAAATAATACTTATCTTGTCTAGCAAGTACATAATTGTCTATCCAGTCCCTTAAGTTGACAAAATTTGAGGTATTCGGTCTTCTAGAAACTTCACCTGATCCTGGGTCTTCAAAAACATTCATTTCTAATCTTTCTTCATGATGAGATGCAGATTGTTCACTATACTGGCCTACTGGACATTGTTTGTCAGGCTCTCTAGTAAATTTTTGAGGATTTGTAATGCATGAATAATCAACAGCAGTAACCTGTGGAGGAGGCTGCTGATTTTGAGCTAAAATATTCTGGGTTGATAAACAATTGTAACTAGATTCACTCTTATCAGGTTCTACTTCGGAGGGAAAGAATTTTCTTTTCTTGGGTAACATCCTGGCATTCATAATTGAATCTTTACAATCGTTACTTGTATTGTTATTGCTTGTCATGATTATGTTACTAGAATGGTTCGGATCAATTCTTGAGACAGAACTGTCCGATGTCATATAAGATTGACAGTCTTTAATCTCTCTTTTATCAAGCATTGTCAAATAGCTTAACATTACAGGCTGAAACTAGGGCGTTCAGCCAGCCCTCTTTAAAATGAAGGAAAGTAATAAAACACCAACAAATCTATTTCAACCAAGCATCATTTACACTTATGGGTATAAAAGTTTAAGTCGGAAAGTAAATTCATTTTAGTGATTTTATTAGTTTATTGTAATTTTTGATTAATTCATAAAATATTGTGAAAATATAACTTCCTCAGAAAGAGTTAACAACTATTATTGCACTGTCCATTCAACGAAACCATCCAAGTACACTTATTTAACAATAATTAATTCTAAATTTTGAGAAAATAGATCTCGGAATATTAATACAAACGACAATGTAGGCTAATTTATTTATTAATTTCTATTTAAGATATATTTATAATTATTACATCGCTGTGAACGAAATGACATCGGAAGAGCAACTGGTATGTATTGCTTTGACAGCTAAAAGCTTATAATACAACTCGATTTAACACACTAAAATTTAATTGTATGCCTCGTATCGATTCCTATCACAACTATATGAGATAACTAAGAAAATCAAATATAATACAATAGAGTAGAGCCAATTAACTAAGTTATAAAATGTTTATAAATCTCACCTTCCTTTACGAGTACATGTAATAATAACAACAGAGACTAACCAGACTTTTACACACCGAGAAATAAACACTGAGATTAAACACACTATATAATAGTAATACACTTATCGGTAACGAAAATTGCAAGTGAAGCGTTCATATTTTAATGGTTTAAAAGCAATAAATTGAAATATTGACATCTTTGAACACCCACAACCATAACATCTCCCGTCCTCCCCCACTGCACCTTGTTTTACTCGACTTCTACTACGGAATACTGAATGGAGCAGTCAAACAATTCTCATTGGTTTCTTAACCATCATATGGATGAATTAATAAAATTTGAAGAAATTCTATTGGTCAAAAATACACGACAAGCGAAGGAACATTGAATTTCAGTGCCTTCTAGATCAGGTCAAGTGTCTATAAATAGAAAATAGCCTCACCCTCCGCCGCCAAATTCAACTTGACTTTACGTAGAAAATCAATTTAACGACGCTTATGAATTAATTAATGAGGTTTTCCATCTTAATATGATTTAAAGGCTGTCATTTAATTATCTCAAGCATTAAATCGCAGTAATATACACATTTATTACATAATCGTTTAATATTTCTCGATAAATTTAGAGAATGCATGGTTGGATCCCCTACTGTGATGACTCAGAGGTTTTGTAACAATCAAAATGGGGAAGTAAAATGGAGAGATATAGGAATAAATATCAACCTGCTAACCATTGAAGTCTCTGTACTAGATAAATAATAATTTAAAGATGAATTATTTTATAGCTGTTTTTTTCCTACTCTCCACTTCCACAACTCCTAAGTTAAACATAATAATAAAAAAAATCAGGAAACAATGTGATGATGGTTAAGAATTATTTTATAACTATTTTTGTTCTGGATTAAAGTTTTAAGTTAAATGCAAAAGTCTATTTATAAAATAATAAAACCAATTGATCAAGAGTTTAAATAATAGTTGTTCTCAGTCGTTCAATGTAGCACCACTATTATTTTGTTCACAGGTTTGGCAGGGGGTACAACCCCTACTGTTCACATGGTATTTATAACCTATAGTTTAGACTCAATCCCAATGAAAAAAGAAGTTTTATGGTTGAACCATGTGTTCAATCCTGTTCACACGATAACTAGCGGGAATTGAACCCTCTACCCAACCCCGCATGTGAACGAAGTATATTTTGGCTAAAATGAAACTACTACTAATTAGTAGTTATGCAAGTAAAGCAATAGGTAGTCTTTTATCAAATGTGATATAATAGATTTTGCTGTTAGTCAAAGGAAAAATAATGTAGAAATAGGGTTATCAGATATTTTGAGTTGATGAATAAAAAAATAGGGATAATATCATTTAACCTTAGAGTGAGAACAGAATGTGAAACATTCCCTTTTGGCTTAGACACCCTAGGGAGAACACTTACTAAGAGATAATGCCTGAATATAGTAGAAGATATAATTATTCAAAAACTAATTAAAAAGAAGGCTGAGATGAAGATTTACATCACATGTGTTGTCCTATCATTATATATCCTATTTCCTCTTTCTCTTTAAAGTTTTGAATAGATGCATTCTTTAGAAATATATAATTAAAAATATTTTTTATATTAGGTGTATCACTGCATATTCCTCTATGAAGTGTATATATTAAGAGCTTCTTAATAGTTTGTGTATTAATAAGCATATATTAAGTAAATGACATAATACTTATAGTGAAACCCAGTGTTTCATCTCTCCTATCATAATTTTCAAATGGTGGCTTCTTTAGAGGCCACCCTTTAAAACAAGTGAAATGTAACCATTTATTTTCTGTAACTTCTTTCAGTGATTCTTGATAGGTCAATAAATCTTCCAGGTTAAATATAAAAGAACTCAATATTAAAACATATTTTATTAATAATAAAATATACACAATTCATTTTAATTATTCTAAGTTTTACAAATTAACATCCTGATACATATCACATTGTTTTATACATCACAAAAATTTAAATATTAAATGCTAACATTTTTGCGAGAAGTGAGCATGATTTGCCATCAAAGAATCTCAAATTAGGGTCTAAATTTGAAGGAAATTATTTACTTCGGCACTTCTTCTATCAAACTAAATCTAAACTAATTTTATTAAAATGGTGGATAATTTAAATACTTTGGTAACAGTCTCAATCAGACTAATAATGCTCATTTCAGGTTACAAAAATAATGAGTTCACCACCATAGAGTATTTGCATTTTTTTTTGTTCATAAAATGATAAAAAATAGAAAATATATTAAGTAGAACAAAAAATAATTATTTAATTTTAAATATACAAAATAAGCATTTAAAGCAGATGAGAAGGAGAATAGGTGAAAGAGTGGGGAGAAAACAGAATTATTGTGATTGAGTTTTTCAATTGAATATATCGAGGTTTCAGGTAGGATAGAAATAATATCATGTTGTGCTTCTCCACTTGTTAACTGTCAACTAACTATTTGTTATTAGTTATTTATCGTTTAGTTTAATTATGTTGCTCTTATGTCTCTTGTAGGAAACAGCATTGTAACCACCAAGCACTCGAGGTAGTTTTTTTCTGCCAAAAGGACATATTTGAATATATACTCTAATATTCTATGTTTGAAAATAATCAACTGACTTCATTTAAGACACATATGGTCTGAAATAGTTGGCATTTATAAAAAGTTTATTGAATATTTTCACAATGATAAATGCATTTTTACATCATCCATTGAGTCATTTATAATTGGTTTCATTTTAATCCTAATAACAAGATAATATAGTAATGATAAGTCAAAAGATAATTTTTATAATTTAAGTCACATAAATATATAAGCATAATCCTGCTGATCAGTTTAAAATACAATAAATCAACAATGACATTGTCAGAGTATTAACTCTGACATAAAGTATTAAATCCCTTTTCCCTCTAATAAATAAAAAACCAAAGACAAAATCATTAATGTAATATTAACGAGAAATCGTAATTATTAAGAAAAATCAAAAAATGACGTCACCGATGTATAGAATGGTACCACACTACTCAGGAAATGATAAGAGCTGTTGTATCCTTCCTTTAGGTATTAGTCTCTAAGTATAAAACTCAACCAGATAAATAGTAATTTTCTAATGAACATTTGCTAAAATAATAACATTACTAAATGTACGCATATTATTCTCCCTAAAGTGATTAAGCAGGGAACCTAATGTAAAATTATATTTAATTTATTATTTATATTATAATTTCATAATGTATCTTATTTTGATTATTTTCATTTTCCTTTTTAATTTGTATTGTTTCAATATATACATTATAATTATCTATGTTATCATTATCTCTCTCTCTCTCTTTACATAAATTAAGAAATATTATTATAATATTCATAAATATATATTTAATTCTTAATATAATATTAATAAACATTAATATAGTTATAAATCAAACAAAAAACAATGCTTTTATTCAGATTTCTTTATTTTTTACTTTTCCTTATTTATATTGTAGGTATATGGGAAAAGTATTGTGTATGCAAAAGGGGGGATGTCACCGGAATTATCCGTTTCAAGAGTTTTCAAGACCTTCTGAATGGTTTATACAAAGTTATCTGTCTGTATGTGTGTGTGTGTGTGTCTGTTCATATCTTCTTGTGTATTTATGCTAGGGTGTTGAAACTATGTACAAAAATCAGTCTACTACTGAAGTTGCGCTACTTGGAAAATAACTTTTTTATTATGCTATTAACCTGCAATAATGTCTCAGCAAAAATCATAAAACGTGGAAAAATGATGTGATTGGATTGAGATTTGGCACACATGTTGGCTTAGACACCCTAGGGAGACCACTTACTAAGAGATAAAGCCTGAATATAGTAGAAGATATAATTATTCAAAACTAATTAAAAAGAAGGCTGAGATGAAGATTTACATCACATATGTAGCCATGTATAAGACAATTGTGCCTAGTTTCATCTCATTATTAGCATTATTTCAACTTTTATCAAATGACTTGTGTACGTTTTTAAAAAATTGGAAAATAATCCAATTGATTCGAATTTTAGTACAAGTACATACCTTTACGTGGTAAATAAGTAGCAAAGTTTTGTTTTAATACAACATGTATATATATGATTTTGTTGGGTCTTAAAAGTCAAGCAGCATTGAGCATGGTCAGCATTGGCATGTATGGAGGACCGCTGAGCAAGTAAGTCCAAAGACGTGTTGCAGTATAAATTTGGCGAATTGTATAATCAGAAGACGAGCAAAGCGAGTTGGAAGTAGGGAGGATGAGCATAGCAAATTCGATGTGATGAGGAGGTACCCCGTACTCGATCTTTTAAAAGTATATTTTTATTGCTTCTAACTACTTGAATACGTAGATGAAAAGATTAATAATTTTGTAATTTATTTTACATACTTGTAAACAAAAAGAAGAGGAAGGCATGCTAACTTCAAAACAGTAATCAGGGGCCTGGTAGCGTTCTTTACCTACTTGGAACTAATTTCAGACACTACACCCTTGTCAGGTAAACTTAAAACAAATCATACAGGGTAAAAGTAAATGGTATATTAGTTAATACAGTAGTAGTTACAGATAATTCTATAATTAAAAATCTTGATTTTGGATATCTAAGAGAACAAAGAATTTTTCACCATAATAATGGTAACAAATATAGAATACTCATTAATAATAAATTTAATGAACAAAGTGTGATGCTTGATAGGAACTGTTGTGGTTGAGGTATTACAACACTCAGACTGTTGAGATTGAGGTAGTACTAACTACCTTAGGAACTTTTCCTCATCCCATCAGGTTCACTACACTGATCCTCCCTACTTCAGATTCACTACACTGGATTCACACTGATCCTCCCAACTTCAGAGACTTCAGATTCACTACACTGATCCTCCCAACTTCAGATTCACTACACTCATCCTCCCTACTTCAGGTTCACTACACTGATCCTCCCAACTTCAGATTCACTACACTGATCCTCCCTACTTCAGATTCACTACACTGATCATCCCTACTTCAGATTCACTACACTCATCCTCCCTACTTCAGGTTCACTTCACTGATCCTCCCTACTTCAGATTCACTACACTCATCCTCCCAACTTCAGATTAACTACAATCATCCTTTCTACTTCAGATTAACTACACTGATCCTCCCAACTTCATATTCACTACACTCATCCTCCCTACTTCAGGTTCACTACAATGATCCTCTCTACTTTAGACTTACTTGGTTGTCCTCAGAATATTCAAGACATTAACTTTAAACTGGAATACATCTTTGGACTCACTTTGTTCATCAGTTAATACACTTGTTTCATTTCCAGAGATCACTCATCCAGGCACTGCATGCACATTTATTGCTGCTTAACTTTTATGATCCAACACAAATCATGGATATACTTGTCGTGTTGAAACGAAACTTGGTGACCTTATTTATTACGTTAGGGTATATACTTCTACCAATTTTCAACTCTTAACAATTTTTTAAAAAACGTACACAAGACATATGATAAAAATTGAACTAATGCTGATAATGAGATGAAACTTGGGATACATATTAGTCTTATACATGGCTCCATGCCTGCCAAATCTCAAATTGATCACAAAATTTATCTGCAAGTCATTATTGTGGGTTAGTGACGTCATAAAAAACATTTCCCGGATAGTACAACTTCACCTATAGACTGATTTTTGTACAAAGTTTCAACCCTCTAGATAACAGACACACACACACACATACAGGCAGACAACTTTGTGAAACCCACTCAGGAGGTTTTAGGTGACATTTTTGCAAACACAATAATTTTCATTAGTTCTCATTGTGGAAGAAACCCAGGCGGTTTTAATCAAGAGTAATCTAACATCAAACTATAAACACTTATTTACTTTATTTTAAAATATTTTTTTTACCTGTTTTTCATAATAAAAACCAATTTAGTACCTTCTTAACAGTTGGCTGGATACATTCATATAGCCAGTAATAATAGTGATAGCATGGTAAGGCAAACATAGGTTTAGCTTTAGTTCTCTATTTTATAAAGAAATAATGTCATGAATAAATTACAAGGGATATGCAGCTGTAATTTTAAGTTTTAAACAAAATATAACTAATAATCATTTAATTATATCCTATTTATGAGTTAAACACAAAGATAAACAATAAAATAAAAATTTCTTAGTGCTGTTGTCTCAATAAAAGAGTAATCTTAAAGGCAACCAGAATAAAATTCAAGTCAATACCAAGTAGTTGGAAATCCTTTACTCAACCCCGACTTATAAACCAGATTATTGAATCAGCTAGATTTTGAAAAATCGCAGAGATTTGGCATGAAAATAGCCATGTATAACACTAATATAAGTGCGAAATTTCAACTCATTATCAGTATAAGTTCAATTTTTATCAAATATACATTTTTTTTTAAAAATTGGAAAATAATCTGAGTTGAAATTTAGTACAAGTGTACACCTTTACGTAATAAATAAGTACACCCAGTTTTGTTTAAATACATTAAGTATATCCATAATTTTTTTTTCGATCATGAAAGTTAAGCAGCATTGTGTGTGGTCAGTGCTGTATGGTTGACCTCTAAGAATGACACGGATGTATTACACTATCTGGGGGGTGTTGTAGTATAAATTTGAAAATTTTTAGTTATTTTTTTTAGTTATTTTTTATTTAATTTATTTATTTTATTTATTTTTATTTATTTTTATTTTTTATTTTTTTATTTTTTTATTTTTATTTTATTTATATTATTTTTATTATTTATTTTTATTAAATTTATTTTATTTTATTTTGTTTATTTTTTTTTAGTTATTTTTTAGTTATTTTTAGTTAGTAATTTAGTTTAAATTTGAAAATTGTATTTTGAGGACGATCAAATCAAGTCTGAAGTAGGGAGGATGAGCGTAGCAGATCTGATGTGATTGAATAAGTTCCAACGTACCCATTTTTAGATTTAATCTAAATATCTAGTAAATTGTTAGCATTAAAAGTTTATAGTGTACTTATTCTGAATATTTGTTTCTGTCCAATTTGTCCCCATGTATTTTTTCTGGGTAATTTCTTCCTTTGGTACTTTTTTTCCTGTAGTTTTTCCGTGTATTTTTCCCTTTTTCTTCCTATGCTTTTTTCCTATATTTTTATTCCCATGTACTTTTCTTCCTGTACTTTTTTCCTATATTTTTTTTCTCGTGTACTTTTTTCTGGATGCCCATAAGTAGATATTAATAACATAGTATAATATGGTAAATAATTATTTAACCTGTAGACAAACCCCAAATAGTTAAAAATTAATTAGATTTACACAAAGACAAATAAAAATTCTTTCACACAAATAATGCTAGAGTTTACTGAGTCACTTCGCTTAGAAATAGTTGTGCACTTTTTTTCTGGACACCCATAAGTAGATATTATATACACAGTATAATATGGCAAATAATTAGTTAACCTGTAGCCAAACCCCAAATAGTTAAAAATTATTTACATTTACACAAAGACAAATAAAAACTCTTTTACACAAATAATGCTAGAGTTTACTGAGTCCCCTTGCTTAGAAATAGATTAAAACAACTTTTATATTTAGTGAAGTTCACTCAAGGCTCCTCATCTTTTCACATTGACAATTGAATGATAAACTGTTTTATATATGAAACAAAATGGTTGCTAAATTATTCTAAAATGAATTTACTAAAGAGAAAAGAAAAAGTAGGGGGTAAGTATAAAGGCTCACAAGATAGAAAATTCCTCATTATAATAATGAGTTGTCACACTCATTATAATAATGAGTTGTCTCACTCATATTAATGAGTTGTCTCACAAAGAGGTATATAACATTTTCTAATAATACAATATATGCTCCATCTTAATCATTTATATTAGAAGAACAATCAATTACCAAAAGTGTTAACTCTTTGATGAAACTTTATCTAAAGACCAACATTGGCTAATTTTATTTCTTTCCGATTCATTAAATTTTAGGACTGTAGCAATCGCATTAAGCATGTGGATTTTACAGCTGGACTCATCAGAAATAAGGAAACTAAATACAACATTCTTCAAATATTCTAAATTAGCCCCATCTTGTGATTGATAGCGGTTGATCCTGCAAAAAATAAAAATTATGCAAAATAAGAGATCGTCATGTCAAATTTTGAATAAATAATATTGATAATAACAGATTTAATAAATTTGGAAACTAAGAGACTGAAAGTCCATTGGTCCATTCCAATACAGTGAAGTGGTCAATACCAGAGAGCCTAAAATATGGCCACTAAACAACACATTTCAAGTGGGAAGTTGTTTTCGATGTTTTTTTGGGCCTGTTAGTAGAATGAGAGTGGTCCGAAGTCGATAAGAGCACTCAAAGCCAGGGTATTTGGGTTTAAATCTCAGTAGGGACAATGATTTTTTATAATTTATTTTTACATAATGTAAGCTTATAACTAAAAAATAATTCTGGTGCCGTGGTTGGCATGACAGGTGAATTCCCTTTGGAATGCGTGTTTCCTGGCTTAACAATCCATTTGTAGCTTAAGGATCCGGTTTTTGCTTTATAACTTGAGCAGTTACTCAATTGTCGAGCACTACTCGTAACTTATTATTCTGTATTTTTCCAAAGAAATGCGCTAAAACCTTTAAAAAACTAACCATGAAACCATCTGAGCATTAAAATAGTGCAAATAATGGTGTGCACTGCCAATTTTATATTGGCATAGTTTTACATAACCAACAGAATTATTATGTGTATTTCCTTTGAAAAATAAAGAAAAATACGAGTAGTGCTTGATAATTGAGAAACTGCTCAAGTTGTAAAGCATAAACCAAATCCTTAAGCAAGAAATGGATTGTGCGGAAAAAATAAATAAATAAATTTTTAATAACATAAAATACAATAAATGCACAAAAGTTACATCGTCACTTAATACTATTTAAAATAAAAAGCTTTCATCAAATAGATGTGGCATAGGTTTAATGCCTCAAATCAAATCTGCAATCCTCATAAAATTGTATTTCTTTAAACTCTGAAATAGAGTACAATGGATTTTAAAGCAATATTACTTCAATATTCTTTTTAAATTTATTTCATTTAACGTTCTAATTTTTCTAGGGAGTACATTGTATAATTTAAGCCCAGCTTGAATTGAGTTGTACTTAGCTGTCTTTGTTACCCTATACCATTCTACAAAAACACGCATTCCAAGGGAAATTCATCCGTCATGCGGACCACCGCGCCAGAATTTGTAGGATTAAACTCATTTTCACTACTTCAGACTGGTTTCCCTTGTTCTTGGAATATGGATATTGCTCAAGTTATATATTAATACACCTTTAGACTTAGTTTACTTGTCCCCAGACATTGAAAAATCTACTTAATTCCAAGCAGTCCTGTAACAGTATTGACCAGTAGCAGCTGACCTCTCTCTACGCTGCTTGATTTATGCTCTGGGCTGCTTAGTTTTTGCTTGACTTAGTCTATTACATAAAAGGATATACAGATGGCAAATTTAAATTAAGTAGGATTTTTTATTGTAATTGATATTTTATAATAAAATGTATACACGCCATTTGATAAAAATTGAACTAGAGTTGATAATGATATGAATCTTGGCGTATTTGCTAGTTTTACACATCACTACTTGTGTGTGAATTTCAATTCCAATATTTTATAGGTTTTATTAATATTTTCTGAGTCAATAAATAAAGACTGTTATCTGACTGAAATGTGGATAGCACAAATAGACCTAAAGCTTGATTAGTTACAAAGTTTTAACTATCTATCATAAAAATAATGGTAGCCATGATGATAGCAGACACACACAAATACATATACATACAGAAAGTTTCGTACAAAACCATTCAGGAGGTCTTATAAATATCTGAAACAGATGTTTCAGGTAAAATCTTGGTTTCTGATTTTTAATGCAAGCACTTTACTTTTCCTATATACCTAGCTTATACATGAAGAAAAGTAATAAAATGAAGCTTAAAGAAAATTTTTATTTTTAAGAGCCCAAGCATATTTATTGTTGTATATACAACACATCATCAACAAATTCTTTATAAATAATGATGAAGTTTCAAACTTGCCTGTCAAGTTGATGATCAAGAGCTTCTTTTAGATCTGATTCTTTTTTGCTAGCTTCTTCTAGTAAAAGATTTAAATGTCTAATTTCAGCATCTAAATTGAGTTTATCTTTTCTTAATCTGGTTAATTCTACGTCTCTCCGAGCTAATTCTTGGCTGTAGTGAAGCATTCCTCCAGTTACACCTCCTTCATCCTAGTAACATCACAAGTAAATATTTGGGTTTAACTTTTCTAAATAGCAATTTTGCACAATTTTGTACTTTTTCAATTTTGTTGTAATTTCACATATTTTACATTTGACCTCTGAAAATCACTTAAATACAGCTGTCATCTAAAAATTAATAGTCTTTACATTAAATCCAGATTGGTCTTATAAAGTTATTAATTAATATCACTTTCTTGTTATGTCATAAATCATACAAATTGTATGGTAATACCAAACAAAGTATAATAAAATTAAGTTTTCCAAAATTACAGTGTTAAATTTACTATATTAAATAGTCATTAAACTGCGTAGGCTTCCCTGGTTATTGTAATAATGATAAAGGTCTTCCGGTTCAGTTCAGGATCTTCAGTTCTAACGTACATCTATGATGTCCAACATCCCTGAAGATTCCTCCCACAGTAGAAGCAAAAGGACAGATTCATTATCTACATGGCCACCACTAAGAGGCCCTAATCTTAATGTTTAGTCAGTTAGCAATGCCTTAAGCCAGTAGTTCTTAACCAAGGAGTTATAGAAGAGTTCTTGGGGTCACCCCAATACTTTTTGTGAAAAAAATAAAAATGTGTATAAAACGAATCAGAGATTTATTAAATAATTTTGAAACTACTACTTTTGATAAAGATTTTTTCATTTGATTTGATCAAAGATTCCATCAAATCCATTGAATTCAGATTACAAAAATATAAGTTTGGAAGAATTTTGGATCCACATTCTTATTAAATATCCACAATTTCAACCATGGCCAAAAAGATCATAAATAATAAATAAATAATTCTTTCTTTACTCGGGTGAACATAATGTAAAAAAACATGACAAAAGCATATGTCATTACAAAATTAAGTTAAAAATAATCATTAAAAACTATTTAAAATATTAATAAATTCTAGTGAAACTAATTTAAGAAAAATATACATAATAAAATAGAACAGACAAACATGACTAGATAGTAAAAATTTTTAGTGACAGGTACTCAGTAATATTATAAAAAGGATTCTTTAATAAGAATTCCTTTAACTGCTTTTTAAAATTCTTTAAAGGAAACTTTTGACTACTATAATCTAACTTATTAAACAACTTAATACCTAACAATGAATGCCCAACTAGGGACTTATTTAGCCTGTGGATTGGTACTGGCAGCAAATGTTTGGACCTAGTACCATAACTATAGCCTTTCGGATCAACATATCTATGTGAACAAGGTTTTTCTTTAATAGTACTGTTCAGGACCAAAGCAAGGAATTGCATGCATATTGAATATAACATAGGGGTCATACAATTGAAGAGCTATGTTGTCAAAGGTTCAGAACCACTGCCTTGGGCAGTATTTCCTGAGGTTACTTGTCACTGCAAAATTCTACCAAAGATCTTACTCTTGACGCCTTGTTCAGGAGTTGATTGCTTGAACAAAGCACTACTCGTCCCTCCTATAATTCTAGTTAGAAATTTTGACAAGCTATTTCCTAGACTCAGCTAAAACACAGACTTGTTAAGAGCAGAGTGCAAACTACCTTATTTATTTATTTATTTCAATATAAGTAGATAAATAAAATATTACAAACTTTATCAGTGATGGATGGCCGGTGAGGTATTAAGTGAGAAAAACAATGTTTCAACTCTCCTATCTCTTGCTCCTTTTCTTTGACTAGACACATAGCTCTTTCTCTTTGTTTAACCAACTGATTCTCTAATACTTCAACTTCTTCTTTCCAGTCTTTTTCTAATTTATGGATTTTTTCTTTATACTTATTCCTTTCTACATTAAATTCCTAAAAGTAACAAAAAGAAAATTTATAAATCACTATGATATTTGTGATAATTGATTAATGCGCGGAAAACAATCCTGAGTCTTTATTTCTGGTTAATGACGTCAATAAAAAGTTATTTTCCAGACAGCACAACTAGATCTAACGAGTGAGTTTTGTAACAAGTTCCAAATCTCTAGCATAAATACTCTAGAAGCAATAAAGAAAGAAAGAAAAGTAAAAATACATTAATAAACTCATGACTACTCCAGGGTCCGTGATATTGGACCGTAAGGAGCAGGTTACTATACCACTCTCTCATAAATTATTATATTTTTTTAGATGAATTTTATTTTAAATTAAAAAGAGATCAATAGGCTGTATAAAAAGAAAAAAACATTTGAGGGAAATGGTCATGAAATCTATCTGATAGGATGTTTTGTTCATTTACATTATTTTATAAATGTAAAGGGTAGTTTTTGTTTTTATTTTTGTAAGGAAGTAGGAAAAATATTGTATACATATATATACACACACACAACATACATACATACATACATATATATATATATATATATATATATTATATATATATATATATATATATATATATATATATATATATATATATATATATATAATATATATATTATATATATATATATATATATATTATATATATATATAATATAATATATATATATATATATATATATATATATATATATATATATATATATCACAAAAATAAGTTAAAAATCAAAAATTAAAAAAAAATTTTCTTGACAAAGTTGGTTTTCAAAATCTAATTCTAGTCATTTTATATTGTGGGTGTTAATTCCTTTGTTTTCAAGCTTTTAATTTGTTGTTAATGTAGTGTTTAAGTTTATTTTTGATCGTCTGATGCCCATAGTGTTGGATGAAATGATCATTGCTAATTTATAGATTAGTTAAGAAAATATTATAGAATATAAATCATTATTTTAATTCTTTAAAATTATACTATATTACTCCATGCATCACTTTAGTAACATCTAAAATAATTATATTTTATAAGGGATTAATATGCTATTCTAATTTGATGACAAGGTATAAACTCTTTGGATAACGTACAAAGATTTAAATAATAATCTTGCTGAGATCAAACAAACTGGTTTGACTTCTATTATAAGTTACTGCAACAAATTACCTCTTATGGCAACCATAGCATTGTGTACATTAAAACATAATTATTTATAAAACCCACCTAAAAAGGGACATTTAGGCCAAAATTACCAACCAAACAAAGTCCCCATGGTTACACTTTGATGTTGTAGTGTATACTTAGCACTTACATTAGACAGTGGAAGCAATCATAATCAAACTTATAACACTTTTATTAGCTAATAAATATAGAATTGAACTTATTATTTAGCCAAATATAAAATTCTATTAAACTACAATAACAAGATCGGCTAACCAACTCCAGTAACATAGTAACCTTTGCCTAAAGAGAGTTTGAAACAAGTTTACAAAGGTATTACTTATATGAGGCAGTTACCATTAATTACAATCCAATTCTTATTCAACAACAATTCTCATTCTCTAACAGGTAGAAGACTAAGGTTATCTTTTAGGTAAAACCATAATATTATTAGGTAAACAAAGTAATATTAATAATAAAATACGCTAAACCAAATTTGTAAAAAAGAGTAAAAACACAATACTAACTTGTAACTGAGTCTGTATTTCTCTCTTGTGACATAATTCCATCTGCTCAATCTGTTCATGCAAACTTCTTAATTTTTCTTTGTAACTTTTTAACTGGTTTTTGGAATTTTCTATTTCATTATTAGAATCAATCCTAAAACTAAAAGATTCAGAGTTATAGTATTGCATGGGGTAATAATCAGTTGACAGTGAGAAAATACAATTGGCCTGATATGAAATTGTGGGTGTGGTTTAACATTCAGAACTAACCTCACTGGCTCAAAATTTTTTTACTATGCTGTCAGCTGATTAAAACCATGTGTTTTACTTTAGTCATTTAGTTATAACTAGAAACAATAATTTATAAATGAAACTTAAATAATCTTATTTATATTAACAGGTTTGTTTGTGTTTATCATAATGTACCATTAAAAAGTCTAAGAAGAATTAAATAATAAATAAATAAAGTAAAACTTATAATGACAATAAATGTGTGTATGTAAAAATGTAAATACATATATAAATATGTAAAATACATGTATGTACAAATAAATAAAGAAGCAGCTATTTTAGAAATGTCATATAGTCATGTAATATGTTTCTATGTAAACATAAAAATATGTACAACTCAGTGATTCACACACATACATTTGTTTTAAACTAAATTATTTCTAATAATATGAAATAATAAAAGGTTTACTGGATTCATACCACATCAAGGTATCATAAAAACTTTTTTACAAAAAATTGTGTAAATTAAATTAATTAATTAAATGGGTTAAATTAGTGACTTAGGGGAATAATAAAATTAAAATTTACCACTGTTACAAGACAGAGTTTGATTTTCCCAAAATAAAAATTTGGTCTCTTAAGAATTGATTTTCAATAGATGTTTCATCCAAGCTAAGTTAGCTAGCTAAGCTAAGCTAAGGTAGCTAAGTTTCAGTCCAGCTAGACACTAAAAAACCCAATTAATTAAATCATTATTTTATAAATTTAAATTACTTTACAAATTAATATTTTAAACCATACTTGTTTTTAGGCGGGTTATGATTTTTTTGTTTATAAAAATCAAACTCTTGTTTTAAAGTATTGTAAGCTGATTTGCAAGATTCATGAGATACATCTTTCTCAGAATTCAGTTGGAAAGTTTCAGCAATCAGTCCTAGAAAATAAGAAATAAGTTTTGTTGAATATGGAACACAAATATTATTAAACTTGATAATGAATAATACAGTAGAAGCCATTTAAGAGATCTTTTTAGGACAGGACAACATTTTTTGATAACAATTATCTGGACGACAACAATTAACACAAAATCAGGTATGAGGTACCTCGTAACTTTTCCTCATCACACCAAATTCGCTATGCTCATCTGCCCTACTTGCTTTGCTCATCCTCAGAATATAAAATTCACCAAATTTACACTGCAACACGCCTTCGAACTTACTTCGCTCGTCCTTAGATAGTAAATACATCTGTTTCATTCTCAGCAGTCACCCATACAGTACTGGCCAATGCTTAACTTTTATGAGCCAACAAAAACCATAGATATACTTGTCTTATTACAACGAAACATTGAGTACTTATTTACTTCCTAAATGTATATACTTGTACTAAATTCCAACTCAATTAGATTATTTTCTGATTTTGAACAATTTAAAAAAAAAACATTGATAATTTTGTCATTTAATAAAAATTGAACTAATGCTTATAATAAGATGAAACTTGGCACATATGCCAGTCTTATACATGGCTACAGGTGTACTGAATGTCAATCTGATCGCATGATTTTTGTGTATTTAATGATTTTTAAAACTTTCGAGTCATTATTAGCACAACTAAAGCTATAGAATGAAATCTGTAAAGAGTTTTAACTTTTTAGCATAAATACAGTGGGAGCTAAGATGATAACAGACACACACATACAGACAGACAACATAGTGAAAACCACTCAGGTTGTTTTAAAAACACTGGAAATGGATTATTCTGGTGACATACCAGTTATAGATTTTTTTGCAACCAAAATACTTTTCCTATATACCTTCTGTATAAATGAGGAAAAGTAAAAAATCTTTAAATCAAGCCTTTTTGTTTTGTCTGACATAGTTAAAATAGCTTAAAATTAATTTAAATATATTATTTTTTTTTAATGTCACCTCAGTAAGAACACTTTTAAATCTAATCCAGTGAACTAATCAAGATAGTGTTTTTGACTTTTTATAGTTTGAAGAGATTTCTTGGTTGATGATTGGTTGTTTCATAAATCCTCTTAAAGTCATTATCAAGAATAAAAGTAAGTATTATTTCATACTACTGAGTTTTGAAAAACATGAATATTTGACATAATATAATTGTGGGAGAGACACCTAGGAAATGTAATGAGCAAAATGCAATGTTACATCGAGGAAAATGTTCCATCAATCATCATTGATGGCTCGACATAATGTCATGTCCCACAATGTTTCGTTACATCTACCTCATCAAGGCACTGACAGAGCCTGAACTTTCAATTAAAATTCCAAAGAATATAATGTGAAGTATTCACCAGAGACGAGAGGTGCTCTCTTACCACCATCATGCTTGACAAGCAAAACATATATCATTTCATACTACCCAGTTTTGCAAAATATGAATAGTTGACTCGATATGATTATGTGGGAGACACCTAGCATTTGCAATTTGTTTGTTACATAGCCTTGGTGTCCCTCACACAATTATATTGTGCCAATAAAAATAAGATATGATTAGGGTAATAAAAATGTGCATAACATCCTGTGTATAGTTTTTTTAAAATAAAATTAAGATAAAAATATTAAATCATAAAATCAAACTGAGAACTAATTTAATAATTTCATTAAGTAAAATAATTTGGACATCTATCTATCCATAAAAAATTTATAAATTATTTGTATTCTTTGCAGGTTTTTTTAAAAAATTAATGTTATGTCAGCAAAATTGATAACAACCAAAATTCTGATTACAATAAACAATTATTTTTGTATAGCTTAGTAGCTTAATATGAAATAGGGCGGATGATCACACTAAACAGTTGATAACATTATCTGCGATTCTTAAAACTGGCTTCCACTGTATAAAAAAGCAAGAAATATTGAGAAAACACAATATAACAATTGCTAAAGTGGCTTGATAAATGACTGGTTTCTTTACATAAAAATTCTAGCTTTGCAAGCTGGGGAATTTTCTTTGACATGTGTGCTTTCTTGGTCAACATTCCATTAGTTGCTCAAGTTTCTCATAAAAAATTATCTATAGTGTCAAAACTTGTTATTTAACAGCTTTGTTATTTTTATTTTCAAAGAAATTGTGCATATTTATTCCATAAATTATAGAAAACTTGTAGACTGCTCAGGTTAAACGTATATACAGGAAACTCAAACAAGAAATGTATTGTTGAGCAATAAAGCACATGTATCAAAGAATATTAGACCAGCATGCAGACCTCTGCACCGGAATTATCTTGTCGTTATAAATAAATAATAAATAAATCTTTACTTCTCAAAAATTAGACTAGTAAACACCAGAAAGTGTCAAATAAATAACTTTAGTTAACTTTTATAGTGTAATTATGACGATATAGCCATAATTAGGATAGGCAGAGCCAATGCACATGCCTCAAGTGTGAAGTTGACAAGGAGATGAGAGATCACTTTTCGGGAACATATAAAGCATATGCTGGACAAAGGTTTAGTATCTTTCGATTAGCCACTCTTCAGGAAAATGACTTAGTGAAATTTCTATAGGGAGATGTTCTGAAGTCCATTAGGGAATAGGGCAGAGTTCCAGTATAGGCTCTATCTGATAAGAGGATAAGCCATTCTTAGGGCTGGTAAAAGTCCTAGTGACAAAATTGCTAAAATGTAGGATCTTATCCACCCTTACTACTAAATAATTAAAAATTACTAATTTAATAAATATTAAATTACTAATTAATTAGATACTATTTTTGAGGATTAAAACTTACGTTTAATATCTATAGGTTTTTCAGAAGACATATTAGCCAACTCTACAAGTTCTTTTAACTGCTTAAGTCGGCAGACTAAGTTATCGACAGATAAATCCCGTTTTTCTTCACTATGATCAAGTTCTAATTGAACTAATCTTTCCTAAATGTAAACAAAAAGTTCAATCACATATATATTCTTCTTTGTAGCAAAGATAATTTTATAGAACTCAGTATTTGAAAAAAGATTAATAAATTAGTTTTATATAACTTAAGAAATAAATATTGTTACAGACTTAATTAATCTCACAAATCTTTGTTTACATCTTTAGAAAGGTGTTTATAGACTAAATTAGAAGTACTTATGAATTAAATTTATTTAGTCCTGAAGATGTAAACAAAGGTTAATACAATTAATAAAATAAATAACATTATTTATTTCTAAAATTGGCTCTAAATAACTTCAGAAATAAATATTGTTTTTTACTTAATTGATTTTATGAATATTGTTTACATCTTCAGAAAACAAAGGTTTATGAAATTAATTAAGTAAATAACAATATTTATTTCTAAAGTTATTTAAAACTAAGATATAAACAAAGATTTAAGAAATTAATTAAGTAAATAACATATTTATTTCTCTAGTTATTTAGGACTAAAGTTCATTTATTAATTCTTTTTAAACATTTAATTACACATAAAAAATATACTATAAAAATATAATAGTAAAACAAATATAGTTTAGTAAAACACCCCTGTCCTAAATATCCAAAGAGACTTTGGATATTACTATAATGCTTAGGCCCGTATTCAGAATGATCAAAAGTATTCAAAAAAAGTCTCTCCTAAGTTCTTCCTAGGTTTAGTGTCCATTTTAAAACATTTTTAACCGTTCTTAGAGCTAGGAAGAGATCTCTCCAAGGTTTCTCCTAGCCTTTTTCTAACTTTGCACCTTAAATTCTAGGAAAGGCTATGAAAAACCTAGGAAGATCCAAGGTAGGTAGAGAGGTACCTTAAATCGTCCCTAGAATGTCTCTGTTATTTTTTGTTCCATTTTAATAATTTTTTAAGAGCTTAAAATCCGTTTTGGGATCAAAAAGAGTGGTTCAGAGCTGGTCAAAGTTGAGGAGAAGGTCCGACCAAAAATATTGTATTAAATCCGTTTCAGGTCAAAATGATTAACATGTTTAGAGCTAATGCTGTTTTTAAATTTGTTTATTGGGGTTTATTGTTCACTGGGACAACACCCTCAGAATTTATAGCGGGGGGAGGTAGACAAAGAAAAATATTCTTGAAGTTAATTTTAGTCAAAATGAGTAATATGTTTAGAGCTCATTCTGTTTCTAAAGAAGCTAATTTTTTTAGCTTGCAAAAAATATTGATTGCAAAGCTTGCAATAAATGCTATAAAATATTATAAGTAGAAAGTATCATAACATGATAAAACCTTAAAGAAAATAAATTAAATAATAAAAGTGCTGAGATTTCTGGAAAGTTCTAAACCAAACTAAATATAATTACGTGTAAATTGGCTAATTTAATAAAGGTAAACACAACTCAAAAACAAATTATATAAATATTTTGTTCTGTGTGGTTTTTAAACCGTTTACAAAATCAACTGCTTTTAAAATGCCTAAAACGAATTAATTGTTATGTCAATTAATTTGATCAGTGTTAATAAAGAATAATGTAAGTACCAACAGTAGGGTTTATACAATCCTATAGTAGGATGATTTAAAAAAATCTCGTTAATAGCCTGACTAACTTTTCATAATATTATTTCTGTTATTTATGTCAAATATAATAATATCTCCTTTAAACTTACAATTCAAAAATGTAGCACCTATACTCTACGAAAGTTTGACTTGTTTTTAATATTACAAACTATGTTATTGTAAACAAATTTAAATAGTTAATTAATGACATATAAAGATTTCTACATAATTGAAAATAAAATGCAAATCATTCTCTAGTTTTAAACCTTCACTTGGTCAAGGTCACACACTTTTACATTAGATAATTCAAAATAATCGTAAACTATCAATAATTTTGTTATCTTTATAAATTTACGTATTTTAAGGGACTTTATTTTTTTGCAGGTTTGTTTACTAATCATTTGTTTCTTTTTGTAGAATATCTCAATATTTTTAGTGATAAAGTTCTCTACTAGGTAGCGCTAGTTTTCAAAAATGTTGTTACACGTAAAATTGAAGTTAGGAATCTTTCAAATTAATGTAAAGATAAATAATAAAATTAAGTTATAATTAACTCCAATGAAAGATTTTATTGTATTTTATGTTATATTAGCTTTTTAAATAACTTTTTACCACAAATAAATTTACGTAAAAATCATTCCTAGGGTAGAGCTAGGAGAAGGCTAGGAAGAAGCTAGGAACAACCTAGGAGAGATTTTAAAAAATGATTCTGAATACCTCTAAGTGTAGGAGAAAACTAGGAACAACCTAGGAGAAGGCTATGAACAACCTAGGAGAGAATTTTTAAAATTATTCTGAATATTAGAGTGAGGGCTTAGGTAAAAAACACAGTGATAAGAGGTCTAGAAGTGAGACAGTTTTCCTTAGGTGCTTAAAGGTACTTACTCTTACTAGAATCTCCCTAGAGGATAATTAGAGATTCCCCACTCCTCTACTACCCTTATAGGAGGGGTACATTACAAACAGAGGCATTTTTCATTGACGCCACATTAAATCACTTTATACAACACATATAATTCAAGAATATATGCCAAAGATAATAATTAAAACTTATTTTAAATTCATTTTACTTAATTTAAGACAAAATAGTAAAAATAATGTATTATTTACTTAAAAATGTAATTATTATGAATAATTAAAAAATGATGTCACAAATGTATTGATAACACCCAAGGAATGATAACAGCTGTTGTATCTTCCCTTTAAGTATTAGTCACTTTGTAAATATCCAAAAAATAACATTATGAGGTGTGAATGCCTGATTGATGCAAAAAAAATCTTGAATGGAACCATAAAACATTCTATCCCATGCTGTTAAAGATTTTAATGATTTCTTTTTATCATCCGTTCTTTCCCTAGCCATTGAAAAAAAGTTTATACAGGAAAATCGCTCATTCCACTATTTTGCAAATAAAACTAAATATGGGATACTTTTTTAACCTAGTTCTCCTCAATGAAATAAAATGTAGGGCCATCAGAGTAAATAACTTGGGTAAACTAACTTTAAGCCGGTCAATAGCTTGTTGATCAGCCTGCCTGAGCCTATCGTAGCTGCCTACAGTAGAAGACAATTCAGCTAGCCTTGCCTCTAAATTAGCAACTCTCTCTTCATGAAGTGCAGCTAAACTACGAGCTCTTTCTTCTGCTTCAGTTGCTCTCTCTTGTTCCTGCAAACCAAGATAAGAAAAAAACATAAACAAAAAAGAAAGATAAACAGGAAAAGTGGCTAAAATAAAACAAGAGGCCTTTGGCCTCTAGACCATTCCTCAGCCCTGGCTCTTTGCGACGCACAATAGCTTCCTGAAAAATTACTGGAATATTGTGATAGTGGTATCAAATTTCTTAGGATTGAATTTAGTATCCAAACTGTTGATATTATGGTTTGCCTTGAAATTAACATTTTTAAATGCTGAACTAATACTTCCCCCTTAACTCCCCCTCCTCTTCTGTCATATAAAAAACTTCATAAGCGTCATTTTCTGATGAAAATTAGATAATTGATAACCTTGGCAGTAGCTGTTGAGAGCTGCTGCTTAACAGCTGCTAACTGAGCCTGAAGTTTTACAGCAATGTCACCAGATCCTTTCTTAGCTTGATCTAACTGCTCTGTAAGTTGATCTAGTTTAGATTTGGTTTCAGCCCAACCCTTCTCAGCTACCTCCACCCGATCTTCAGCTTCTGAGAGTCTACTGATTGCACTTTCAGCATCTGAATCAGCCTTTTCTCTGCGACTTCTCTCCTCACTCACAACTTTCTGAAGCTCTCTATTACATATAAACAGGAAAATAATTCATAGAATAAATGTGTCTACTTGTGACACTAGGGTTCCTGCCTTCTTAATCAAAATAGCCTAGCACAAACAAGATTCTGACTCCACAAAACAGCTAATATTGACTCTGAATAGTATAGTTCAATAGCTACTCCATTCAGAGAGGTAATTAATCCAGGCTTTGGTTACTGTGGAATAATAAACACTATTATAATTGATTCTCAAGATTATGGCTATAACCAAAGAGAAGGATACCCACATAATAATTTACTAAATTACACTTATACAAGTTTCTATAACATTCAGAGTTTACCTTCCCCAACATATTTTCTTTTAAATCCCAGTTAGAATACTTTCAAGATGACAAATTGTAGAAGGTAGTTGTTTTAAAGAGAGATCAAATATAACAACTCTTCATAGAATTATAAATTGGATCAAACACTCTATACTCCTTGCGCTATATATTAATACATGAAAAACAGCTGTTTTAACAGAAGCAGCAGGCGTCCAACCCCGGAAAGAAAAAATACTTACAGGTACTTGGGTGACATCACTAGATAACCATAGTACAAACCCCCAGTGGGCGTGCTCTAAACACATGTGTTTTCATCCATTAAAGAACTATTAAAAATCCATTTAAAATTCTGATCCGTTTAAAAATCATTACATACAAATCAGGGCGCTAATTAACTGTGCTGGCAGCAAGATAATGAAGATGCAGACAGC
The DNA here is from genome assembly GCA_018340805.1 of Microvelia longipes. Taxonomy (NCBI): domain Eukaryota; kingdom Metazoa; phylum Arthropoda; class Insecta; order Hemiptera; family Veliidae; genus Microvelia; species Microvelia longipes. The sequence goes on from JACMZG010000008.1 coordinate 61,689,645, forward strand.
ATTTTGTTTTTAACATGATGATATCCAATAAATCCATTGGCAAAGGGATATACAGGATATCGTTGTGTTAAAAAAAAATGCTGTCAGCATCTAGCACGTTTACACAACACCGGCTTGTTTTTGCCTATTAACAATGTAAACGACATAAACATAGAAGCAGTAACAAATTAATATCAAGATCAAGAAAAAAAGCATAAGTTTATTAAACGCATTAGCAAAGGAACACAGCAGTGCTAAGTTATAACGAACTGTCACAATTTATTTTTGAATTTGGGATGTGGTTTCCAATAAAACCTACTCTTTTTTATAATTTTATTTTTTAGTTGTTATTTTTGAATGTTTCGGAACCGCTATAAAGGTGACTGCCATGATGATTTTGAGATTTATGAAAAATTGATATCAGACTTTCCTATCTGCCTCTACATCAATACATTTATTGTAATATTATTAATTATAGTTTTAAATAATACTTTAATTCAGATTGAGTATGCAAGAATCCTATGAAAAAACAATTTTAGAAGAGTCACCTTTAAAGTAAAAAGAAATTATAAAAATCTATTCCTACACATCGCCCTCCTTGCAGCTGTAGGGACTTTTTTCTTCCCTTTTACTGTGTTACTGCATTTTCTACCTTCCAACTGATTTTTAGTCACATGACCATGTAGAAAGACATAGGGTGATGAGTATAATTAATGCCAATATATCCTAATGTTTAGGCAACAATTAAAATTAGTTTTTTATAATAGTTCTTTGTGGAAAAAATTATTAAAGACACTTACCTGATCATAACACCATGGTCATTGTGTTCTTTTTCCCTTTGATGTCTTTCAACAATAAGTTTTGACTTAAAATTTTCCATTTCTGAGAGATGAGATTTTGTTTCAGTATCAAGCCTTTCTTGCAAATCTTTAATAGTAGCTTCCAACTAAAATTAAACAATAGTTAAAAAAGAAAAAATCCATACTAGCAGTCATGTGCAACCTTAGAATAATACTAGATAGAAGGAGCACAACTGATAACAGTAAAGCCAGGTCAATGGTGGTCTTAAGTATTGCTGCTACCCTATACAAATATACAAATTGTTTTGGTTCCCTATACAAATTTCTTATAACTAAGTTAGCAATACTTCTGGTTGCAGGAATAGTAAGTTATATTATTAATTGTTTACACAATATAATTATGTAAACAATTCATGTTTTGCAAAATTCTGTAGTATCACATGATATAAATACCTGAAGTTTCTCAGCTCTAAGTTGTTTTTTGTCAGCCTGAAAACCTGCTTCCATTCGTGATTTTTCTTCAGATAAAGTGGCCAAAGAGTTCATTAATGTAGTGAGTTGATATTTTAACTGATCATTATCATCTTCTCTAGGTGAATCCTAAAATATAATTCAAGTATTATATAAATATGTTTTATCTCCAGATGATGTATAATGCGAAGTTAATTGACTAGTTTTTAGGGAGTAACAAAACATTTTCACTCCCAAGGGAGAAAAAATTAACTTTTTCTCCCTAAGGAATAAAAAGTGTTTCCTATTATTGAGATTAAAGGGTGGTATCCTCTAAATTTATATAAAGGGGACCAATCTATTTTGTAATACTTTCCCAGGGGTGGCACCCAAAAAATTTATGAGGGAGACCCAACCAAAAAAAAAAAATATATAAAAAAAATTATTGGCTCAAAATCCTTTTGGGCTAAAAGAAGTTGATTGGAGCAATATATTTTTAAAAAATACAAATAACGTACGAAAATAAGTACAAAACAATAATAAAATAATGTTTGGAACTATGCAGCTTGGGAGTAAAATGTTTTTTTCCTCGCATTAGTTACCTTGTTCGGCTTTGCTTCGGTACTTAAATGTTTTGGTCCCTATGCCTTGGAAACTAACTGACTGCTCAGGGAAGTAATAGACATTACTTCTTTGGTTCATAAATAATTATTAAATTAATTTTTCCTATAGTGGTTGTAATCAGAGTATATAAAATAGGGATGCGAATTACGGCAACTTACAATAGAACCAGTTCTAACATTCATTTCAATCCAGGAACTAGTTATTTTTTAAAAGTCTTGCTAATAAACACTTATAAAAGAAATGAAATAAAATAATGAAAAGAAAAGAATAATGAAATAATAAAATTTAAAACAATGAAACAAAGAAATAAATAAGAAAATCAAATAAATAATAGTTTATAAGTTATGTATTTGATTATCTAACACCAATTTTGAAGTTAATGATTGACAAATATAAATGTTATTATATAAATTTATATAATATATATTTTAAATTTTACATCAAATGTAATTAACCAGGTTAGGTCTGATATAACAGGGAGGTTAATTTTTAAAACCTATGTTAGAAGGTTAGTGTTTTGTGTTGTAACAATGAATCAACATTTTTGAAGACGTAAAAAAGCCAGATAGAAAATGGTATTTTAGTTTTTGTGTTAAATAGTTTAATTTTTACATGTAATTTTGAATTTGAGTAAAGAATAATGTACCAGGGATGTGTGTTAAGGATTAATTTTTACTTTTGATGCGATGCTCTAGGGTTTCATTTGTTCATAACTATATTTATTCCACAATATTTAGGTCCAAAAAAAGTATAACAAATGGTTAAAATTTAAGTGAAATTAAAATAAGGGGTTAACGGTAGAGACAGGGTTTTGACTCTCACCCCTCACATGGTCATGAGCAAATTCTGGCACTTTTAGTTCTTCCCAATATTTGCATATTTACAGCGCCACATATCTTTCCTCTCTGCTAATATTCACCAGCTATGACAACCTGTTCAAGCATTTTTTTGAGGTCACAAATGTTTTATTTATCACTTACATCATTTTTGCTTTCCATATTTTTAAAAACAAAAGCTGAAAAGCAAAAATAATCTATGTATAATATTCATGGACTAGAGTTCAATTACTACATCACCATGCCTGGTGATGTAGTGTCTATAGGCGCTTTAATAGTGTCTATAGGCAGATTTGTTGGTTGTTGCTTAGCAACGGCTAAAAATCAACTAAGCAGATAGTAAATATTAGTGGCAGTGACTGGCGGTGTTGTAGTTAAACTAGACTTCCCTTAATTAAAAGCTGGTCCATTACACCCAAAGGGTAGGAGTCGCAACACTGTCTCTACCCCTGACTCCTCAATTTCGCAACACTTTAATCCAAATAATTAATATATCATACAACAAAAATAGTCCAAACAGGCTTAACAACAAGGTACACTCAATATCAGTAAATAAACAATAATTAAATAAACACGTAATACAAATACACTCGTTCCAAGTACATTATTCTATAAATACATTCACAACTAAAAACAAGAATCAATTTAAACAAGTTACTTAAAAGGTTTAATTTAAAAGTATGATTTAAAAACAAATGACAGTTAATGATATTAACTTCAGTAAAAACACTTTTATATAACAGTAATTACTTTAGAATCATCACTTTCTGATGTAGTATCATCTGTGCTAAGACTACTTGAAGCTAATGGTACTTGAGACTGGTTCAGAGCTTTCAAACTCAATTCCAGAACCTCTTTCTCTTTTGAAAGACATTTATAAGCAGCAACCAAATCTACAAAAATAAAACATTTTGGTAAATATACTGTATTAATAATAATGAGAACTACCATGTCAATGGTCAGTTTTTAGAAGATGGTTATAGCCAGGACCCAAATCCATAGTTTGGCCATAATAGATTCAGTCTTTATGTGCCTCGTATACAGGGTGGACCAGAGTTATCCCCCTTCTTATTTATTGAAACTTGGGGGATCTCCATGATGTACAGCGAAGTTTTGGAGGTATTTACCATTAGGTCGCAAAGTCTCTCAGAGACTCTGCAACCTAATGGACTCTCCCCTAGTTATAATGAAATAGAATTAACAAGTGCCTTTACTCCCATATTTCAGGCTTTATATATGACTGTGAATGTCAAAAGAAGACAATTATGGCTGCTAGGGCTATTTATAGTGACTATCATATTCGTAGAAGAAGTTATGTGAATGTCATGTTGCCAGCACTGGGGGAACTAGATACTCGCAGAGAGGAGGCCCATGGGCCTAGGAAAACAAATTGAATTAATTTTTCCCTTTATTGAGATTTTTCAAAGGACACGAACAATATTTTTTTACTTTCCCTCATTAATACCACAGATATATAGGAAAAGTATTGTGTTTGCAATAAAAAATTATCTGTTTCAGGTCTTTTTATAACCTCCCGAGTAGTTTTCTCAAAGTTATCTCTCATTATGTGTGTGTGTATATGTATGCTTAAGAACTGAAACTTTGTACAAAAATCCGTCAATAAATGTAGTTGAATGACTCAGTGAAATTTTTGAAAAAATCATAAAACGCGGAAAAATTTTGCAATCTATAATAGACTATGTAGCAATGTATAGGACTAACATATGTGCTGATTTCATATCATTAGCACCATTCGTTTTTTTGTCGAAAGACTTGTGTACGTTTTTTAAAAAATTGAAAAATTATCCATTTGATTTGAAATTTGGTACAAACGTATACCTTGAGAATACAAGGTATACGTACACCTAAATAAGTACACTAAGTTATGTTTTAGTACGACAAGTATATCCATGATTTTTGTTGGTTCATATTAGTTAAGCAGCATTGAGTGTAGTCAGCGGTCTGGATGGGAATGAAACAGATGTATTTACTATCTAAAGGCGAGTGAAGAAAGTCTGAAGATGTGTTGCAGTGTAAATTTAATGACGATTATTCTGATCATCAAGAAGGTTATACTTAAGATATGATCACCTCTGAATGGCAAAAAAATAAGAATGTATTTTACCAGCAAGTCGTTTCTTATATCTGCTCAGCTCGTCTTTTTGTTTCTCGATAGTAGCTTCATATTCCTTGTAACGTTTATCCATATTTAAATTAATCTAGCACACATTTAGGAATAGCAAAGAAAGTTAAGCTATGCCAAAATCCTAAAAATAAAAAACATAAGGTATTATAAAAAAATATTGAGAACTTTGATAAATATAACGAATATAAAATAAAACACAATAAGTCACGTACTTACAACTACAATTCTATGAATTACCAGGAAAATTGTTACAAATTCTAAAAACAATAATTTTATCAAAATAATTGTACTGAGCAAATGAAAAAGAAAGTCAACAAATAATGATATTTGATAACAAGAAATATTTGATAAAAAATTGACAATACATCAAAATTTGAGGAGCTAAAAATAGCCGCTTTCAAACAAATTCATCACGGACTCCAGCTTTCTTCAACGTTGTAGTTAAAAGTATATTTAAAATATTTAATATCAATTTGTTAATACTAAATATAATATTATAATAGAAATCAAAAGAGTTTACAACTTGACAAATAAGTTGGTTAACTTCTTAAAAAGTCTGATATAAAAATAAATAAATAAAAATGACTTTGCAGTCTTTAATTTTCAACACTGATTTTTATTTTTGACAACACTGGTTTTTAAAAATTTGTTGATCATTCTCGTTCTTGCTGTCCGGTGTTCGTATAGTTCATATTTCATTAACATTTATTATTTATTTTGTGAAAATATTGTTAAAAATAGTTTGCTAATTGTCAGATAATAATGGCTAGAGGGACAAGTGCTGGATTTGATAGGCATATTACAATATTTTCTCCTGAAGGAAGGCTATATCAAGTTGGTGAGTTACGCTGGGCTCTCTGTCCTTATTTTAATTGAGTAAATACTGAAATAATGTATTGCCCTTTTTAAAATTGCGAGCAGACAACGGTCTGTAGGACTAGTTAAATTTTGAATTTTCTGATAGTAACATCTAATGACAGATAACCTCTTCGTACACATTAGCTAAACTAACTAGAAGATTATACTATAACACGGTTATAGTTAGTTGACAGCGTGGAAATATAATGTGAAAGCCAATGATAAAGTGATTTAGAAATTCATATAGTAGGGATGGGGGTGCGGGACACAAATCCCCCGTAATAAGCTGTTTTAGATAGGCCTGCTTTAAGTTCACCGTTTCTCCACTAGAGGCAGGTCGGTTCACCTTGTATAGCATATACAAAATAATTATTTCTTCATTTTCAAAATTAAAATTATTTAAAAGGATTTTTTGACAATGTTATAAATTGTATTAATTATTGTTAATGTAAAATATGTATAAAATATAATTAAAATATAAATGATGTGTTATTTTTAACTAGACCTGATATCATGATAACCATGACGTGCAGAAATAGAAATTAATTTGCGTGTTCATTGTGTTTCTTTTTGTCCTTATATAGGAAAAAATTCAAAAAGTATCTTATTTTATTAACAAATAATCTTATATACAACTAGAATTGTTCATATATAAGTTAAAAATTGTCTTGCTTACTTTCTTTAAAAGCATAGATGTCTCATTTTGAAACTGATAATATTATTGATTGTGGCTATACAAGGTGAAAACAAGCGCTCGGTGCGGTAGCTGATGCAACTAGCCCCTGTTTTTTTTAGGACCACCTCAAATCAGGGAGTTGGACCACTGTGTCCCGCACTCCCACCCTTACTGTATTAATTTCTACATCACTTTATCCAATTAGGTTAGTTGTGGATGTTAAACCACACCCACAATATCATATTAGGCTAACCTTAGCAATTCCTCAGTACTATTTTTCCACGCTGCCAACTGATTATAACTGTGTGCTATACTAAACTCTCTTAAGCTTTACCCATCTGTTCTGTGCTTTTATATTTCTATCTATTAGTTTTCACATACACACAGTATACTAAATCCGTGGATTGTATTAAATATGCTGTAATAATAGGGTTGCTAAATGTCTGAAGTCCTGGCATTCCAAAAAGACTTTTAAATGGATACTTGAGTTTCCCTGTTATTAATAATAAGGACTACTAATGGTGACACGTTTAACAATTTTTTAAGTAATTAATCTATTCATAAAAGGTAACCAAGAACTTATTTTTATCTAAATAGAGTATTTGCATTTTTAAAAAAAAAATATTGTGCTTATAAAATGATTAAATGTGTTAAAAAAATATATTGATCTAGAAAATAAAAAAATAATTTTAAAAATGATATATATTAAAAATAATTTTTGAAATAAGCATTTAAAATGAGGGGAAGGGGAATGGTTGAGAGAGTGGGGTGAAAACGAAGGTAGGGTCGTTTGAGGTACAGTACTAGTATTTCTACTGGTTGAACCCGAACCTAGGTTTAGTCTCAGTTAGTTAAAGCTTAATGTGTTGCAGGGTAAATATAACTTACATTCTAGGAGTAGTCTACCCTTCTACCTCTAAAATTTTATTCTACCATACACACTACACTACCTCCCCACCCTTATCACTCATACCACATGTATCCTACCGCTATAAAATCATATATGTGTGGCTATAAAATCGTCAAAATTGTCCACTTTTCAAAATTCAAACGATATTCACTAATACTGGCTACTAATAGTGCACAGTTTAACTGGATATATAAAGTTATAACTGATTTAAAGAGGGCCAACAAATCCGATTCTGTTTCTGGGGAAAGGCTATAGAATCGTAAAAATTTTCAGATTCTCAAAATTCAAACGTTATTCTCTCTTACTTGCCTTATTAGCGTATATTTTGGTTGAACATATTGTTTTATTTGATTACATAAGAAGTGCATTTGTGGGTTTTATATTATGGTAAAATATTAGTATGTTAGTTAAAGACACAGTTTATCTGTTTTAAATATAGTTCTCAACAACTTACGCATAAGTTTATAATAGATTTATATTTTTATAATTCTATTATATTATAAATATATTTATAATATAAGGCAGAATATGGGTGGGGAGGCATTGTAGTGTGTATGGTAAAGTAGGGTTCTATTGGTAGAATAGTAGATTACCCCTAGACTGTAGGTTATATTAACCCTGCAACGCATAATGCTTGCACAGTCGTCCCTGACTGTGACAAGTTTTGGTAGCTATTTTGTAATTGTGACTTTGAATTATCTAATTTTTATTGGCAATAACTCTAAAACTTGTAATTTATTGACACAAAGCACTTTGTTGTATACCATATAAGACTATGTTTTTTTCTGGATAAATTATATGTTTGTGATGATTTAATTTCATTTGATATTAAAGAGGTTAGGTTTAATATATAGGTTCCAAATTTGATCTCTCAAGATTTGCAACCCAATGCATGAACTATGCGGAGGGAATCTAGTCGCATGCACTAATGCAAGGGAGAAGGAATTTACTCCCCAGATACGCTGTGTGTACCTTGAAAAGTGATTGTATTAATTGAATAACATTATATTTTAGAACAATTATTTATTGAAATGAATGTGATTTTAGAGTATGCCTTTAAAGCTATAAATCAAGGTGGCTTAACTTCTGTAGCTTTGAAAGGAAAGGACTGTGCTGTTGTTGCTACCCAGAAAAAAGTTCCTGTAAGTTATTTCTTTTAAAAATTAAAACTTACCAATATTTATTGTTGATAATACTATTTAAGTATCTAACTAATAATCTAAAATATATTAGGATTTCTCTCCTTCAATTTATTTAGCTCTCAGATAGGTGTCAGTTGTCACTTGATGCTAAAACCATTTGCTCTAATCAGAAAAATCTTTTCTCAAAGCCATGCACATTTTTTTAGTATTATAGAGTATTTTTTTAATAATTATTTTATTTTTCATAATCACTTTATTTATTTACTTACACATGCATATTGGAATAATTTACTAATTCTTAAATTACAAACTAGAAAGGAAATTATGTTATTAATTATTGAAAAAAATAAACTTATATATAATATAATAGATAAGTAATATGGTATAAAAAATTGTTATTGATAGACAAATATAGAATAATAAAATAAACAGCAATAACTAGAAACTAAATAGAATGATAAAGAAAATAATGGTTAGAGCGTTTAGAGTAAAAATATTTAAATAATATGCTATATATTAATAATAATATACTGCATCTATATGATAATGTAGAATTTAGATGATTAATTTTTAATCGCCTCATCCTTTTTTTTTCTCTAGACAACGATGCCCCTATCTAGTTATTCATGGCTCTGGTATAAAAATTCCTTGTTCACATCAGTGACTATTCACAAATAATTAAATAATTTTTATATTTTTTAATTATTAATATTTTGTACATTTCTAAATAAAGAATTGGTTTAAACAATTATATTTTCTTATTGTGTTTTTTCAGGATAAGCTGTTAGATCCTAAAACTATTACTCATCTCTATAATATCACCCCTAAAATTGGATGTGTTATGACAGGAATGCTAGGTATTTTTTTGATTATATAACAATTTTAATTACTTCCATAATATTATTAAATTACTTAAGAAATTGTCAAAAATAATAACACACAGATCTTATGGATATTAGATTAAGTGTAAGGTTTGTCACTGGATTTGACCTGGAAAGTGCTGTTGGTAATTATAGTGTAACCATTGAGTTTGTCAATTCTGGCTCATTATTCACAAATTATTTGTTAATATTTAATTAATGTGTGTGGTCATAGAGATATATTAGATTCTATTGGTTGAACTTTAAAACATCGAAAAAATAACCTGACTATCAATATAATAAAATAAACAGAACAAAGTTACAGTTACTTATATAGTAGACAGTATAAAATCCAAATCAAAACACAAATAATGTGCAGGAAGCCGAAAACAATTGATTTATGATAACCTGAACTCACTCTTGAAGGAGGTTTCAATGTGGTTACACAGAGCCCCAAATCGATGTTTCAGGCCTTTCAATGTATTGAGATAGGCTATGCCCTCCTCTAGTATATATCTCTATGATAAAGGTGCATTCACAACAAGGATCTTGAATAAAGGAGATTACACATTAAGGAACATTTCTGACCCCATGGAAGTTTTATGAGATAGAGAAATAGGAGCAAACATACCTTCCCCATGGTAATAGTGAATTTTAACAAATGAGTGTTTTAACAAACTATTGGCAAAAATATTAATTATTTCTGAACTAGTAATATTTTTATGTTTATTTAGTCTCATTTATACCAATTTCCCAGAGTTTACTTACAGTTAAACCAACAAATATCAAGGTGTAAATAAATTTGATTTTTATTCATTCAATCTTTTAAAATAATTTTTTTTTTGTATCCAAAAAATAAATTTTATATTCTTTGATTACTTAAACTTTGAAGTATGTGTTGCTATTTATGTTTGTAGCTGACAGCAAGTCCCAAGTACAAAGAGCTAGGTATGAAGCTGCTAATTTCAAATACAAATATGGATTTGATATGCCAGCTGATATTTTATGTAATCGAATAGCTGATATATCTCAAGTGTACACACAGAATGCTGAGATGAGACCTTTAGGATGCAGTTAGTATTCTGTTTACCTCTTTCATTCTGAAAATATTACCATCATACATGGAGATCCCTAACATCTAACAAGTATATCATGGATTTTTTTGAAAACAGGGTCTTGAAGACCTGACTACTTTGCTAATAATATTATAGGTTTACCTAAAATAAAATCTAAGCTTTCAACATGCAAGAGAATTACATGGGCCATATCCCCCTTGCGGGTCTATGGCCTACTCTGAAGGAGTCCTTTGTGTACTGGTTGTGGATTCATATTATGTACTATTGCTTGATACTTTGCTATGTATCTAGGAAATTTTTATGTCATGTGTCACTTAGGGCTTCTTCGCCTCACATAGGTGCTTTATGGGCCTGCTCGGCTGACTGTAGCCTTTTATTGTACTCCCAAGATTAATTTCCTGACCTATGATCATCCATAAAAATGTTAATGTTTTCATAAGATTATTAATGCCATTTCCCACAAACAATAGGTCTTCATAATACACAAGGTTTATATATATATATATATATATATATATATATATATATATATATATATATATATATAACCTTGTGTATTATGAAGACCTATTGTTTGTGTATATATATATGAATTGAAAATAGAAAAATACCTTAGTATTAAATGATAATAAGAAGAGAACTTACAGTTGGTGAATGAAGAGATAGGAGGAAAGGATTAAACGCGATGTTTCAATTGTGGTTTTCTTTTTGAAGAGAGTATGGAGATAGATGTGAATTGTGAATAGAATTCACATCTAGTAACTTAGTAAGAATATATATTTTTGGAATAAGGAGGCCAACAGCCTCGTATCATTTTATGATAGAAATTTGCTGAAAATGAAGGAATGAAAGTATTTCTGAACTTAAACAATGTTCATTAATAAACAAAAAAAATCTTTTTAATCAGTAGTGGCCTGTATAGTTTTACACTTAAGGTCTTCATTGTGTAAAAGTTAAGTCCTCAAACCACCAAAAAGACATTACTTTAAGCATATTTTTAAGAATTCAATATAAAATAATGTCAACTTATATTTTTTAAACGTCTTTGTTTTTTTAGGCATGGTTTTGATTGCTTATGACCAGGAGAAGGGCCCAATGGTCTATAAGACCGATCCGGCTGGTTACTTTTGCTCATACAGAGCCATCAGTGTTGGCACTAAAATGACTGAGGCCAACACATATTTAGAAAAAAAATTAAAAAAGAAGCAAGACTATGGCATTGATGAAGCTATTCAGCTAGCCATTTCATGTTTATCAAATGTATTATCAGTAGATTTTAGACCGGCTGAAATTGAAGTTGGTGTTGTATCTATGGATAATCCAGATTTCAGGTAAAATGACTATCAATGTTTTTATAGTGTTTTATTTGTGTGTTTGACTGTATTAAAACTGTGATTCCCTTGGTGTTAGACTTAATTATGTTAAATGTGAAAGAGTTAAAATAAAACTATTTTATTGATACTTTCATACTCTAGTATCACGCCTGCCATAAACAAAAATGTAAATTTTGGGAATTTATTGGCATTGGTCAGTAGTAGTTAGAGTGGGGAGGTCAACCCTGGTGAGTAGACCACACCTTTGTGTCCTTTTCACCAACTATTTAGCATTGGCCAACTTGCAGATCATGTATCATCAAGAGATCATTTAGTATAGTATATTGCATTGGCCAACTTACGACCATATAGCCACAAAAGATCATTTGTATATTATATTGCATTGGCCAACTCACAGACCGTATAGCCAGCCACTATGTCATGTTCTTAACCATGTAATCCATGTAGTAACATAAATTCACAAGAAACATTGATGTTAGCTGTTGATAATCCAGCCTATATCAACTCCAGGTTTTTACCTACCCCATGAACACTGTAGAATTGGGTGGTCACCTGTCCAGTGCATCTTTCTATAATCTAATAAGAACAATTCTTTCCCAATAGCGATAGTTAGAAACACAGTTATTGTGTTACTAGTATGGATGGCTGTAAATATCACTTTGGAAAGTGTCAAATTTAATGTGGAGGGGCTTATCCAGTTACATTTAAAATAAATTATAATTGGGAGGGATAGTTCCAGAAAAAAGTCATCAAAATCTAATTTTGCCAAGCTCTAAATATTTTGTATTGCTAATTTAAAATGAAATTAGATTTAAATGTTATTTTCAAACTTATTTTTCCTCTTGATTATAATTAGGAATTAATAATAAGTTAATTATTTTTATTTATTACTTTGAAAATATGTTTTCAAACAGAACTCTTTTTAATGATTATGAATGGTGGCATATAATGTAACTAGACATTAAAGTGGCTAATTTTATTGTCAAGGCAACAAAATGAGGTCAGTATGGAAGTGGGAGGCACTTAATTGCCTCAAAATTAGTTATTATTCACAACTGTGAAATGTTGTTTTATATTATTACTGGTCGTATTATTTTTTACAGCATTTTAACTGAAGCAGAGTTGGATCACCATCTCACTACTATAGCTGAAAAAGATTAATAACAGATTTGTCATTTCAATTTTTTATTGCCTTTATTATAATATTAATAACTTAATTTAATTAAAATATTTTCTTACACCAATTTATTTCTACCTCATTTCCATTCCCCTATTAACCAATTTAATGAAGGGATTCTTATTATTTTAAAACTATATTGTGTTTGGGTTTATTCTTTGATAATTTTATTGTACCCAATCTTCTGTTGGTTGTCATGTGGTATTCGCGATTCAAAGTCCGTAGCAGCGCCACCGTCGCTGATAAGAAATTGATAACGAAAGGGTGATCGTTGTTAAAGTCCTTATGGGAGTTTTTTGGTTTTTCTTATTTGTGACGATTATTTCTTTAAATTTTTTATCAAAGTGCTTTAATTTAATTAATTTTAGGGCGTATGAACTCAGTCGAATCACTATTTCGTTGAAAAATAGGGTTTTAATGGGTTATCACGAGTATTTAAATTAAGTGATACGATGGTGCAAATGAAAATCTAGTGTTTTATTTTAATATTGTTAATTAATATTACTTTTAAATAATTTTAGTTTACACAAACACACAAAATTACCTTTTAATTGCATTAAATTGTTTAAATTAGTTGTTACAGGTATTTAAATTAACTGATAACAAGCCGATTTTCACCGTAATGGTGTTTTAATTTATCAATCAATTTTATTTACACTCTAAAATAATAAATAACTCAATAAATTCATGTTTTTGTAAAATGTTTGTTAAAATTATCCGTTTAGGTTTTATTATTTCAGGGTTAAATCGGACAAATCCAAGTCTGTAGTGATAAGAGCCTGATTCTATATTTGAAATCCTGGAATAATCGAAGTATCTATCTATGAAATATTGGCAATTTTTTTAGCACCGATGGCCGTTCTATTAGTTTTTACCTCATTTATCACAAATTAACGAACAATAAAGGAATAAAAGAAGAATTTTCAACGGCTCCCATTCTAATCCTATGATAAAAAAAAATTTGATCACCCTTTCGTTTTCCCGCCATTGGTATTGCCAACCTTACAACTATCTCTTTGAATCGCGAATTAATACCACACAAATGATTTTCATCAAAGACTCCTGGTACCTTTGGCTGGATTTTCTTTGAGGCATAGATAGGTACATTAGTTTCCACCATGTCCTCTTTAATTTAGAATCGAGCATTTTGATATCTTTATCATTGCAATATGATTACAATGGCTCATCCGGTCACGTAATTATTTAGGAACATACAAGAATGTCCTACTTGATCAGAAATTCCAACTAAGTTACTCGCTGTTCGGACGTTTAAATAGTTTTAAAAAATAGGTTCCTGGTTCCGATGATTTAAAGGAATTATGTGTGGTGTTAAATGGCAAATAGAATTAAATGGTGCAAATCAATGCATAAATGGATTTGAAATAATTATATCTTGTTTATTTATTTATTAACTTGACATATTCAGATCCATTTCAATACATTTTAAAAGGAAGTTATACTTAAATAACACAGAAAATAAAGAACCACTTGTATTAGAAAAAAATATTACACAAAAATATACATTACAGAAAGAATTTCTCACCAGTAAAAGGAAAAAATGAAGAATTAGAGTATTTACATTAAAAATGAGAAAAAAATAAACAATATTGTAGGTTCATTAAAAAGTTCCTTAAATTTTGATTAAGAAGAAATGAAGTTTGTAAGTTCCCTAAAGAATTCACTAATACAATCGCCACATTAAAAATAAAATAGCTAATATTTAAGATATTTATTTGAAGGTATGGTAGAACTTACTGTAGAGCTAATATGGTGTAATGATCTTATCTTTGAAATAAAAATCATTATATTTAGTAAGCTCTAATACTCTTTCAAATATATATAAAAAATATATCTTTAATAATATTTTAATAAAAACTTCTTTGTTTGAACAACTTATCTTTGTTATTTGAATAATAAAGATAATTTGTAATCCCTGGTAAGAAAATCTTCAAAAAGTGTAAATTACACAAAGAAGGAATAAAAATCAACCTAACATTAATTAAGAACATTGAAGAAAAAATTATTTTCCTGCAGCAACAGCAAGTGGGTTCCGGAGAACTAGAATGACTGAATCACCTCGAAGAAACATCTTTGAAATAAATCTATCCTTATTCACTGGTTTGGCCTGGAAATAGTTTTACCATATTAATATTTAACTTAATACAACAATTTATGCTCATGATAGCCTAAAAAGAGAGCAAGCATGGTAAAGTGTAGCACCAAAGTCTATATTTCAGCATCAAATTCACCAAAAAATGGTGTCTAGTAAGTGTAGCTTTCTTGTAACTCCCTTTTAATTAACCTATTTGTTTAAATAGCAGACATAAGACTCCTAGTTTACATACAATTTATTGATAAAATCATTTGGTTGTTAAAATTATAAAAATAGTTTCAGGAGTTTTTTTTTGTAAGGGCAGAAAAGATATTAGACAAGAGCCCTCACCTTACGACCTGGAGGTCGAGGGTTCAAATCCAGTCAAGGGAGGACCTTATATAAGGTTATCTCTTGTAGGCCTTGAATTCAAGGCCGGTTGTTGGCAAGGTGTGTTTGGTTGTGGAAGACGCCTTCTAGTAATCTGTGGAACTTTGGCTGTTAGGGATATGGGAATGGATATAAGCCCATTCCCTAGGTAGCTTTATTTTAGTATACAGGTAGCAACCCTGAAGTTAGTTTACATCAGCAAAGTACACTAACTTAAGGTTTGCAACTGGTGTCTCTCCCCGTCGGGCTGAACAGAGCAGTAAGTATAAAGAGTATCTGGTGAGATTGGTAAAAACTATTAATTGGCAGGATAGATGAGACTAATGAGATTAGAGTAAAGAGAGAGACTAGAGAAAATATACTAGAATAACTGTGAAACTGGTCACAGGTTGAAGTGTGGCCACGCTAGGGGTTCTTAGTAGAACCACTAGGAAGAAATGGCCCTACGGCTTCAAGCATAGAAAAATATCAATAGCTATGTTAAGTCTCTACTATGTTGATATCTTAAAAGAAATAGCAGACAGAGTAAAACACAGTGATTTTTTATTAAATATACCGTGTATATTTGATATACCATGTGCCATTTTTTAATATCCTTATTTTTACCTTGGGAAAAATATCAATCACACTCCTAAAATAATAATTCATAATTTTCCTTTTGGTCTAAAGATTATATCATACCTTCTTTTTGCCTTTTCCTGTCCTAGGTAATTCGGTCCACATTTCTTTGACATTTTCAAGCACCATGTTGCAATGTCTATCAAAAGCTTTAACTCTACCTAGGAGCTTCTTATTATTTCTACAATTGATTAAGACCTAAAATGAAAAACAAATCATGAAGTATGGTCTTTTATTAAAATATGGCCTGATCTAACAAGCTATAACACTGGGAGGGAAACAATTTTATTTGTTCACCATCTTGACCCAAGGATAATTTCCCTTGTAGTTTTTGTCTCTTTGAGAGTCTGGCACAATACAGTCTCTCAATGTAACTGGAAAACCTAAGCTAAATGATAAGCATAAACAGAGCTTTAAAGAAGTACAAAGTAATTATATTCTTTACATATCACTTTTACAGAAAATGGTAAGAATTTTCAATTTCATGCTTTTGGGAGAAGTAAAGGAAAATTAAGAATAATGGTGGAAAGACTATTTGTTAAATTAGGGCCTGATAATTTAATATTTTTATAACATTGGATAATTTTATCTTGGGAAAAACATAAGTATAATTACCTAAATATTATTCCCAACTGACTGAATTAAACAGAAGTATAATTACCAGAGAATTATTTTAAACAGAAGTATATTTACCTGAGTATTATTCCTAACAGACTGAGTTAAAACAGACAGTGGCCCAGTGTTGAATTCTTCTTCCTCCCTTTTAGCTAACTCTTCAGGAGTCATTTCAGACTTAGGCTTAGCTAAATTTCTGAAATTACTAATAATAATAAATTAAAAAACTTAAAGACTTTAAGATGTCCTAATAGTGCAGTAAAAATAAAGGTTTTTTTTAATTTTTTAAACATGAGAATTTAGGGGGGGGGGTAGTCTTTCTGAAAGAGGGATTGCGGCAACTGAATGGCATAGACAATTTAATACTATCAGTATTGGTTTTGATTAATAGTTTGATACATATATTTAGTCTAAGTGGAAATTCACTAATATCGTGGCAATATACCACTTACAACATACTAGTAACACATTAACTGATAAAGGACAATACAACAATATTAAATAAATATTATAGAATGGGTGTGAGTGTATAAAGAGAGGCAGAGTTGAAACACTGCTTACTATACATCATACTTTTATACTTCTTATTTATTCATCATTTCAGTTCCACCTAAACCAGAGCAATTAACAAATGCTTGAATTTTTAGTTAGCCAAAACAAAAGCTGTGGATTCTGTTGTAAACTCTTATGCTTAAAGTGTATGAAAATGAGGGAGTCGTAGAGTAGCACCCTTTTCCCCATGGGTATGATAGACCAGCTTTTAATCAAAGAGAGTCTAGATCAACTACTACACTAGTAGCTCAACTCAGAGTACAAACTGCTCTGTTGATTTTTAGGTTTTGCTAGGCAATGCCCAACAAATCTGCATATAGGTACGAGTAACACTACCTGGCATAGTAATTGAACTTAAGTTTTCTGGACTAATGCATATTTACTAAAACTAGACTAACAGCAAGATTAATAAAACAGGAAAACAAAATTATATTAGCAGAGGCAGGATTTGTGGTGCTACAATGTGGATATTTGGAGGAACTACAAGTGACACAATTGCTCAGGATCATATGCAGTGTAAGAGTCGGAACACTTACTACGTACAAACAGCATATTTAATATATTTCACACGGATTTAATACGATGGTCAATACAATGTACCGTATTTGTTTAGTCGATTGAGTCGACACGTCATAACTGATTCCACCTAAAAATTACGTACTTTATTATGAAGGTTCACAAAAATATTTGATTCAATTGTGTTTTCTTTGCTTAATAATAAAGTTACACTAAACAATATAATAATAATAATAATGCCCGTTTAGAGCCTTGCGGCTCATCAGGGATAACCCCTGTGGTGTAAAGACTAACGCCGGAACGACCTCGGCCACGGAGGCGGCTACACTAAACAATAATATTTGAAAAGTTATGCGGTGAAAAACTATAATATTTAAGCAATATAAAGTGAAATTAGTTAAGGTTATATATATTAAATATGATCACCAATATAGAGGGAGGGGGGTCTCCCTAGAACAAGAGTATCTGACTGGATTGCCTCTGTATGGTTCCTACAACATATTTATATGTTGTATAATTTATTTAACTAGTGTACTTAATCCGATCTGCAGATTTAGTGTGCTATGTGAACGTAGTAAATACCGCCGACCCCTCATGTTCACATCACTTTACTAATGCTGAATTTCGAAGCTAATAAGACTCCAGGACGATTCAACAAATATCTTCATAGGTATTAAAACTAAGAAAGTGGCGACAGAATCTAAATGAACTGTCGCTGTTTCCTGTTAGAATTTGTAGTTATATAATAAAAAGTATTTCAAAATAAGTATTATAAAATAATAACATCACATGCCTAGAGTCATATTTAGTTTAACTATAAGTAGTTTAAAAATAATAATAATACTTACGCCATGATGGTGCTACAAACTATTTTATTTAAATGTGGACTAAATTAAAAAACTTGAAATATAAAAAATAATAAATTATTAATGAAAATGCAAAACAAACAACAAACAATCCGGCAAACTTTAACGTGACCTTAATGCGCATGCTCACAACAGCGCCATCCGATGGCCTTTAACGTAACTTAAAAAAGCGCTAATTTTAAATTTAAAAAAAAAATTAAAAAGTTAATATTAAAATATTATTATTTAATAATAAATAATTATACTTATTTATTATAATTATGAAATATATTCACAACACCTGAGTCAAAGGGGCCCAATATTCAAGTTATACTTTTTACTTAAGTTTATTTTACTTTATTTAAATAAACTAATTTGATTTGATTTAATTTAATAAAATATTAAATAAATTAGATTAAGCTAGCAATAAACATGAATACTACTCTAGTTAAAAGAAAATCCCCCTCCCCCCTATGGGTTCCCTGAGATGAAGGTTTAGGCCCTTATAGACCAAACCCTTCTCGGGCCTTTTTAGCTCAGTCCGCCACTGGTATACATAATATTGACATACGGGTAAAAATTGACAAAAGTAATTATATTAATGTTATATGTAAGATATTAAAATTCATTATGTTATGTTTATTTGAATCGATCAGCACTTGAAAAAAACGACAGTTTGATGAAATAAGTCCTTCGGCCAAAATCATATCTCCTGACTCGACTAAACTATATTGTATTAGTATGATTAAACGGACTTCACTTTTGATTAGAATATGCATATGAATGATCTATGAAGCTATCTTCATAGAGCAGTCATTGTTTGTTTATGATTATTGTAATTGTTTATGATTCAATTTTAAAGCTACGTTGAACATGGTCGCTTCGTCATGCGGGTCTTTGGGCCGCTCGAATAAAGCCCCTTTTTTATTGGTAGTTGTACCATATTATTTGTTGTTTTATTATTATTTTTTTATTAAATGACATTTTGGCACGTATATGCAGCAAATTTTTATCATTGGCTGCTTCGCGGCTAACTGGCCATGCAATGCTATCTTGCGGGTTTTATTGATACAACGCTCCAAAAGCGACGCTTATGTGGTCGCTGAAATGACGCTTATGTGATCGTTCCAAAATCGGAATTGACGAGGGAAGTGGGGGGATGAATTTCGTTTGGCTTCATGATACAAAAAATATATGTCCAAAAACATTTATATATTCTTGATCAGGGAATCTTCCCCCTCTAAAGAACTATTAACTATGCCAAATATTTTGAAACTACCACCCAAAAATTAGCATGAAATATTATTTTTAGCAAAAAATGTATTTTTGGAATTTTTATGGTAGGACATTAGAGAAAGTAAGAGATGAGCAAGAGTTTAGCCAAGAACGGAAAAAACTTATCATTGCCCTTTAAGAAAACCCAATTATTTTTATACATTCAATAATCAAAATTTTAGGTTATTGTTGCTAGAAGTTGGACAAACTGTTAATGTTTGGCACTTAAGTATTTCTCTATACACACAAAATAATTAAAAATTTCCAAGAGTGGTTTTAGATAAAAATGTAAGAATAAAATATGTTTATTTTAGCCCCTAGAGTCAAATAATCTCAAAATATAAATATATATATATATATTATATATATTATATATATATTAATATATATATATATATATATATATAATTATATATATGTTCAATGCTATATGTACCAATGCATATGTTGTTATTGATTATATACAACGCACGCGTACGTGTTGTTTATGTATATATGTACAATATGACCTCTTCATCCATATGGTCATATAGATTTAAGGCCATATGGCCTCGAACTGGCCATAGCGAGCCTCACAGACCTGTTCGGCGGACTGTGAGGCGGGGCGATGGAAATAACATGGCAAATTTTCATGTATCAACAAAAAATAATTTGAAATACTGTAATGTGGCCACGAAGCAACCTATTTCCTCATTTATATCTTTGATATAAATGAGGAAAAGTAAATATGTTTAATACTAATTGTAGATGAGAAGTCATTGATAAAATTTTGACACAATCAGTTTACCTATAAATTAATCTAAAGTAAATAGAATAAAAAATTAACCAATCACTAAGACAAAACTTAAAATTACTTTTTGGTAATGTACAAACAAATTGAATTGTATGGAATAAAATAAATATTAATGAATAAAACTCTACAAACATATTTATCAGCGATAGTCTATTATAAAATTAAAAAAAAACTAAAATGTTATTGAAAGGAATTTGATTTTAGAAACCTTTCTCCCAGATTCTTCATAATTTTCTTTCCATCGAAGTTCTATTATATTCTATATAAATTTGACATAATTGAGTTCATGAGTTAATCTTGTAAAGATGTATTTTTACTATTTATTAATTTTTATAATAGCAATAATACCATCGTGTCCATGTCTACTTTTTTTTGAAGGGTTATATAACAAATATAATGCTGTAAATTTGTATGGTACATCGGTAAATACATTTGCTAGGTCATTAATACATTATACACTTTCAGATTTTGGTTGTATTCAGGTAAGAACTTAAAGAAATATACTAAATCAATTTTTGTAAATAGTTAAAACTTAGTAGCATAAACACACTAGGAGCTAAGATGATATAACACAAACACACACACATATATACAGATAGACAGCTTTCTCAGGGGAAGAAAGGAAGCCACTCAGGGGGCCTCAAAAACGCCTGAAACGGATTATTCTGGTGACAACCCGGTTTCGGATTTCTTTACCCAGAATACTTTCTTTATATACCTAAGGTATAATTGAGGAAAAGTACTCATTATTACCTTTGTGTGTGTGTGTTACCACATCGTAGCTCCTAGTATATTTGTGCTAGAGAGTTAAAACGTTGTACAAAAATCAGTAGTTGTGTTATTCGGAAAATATTTTTTATGACGTCAAAACCTGGATATATATATTATATATATATATATATATATATATATATATATATATATATATATATATATAGCAAATGAAAATTACTCAGCAAAAATGTTGAAAATCATAAAACGCTGAAAAATGATGCGATCGGATTGAGATTTGGCACGCATGTTGCCATTAAAAGGTTTTATCTCATTATCAGAATTAGTTCAATTTTTATCAAATGAATTGCGTGCGTATTTTAAAATATTATAAAAAATCGGAAAACAATCTAACTGAGATGTAATTTGGTACAGGTATATTTACACTAAGTTCAATCGAATTGAGATTTGTCACGCATCGGCCATGTATAAAACTAACTTATGTGCCAAGTTTCATCTTATTATCAGCATTAGTTTAATTTTTATCAAATGTCTTATGTACGTTTATTAAAAATTGTTAAAAACAGGAAATAATCTACTTGAGCTGGAATAAATAATGTATATAATAAATAAGTAAACTAAGTTTCGTGTCAATATGACAAATATATACCAGAGCTTCGTTCGGTAAACATTTTATTCAACAATCAATTTTTAATTAATCCTTTGAGGACTACAAAAAATAGTAGTCGTTAACAGCTAAAAGAGCAAAAAAGTTGTTCGTTTAAGATGCTTTTGTCTATTTGGCGTTGTGACCCCGTGGTTTATGATTTCTTGGTACTAAGTTCCTTGTTTCTTTAAGTTGACAATTAAAAATTAAAATCTTTAATCGTTTGTTTTTACTTTTACTGAGAATCTAATAATATTTTTAACAAAATAAGCCATGAATTGAACAATTCAAATTTAGAATGACTCTAGCACATATCTACACCGTATCAATAAGAAATTATTGATAATATTTTTGTTACTTTTGTATTTGTTACACTTTTGAAATAATAAATGTTTTTTTATTTATTTATTTAAATAATAATAAAATGACTCCATACCCTGTATTATTAACGGTCATATCTCGATACACGTATCGCACGTAGAGCGTGTCAATTCTGACATATGAATAGTTGTTAAAAGTTGAGTTTAAAGTTAAGTCAAGATCTATCTATTAAAATTTGAGCTATAACTATTTAAATTTCATTTTCTTACACCCCCCCCCCTATTGCTATTTAAGAACGGATCTCGATGAGTCATAAAATATGGTCATTCTGACCCATAAGCGTAAAGTAAAGACAAAATTCATCAATTAGATTCTAAGCTGTATTTTTTAAATATAATTTAAAACTTATGTTTTACACTAGTTCTCTAAGGTTATTTGTGAACGAATTTTAGAAAAAACCATAGTGTGATTCGTGAAATAACCATTTGTGTGATCTGAGAGCACACAAAATTTTGTGTTGCACTAAACCTATACTATTTTCAAACGGATACCGATGAGACTTGATTATTTAGACCTAACAGTAGCCTAAAGTAAAAGTTTAGTCAAGATCTCTTAAGTATATTCCGAGCACTCAGTAAAAGTTTTTTTACACTAATCTCCTACTGTTATTTTAGCACGGATCAAGATTTAACATAGTTTATGACTCTTTCCGAAGTTTGGTCCAGATCCTTTAAGTAGTTTTCGAATAACAAGCAACCAAATATATATATATATATATATATATTATATATATATATATATATTATATATATATATATATAATATTATATATATTATATATATAT
Source organism: Microvelia longipes (assembly GCA_018340805.1). Taxonomy (NCBI): domain Eukaryota; kingdom Metazoa; phylum Arthropoda; class Insecta; order Hemiptera; family Veliidae; genus Microvelia; species Microvelia longipes. Next base: position 61,712,753 of record JACMZG010000008.1, read on the forward strand.
TATTATATATATATATATATATATATATATAATATATATATATTATATATATATATATATATATATTATATAATATATATATATATATATATATATATTATATTATATTAAGGACCGAGGGCGACCTAGGCCATTTGCCTGATAGGTCAGTCCAGGTCTGAGTGAATCCTTGCATATTGTTAATTTATAGATATTGCTGGATGGATCACATTTTTCAAAGCAAGTATATTTGGACACCGTTAAAGAAAGCCTTCGAAATTCAACTTTTATTTTGTATGAACATAAAGATTGTTTTGGCCGTCTAATACTTTCTGAAACTGATCATTTATTTAACGAGGCTGCTATTAAGTTTCCATTTTATGGTTACAGAACAGTATTTATTAGTAAAAGTATTCGAATAATTAATATGCATGGAATTCATAATGTAAGTACTTATACGTATTTTTTGTTCAAGTCTTATGTATTCTTACGTATTTACGTAAGAAGACGAGGAAGGTCTTTGAGGATAATTCCTAAGATACACCACATATGTATTTCAACGATAAAGGCTCTTATGACATTGATATTAAAGTGCCTCTAAACACAATAATAATAATGTATTGCAAAGAAAACATTTTTGTACTCAAAATAATAAAGTCCGTGTAAGTTGTTAGGTTTTTGGAGTCTATTAAATTGAATAGGCTTTTTAAAGACCGCAAAATGTATCACTAAAATATGGTTCCATTTACTGCGAAAGCAATAAAACAAGGTAGAGGTAATATGGAAGTACAATTGGAAATTATGGTCTATTATAAATTACTTAGGTTTTTTATGGAATTAAAAAAAATAAATATAATATTTTTTGCGTGATTTTATTTAATATTGCTGCTTATAATTAGGACGATAAGTGTTCGGTTGTTCTTTAAATTATCGAAAGACAATACTGATTGGATATATTCACATGTCATGACAAACCAAAACGATAGCAAAGTTCAGGAATAAGAAGCCACAAATGGATGATAATATTATGCGAGGATTGAACGTGAAGGTGGACATGACAGTGAATGGCAACGTTAAAATGCTGATAGCGGCCATAGCCTGTAGTTTTTAAGAGCGTAATGAATTTTCAGATATATAATAGATTCGAGGACTCAGACGGTGTTTTAGGAATAGTGGATCAGTCAATATTTTTAAAAGCAGAATTTCCTGATACTGTTTTATCTGAGGGAACCATCAAGACAGAAATATGGAAAAAACCGGTACGTTATTTTACCAAGTTATCTTTCTGTAAGTGAATGAGCAAGCGTGTGTCTGTTATAATCCACACTCCCATCATCTTTGCGCTAAAAAATAATCTCTAGGTTTAGTCCTAGTTATGACGTTAATAATGACAACGACAACAATAATACATAAAACACGGAAAAATGAACGAACTGTTATGAAATTTGGCACGCTTGTTTTATCTATATAGTATATCGTATATCTCTATATATATATATTATATTATATTATATATATATATATATATATATATATATATATATATATATATATATATTATAATATATATATATATATATATATATATATTATATATATATTATATATTATATATATATATATATATATAATACATATACATAAGAGGGGGCATAGCCTATCTCATTATTGAAAGACATGAAACATCGTTTTGGGGCTTTCAAGGGCTCTGTGTAATTTCATTGAAAACTCCTTCAAGAGTAAGTTAAGGTTACAATAAATCAATTGTTAACCACTTTCCGCACATTGTTTGTATTTTTTATTTGTATTTTTAACGTTCTTCTGTATAAGTTACGGTAATTTTATACTGATAATTTAATTATATTTTTAGCGAAGGTGGTCAGGTTACTTTTCGATGTTTCAAAATTCAACAAATAGGGCCCCTCTAGTCATAATATCAATGTGTGTAGTATCAATGTAAAGTATATTTAATGATAAAATTGATTTGAAATTCGGTACAAGAATCATAAATAAATAACTAATAAATAAATAAAAATATATCTTATAAACTGAGTATTAAGGTCCATTTCAATACGTGTGTATACTCACAGATTTTTAGTCAGGCCACTATAGTGTTGAGTACAACGTTTGAGGTCGTATAGATGACCGCTGAGAAGTTCACTGTCTCAGGAAGAGCAAATAAAATCTTTTGTTACTTCTCATCTTCTCTCAGTTCAATTAAGTATACTTTTCATTGTTTTGCTTGCCTAAGCTATACTGTAATTAGCTTATTTTTAGTACTCCACCCTTTTACGTGATGATCCGTAGTATAATCCTTAAGAATTTTATTTCTTTTTTTATTTTTTCTTTTATATTATTTATATTTATTTATTTTATTATATATTATTCTTTTATTATTTGTGTGTATTATATTTTTTATCATATTTTTGTTATCCTTCCCACCATCATAATTACACATTTATCACTATTACTTTAATGTTGTAGCTGGTTTTATTCTTTTGTTCCATTCCATTTCCTCCTCTATGAATGTGTTATTTTTTATTATTATTACAGTCTTGTAAATTTTTACAACCTTTGATTGATATTAATTTATAATTAATTATATTAATTATTCAATAATCGCTCGTCTCTGGTAAGTACTTCACATTATATTCTTCGGAATTAATTGAAGGTCAGAGTGAGTTCAGGCTCTGTCGGCGCCCTGATGAGTTAGACGTAACGAAACAGAGTGGGACATGACATTAGTATGTCGAGCCATCAATGATGACGAATGTCGAATGATGGAACAGTTCCCAGATGTAGCAATGCATTTTGCTTGTTACATTTCCTAGGTGTCTCTCGCACAATTATATTGTGTCAACTATTCATGTTTTGCAAAACTCGATAGTATCAAATGATATATTAATTGATATTAATTTATATTGTAACTTATTTTATTTTTTATTTTAATTTTTTAAATTTTTGTTTCTTTTTTTGTACAATGGCTCACGCTGTAAATTATATATATAAATTAGGAATAACGTTGCTAGCGACCCACTTTAAAAGCGAAAATTTTCCATAGAAAATACGCTAAAATATATTAATTGCTAATAGACATGTGTAATCTATATTTTTAGGTATATGGAACGAAAAACTTTAAAAATACAACTTTAAAATTAGCTGGTTATAATTGTACACCATACGCACAATTTGGGCCGATGCGTTCAAAAGGAGATCCAAGTCAGTATATTGTTAAAAATTACTAGGCATAAGTTCCATAAATTAGCCCCCGAGCCAAAGGCGAGGATAGGCTATGGAAATTTCTAGCCAAGGCTAGTAATACTTAACTTATTTGACTGACGAGGCGAAGCCGGGCCAGGCAAATGGCGAATTGCCTGCAGAGGTGGAGCCGATGCCGGCAATTGCTAGCATGAGTCATAGTAGTATCAATTCCTTTGCAGCATAGTAGTATGTCCTATTTTATCAACTTACGGCTGAAAAATAAACATAAGAATCTTATTCAATGTATAATTTTATCCGTCGCAGCAAAAAATTAAGATTACAATATATTATTAAATTAGGACTAGAAACTTTATAACTTATACAAGTAAACAAGTAGAAAATAGGGTTTAAATACTAGCTTTGAGTTTTTAGAGGGAGAAAATATTGCTTTGAAGTTGTTGCATTACTCACAATGACAGCTAAAGTTTAGTCTAGTAATTCGTCAATCCTTACAATATTTCCATGTCATTTTTTTTCACTGTTATTCTGATTCATTGTTACATTTTTATAGCAAAATTAGTTAACTTTGTTAACAGTTTTAGTTAATTTTTTTACAAAATATTAGATTTTTAACTTTATTTAAACCAAAATAAATCAACAAATAATGAAATAAGTAACAAAACAAACAATTAAATTCCTACGATTCATAAACAGCTAGTAAAAAATTAAAACAACCTTAAATATCAGTGTTGCCAATATTTTATTTAAAATTATGTTTATTTTCTAAAAATGTGTAATACTTAATATTAATAGTATATCGTATTTTAACGTAATAATGTATAATAGTTATTTATGCCATAAGGCTGAGAAGTGTGTCTTTATGTCATGGCAATTAGATTTACCGACGAGCGAAGCGAGTCGGGAAAAATTGCTAAGACATAAAAACATTCTCAGCCGGATGGCATACACTATTTTTTTTGAGGTAGCACTCATTAAATAAACTGCGCTATATACTTAATTTGAAAAAAAAAACGTCCAATTAACTCCATATTATCGTCGTCATTAAATTCATCCATAGCTTCACACTTTTACTCAAAAATGTAAAAGCTTTACAAATAAACACACAAAAATTGTCAATTAGAAACCTTTTAAAAACGAAAAAAAAATTAGTCTACGAACAAAAACAGAAACAAAATGAACGTTTTTAAAGAAAACTCATGAAGGTTTAACACAGATTGTTTTTGAACACGCTACATTACAGTAATGGCGGTAACATATGAATTACTTTTACGTCCTAGGAGTTTTTTTTACATTCATTACTGTCCTCGGAGGTGAAAAGTACTAAATAACCTCCTATAACAATAATGATTGGCTTCTCATCCTAAAAACGGTCCAATAAAGTGCTCAATTACGTACTACCTCAAAAAAAAATATTATTATAAACAATAATCATGATTACAAAAACGAAAAACACCGATATTCACTCAAAAAACTCCCTAGGAGGTAGAGTATTACCAAGAAAATTTCCCGTAGTGTTTTTAAATATTTTGTCGACACTCTTGGTAAAATCACATTTTACAGCTTAAAAACGGTTCAGTAATGATTAATTTTGCAGCCGTAAGTAGATAAAA
>JACMZG010000008.1:61727563-61777563 GCA_018340805.1 Microvelia longipes
ATTATCATCTTAATTGTTGCAAACAGGAATGATAACAGATCTTAATGTTTTAAAATATGCATCAATAAATCCTATTCTCTGTATTTAAGGAAATTCTGAGAATAGCAGAAAATGTTACAGATACTACATGGGAATGATTTATCCCAAAGGATCAGCTGTACGACCATCAGCAGAAAAGTTTTTACTAAGATATGCCCAAGGAGGATTGATTCAAAGAGAAATGAGAATATCGTTAGAATCAGCTGCAAGAAAAGACCCATCTATAAAAACATTGACTCATGAATATAAAACTACCTTTACTCCTGATCCGGCTGCTTTGAAAGCAAGGTGTCTCAACGGGCCGTTTGTAATATTATTAGTCGGCCTTTTGATTTCTACTCTCACATTTCTAGGAGAACAAATAGTTCATAATTCATCATTTCAACACCGACCTGCATTTATATTTTTTAAATTTTTTAATAAAAGATGGCTGGTCATTAAACCATCAAAACGCACATGAAGATGTTTAAACATCTTCACGCAGTAGACATAAACTTATCTTTATTTTTATGGACAACTGGCCCAGGTTCAAAACCATTACATTTAAGTTAGTGTAATTCAGATACTAACACAGCCTAATTATTTTTTAATTCAAAATTGTCATTGGGAGAATAAAAAAGAGTAAATAAAAATAAAACTTAATATTATAATACAAAATAAAATTATTGCATTTCAGTCTAATTAAAAAGTATATACAATATTATACAAGTAAAAATTATTCACCAACATACACATAAATTTAAAATTACAATAAGACAAGCTTAATAAGGTGGCCTGTTACAAGTTTAAGATTATGCTGAGGTACATACCTCATCATACTTACATTTTTTTTAATAAATGGGAGTTTAAAACCCTATTTAACGATTATGCACAGTTTTATACATATAATGTGCATATAAAAAAATAATTAGACTTATTAAAAACCACTTTCACAAAACAAAACGTATAAAAGGCCAAACATATAATAACAATAAAAAATAATAATCAATAGCAGATAATGTTCTTTTACAGACCAGAATTTTAAATACTTTTCTAATAAAAAATTGATTTATTTTCATTTTTAACCTACTTGGGTCCATAGATAAACAATATATATTTAAATAACACCTGATCAATAAGTTTGTATTTATGTTCTTAGTTAGACTCCTTGAAAGTCTTGAGGATAGCTAAGATGCTCTTTTGTTTAAAAAAAATGGGGTTCCATAACAGCATTGCATCATGCAATAGTGCAACAGCATTGCCTCTTACTATAGAAAGAAAACAAATTAGTCTTTTAAAAATGTTTAAACTTTTTTTTGCAAATTTGAAAGAATATCTCAGTTTGGCACAAATGGATAAATTAAGGGAAAAGACAAATATGACATTAATCAATGCAAAATTAATTCAAATCAATGTGGGACAGTGTCTCTAGTAAGATGCTCATAAAATTAGAATGGAAAGAATGACTACCCTCAAAAGCTCATTTTATGATAAATAAAAATATATAAAAGCTTCTCACCTTTACCACTAGAGTGCACTACTTGTTCCTCCTACATCCTATTCTACATTCGTACATCAAGTTATAGTCTATTCCGCTTCATTCTAGTTTAAGTTATCAATCAATTATTTATCTATGGTTGGGCTTATTATTCTGTGTCTGTCCGCTTGATTAAATCCAGTAATACCTATTTTCTTTTGTAAAATACAATGATGAGGCAATAGAGCCTTTATTATAGACACTAATAATAAATAAATTGAACTGGGTCCATTTTCAGGAAGACAAATCTTGCTTTCAATTACAGATACAACATTATAGTCTAATATTGACAATGACTAAGAAAAATTATGCCTTAGAAATAATATTTAAAAATAAATAGATTCTCTAAAATTTAAATGAAATAAGTCAAATAAGTAAATTTAATTTAATTATCAAGTAAAGAAGTAAAAAAAATCTATACATAACTAATAGAAGTAAACCAATAACTTGAACAAAGTCAAGGTAGCACCATGATCATGCCAGTAGAAAGTAAAAATAAATTAATTCTAAAACTAGACTATTAGTCATATTCAGAGGGCTATGTGGCTCCATTATTAAACTCAAATTATTGGTTCACTCCGAAGACAATTTAAATTTAATTAAGATCCAATAAAATGTTTACTTTAAGCCTTCTTAACAGTATATGTTGTAGGTTCTAGTACTATGTAATAGTTTTAATTAAAAATAATAATATTCTATTTGTTTGCAGCATGTCCTCCTTTCATTAAAGACTGTATTTGAGCCCCTCTCTTATCACAGAGTTTCTTTAAAAATTCTCTATCGCCTTCTAATTTAGCTATTCTAGACTCTAGCTTTTGTATTTTGTCCTTCTGAAAAAAAAAAAATAACTTGTTAAGTAATCATTTTTGAAATTATTTATACAATGTTTAGGTTTCACATCTGATTGGTATGAAATTTTAATTTAAGAAAATTAATAATGCCACTTTGTCAGATAATATGCTTTTCCTACACCTGGCTATTTGGTAGATTTTTTAAAAAAATACAGCACTAAAATTCAGAAATTCCTTTTAAGTAATTATGTACTTATTTAAAAAAACAGTAAAGTATTTTTTTTCACTCTATGATATAAAGTAATTATTTGTGGCTGAGAAACAAGAGTATGGGTTAAATATTTATTTATATAAAAAGTTTATATAGCATAACCAAAAACACAATTCATTTACAGGGTACTTCAAAACGTTTCCTTGCCATTTTGGATTCACTTCAGACTCACTTCACACAAATTTATTGGGGGGGGGGGGGCGAGAGAATATGAAAATCGGCTAATTTACATTACAGTAATAAGTAAATTGATTTTGTTCTCAGGGGTCACTCATCCCTAATTGTCAATGCTGTTCATCTCAATGCTGCTAGTGACCCACAAAACACTAGTGATCCAACAAAAAAGAGGCCTTCACTCTCTAAGGCTCTCCGCATCCAACCCTAATATGTCGCAAATTGAGATGGTTCAGCAAATTTTTGTTGAGTAACTATTGTAGGTTAATGAAATCACACGTATTTCATAAACAATAGGGTTGGGATATTATCAAGGGTGATTTTTGTACCAAGTTTAATAACGATCTGAGTTATCATGTCCAATAGAAATGTCTCGTAAATACAAACATACATAAATGCACACACACACATTTATTATATAAATATACTTAATCAGGGAGTCCCTCTTCCCAGAAGCCACCCCCCCCCCACTATGACCCCAACCTCATAAGTTCATTTTTATTTAAAAATTTGCTGAAACCGTATTTATACTAACAGAAATACAATTAGAAACTTAACAAACTTGATTCTTACTAAAGGAATACACTTGTGGCCAATTCAATTTCATTTGGGAGATTTAATAATTTTTAATATATTTTTTTTAATCCTATACATGTCAGTATACAATGGAAGATTTTTGTAACAAGCTTCAACTTTCTAGCATTAACAAACTGGATGATTCAATAACAAATTTGTAAAAACCACTCAGAAGTTCTTAAAAACACTCATATGGATAATTAGTTGAAAAAACAGATTTGGATGAGTGCAAATACATTACTTTTACCATATACCTACAGTATATATGAGGAAAAATAAAAAAAAATATGAAACATTTTGAATTTTAGAAACTATTATGGAGAAAAATGGAAACAATCAAGGGTTCTATGAAGAAAAAAATATCTGAATGTGTTTGAAATTTGTTCTCGGACTTGAATTAATTAAGCTCATTATTGTGTTTATGATTAGCCAATTAGTAATGCGTTGCATCAAGAACTCACGTCAAAAGAATACATCAAATAAAATTATTTATTGAATACAAGCGAAAATAGTCTATTGAAACATTCGGACGCTATACTATTTTAAAGTATAAAGTCAAAAAGGCTCGCTTTGCTTGCTAGTTAAAGTATCTTTAACATTTTACATAGTATAAAAGGCTCGCTTCGCTCGCTACAATACGTATATTCATCATAATACATAATAAAAAAGGCTCGCTTCGCTCGCTAGATTGCTTATATTTATAATAATACATGGTTAAAATAAAGGCTCGCTTCGCTCGCTAGAATGCTTATATTTAAAATAATACATAATAAAAAAGGCTCACTTCGCTCGCTAGATTGCTTATATTTATAATAATACATAGTAAAAATGGCTCACTTCGCTCGCTAGAATGCTTATCTTTAAAATAATACATAGTAAAAATGGCTCGCTTCGCTCGCTAGAATGCTTATATTTATAATAATACAATGTTGAAATAAAGGCTCGCTTCGCTCGCTAGAGCGTACATGTTTATAATAATGCATAGTAAAAAAGGCTCGCTTCGCTCGCTAGATTGCTATATTTACAATATACATAGTAAAAAAGGCTCGCTTCGCTCGCTAGAATGCTTAAATTTATAAATATACATAGTAAAAAATACTTGCTTCACTCGCTAGAATGCTTATATTTATAATAATACATAGTAAAAAAGGCTCACTTCGCTCGCAAGAGTGTACATGTTTATAATAATACATGGTTAAAATAAAGGCTCGCTTCGCTCGCTAGATTGCGTATATTTATAGTAATACATAAAAAAAGGCTCGCTTCGCTCGCTAATTTGCTATATTTACAATAATACATAGTAAAAAAGGCTCGCTTCGCTCGCTAGAATGCTTATATTTAAAATAATACATAATAAAAAAGGCTCGCTTCGCTCGCTAGATTGCTTATATTTATAATAATTCAAAGTTAAAAAAAATGCTCGCATCAGTGTGCATGTTTATTATAATGCATAATAAAAAAGGCTCGCTTCGCTCGCTAGATTGCGTATATTTATCATAATACAACGATATATTTTCTTTTTCTACTCACTCGCTCTGACATATAGTTAATTTAATTTGTATAAAAGTATCTAAAGTATATTACAATAGATCTTTATCTTTATTAAACTCTTATAAAATTAGTAAAAACTATTTATTATATTAATTATGGCCGCCATGTTGAATTTTTCGGAATTTAGTATATATCATTTTTTGTTCTACTAATCAAGAGCTTTACAACGATATATTACTCGAGTTATTCCTTTAATTTTAAATTTTTAGAGTTCATCATTTTAGCCGCCATTTTTAAATTATTCAAAAAAATTTAAAATGTTGACCATGAAATATATATTTTCTTTTTCTACTCTTTAAGAGCTTTAAAACGATATACAACACGATTTTTTCGCTCAACATTTTTTTTTATCCGGTACGCCATTTTGAAAATATTTTTCGGAATATTACCAAAAACTATACAGCTCTGACACATAATTAGTTTTACCTGTATACAAAATTTTATCAAAATCGGTCAATTTTTACGGCAGTTTCGCGACACGTACAAACAAACACACAAACATACAAACTTATGCGCCGTCCCAATCTTCTGAAATGTAAGAACTCACTTACGTTCGTTCAATTAGTGAAATCACATGCCTCCAGTGTTATTTTGGAAATTCTATTATATTCCTAAAACTAATGCCACAAATGTGACACATCAGAATTACACCAACTTCGGCACATCCAAAACATAAATATAGGTATAAACCTAAAACAACCTGAAGATATCGTCAGGACCTCTTTAAGAAAACATTAGCTTTATTTTAATGGTCCTCCCCTGCTTAGAGCAAAATTAACTTTTTCTACATAGACTAGTAATTATGATTATAATAATATAATTAACTCACATAATTATTTGATGGTGATTTAGATTCATCAGCGCTTTTACTTTTTAGTTTAATATTTTCAGATTCCAATTCATTGACCTAAAAATGAATGAAATAATAACTCATATTAATAGTTTAAATTAATTTTAAATCCATTAAACCAGCAGGATAGTAGAGGATACAATAGTCATAAATATGTCAATAGGTTCAAAATTGCCGGAGACAATTTTGGATAGTCATATTATAGCATGCTGGCAGCCATGGAACATTGACAAGAGACCTTACCATGACAGAGCTCCTTTCAGTTTCGCCTTTCTTATTCAGAGCTTTATCACCATGCTCTTAAATATCATGCAACATTTCTAAATTTCCAAGAGCTAACATAGGAATTTTCAATATATAATGTAAAAACTGCTACTTTATGTTGGCAGTATTTATGGTTCTCATCATTAAATAACAATAAGTACTGCTAGAATTTTACAGAATACTTGTGGCGAGCAGACAGAAAATACAAACCCTCTGTAGCTATAAGAATCTAATGAGATTTAAAATAGCTTTGTGAGTATGACTTCAATGAAAAAATTAAGTTTGAACAAGAAGGTATTGTCAAATACTACATAAGTTTTCTGAAAACTATAAACGGTGAAGTATTAACAAAAATACTTCATTATTACAATCATTATCTTTCCTGGCGAGTTTTTACGTCCAATCTTATTTTAAAGAATAAGAATCAAGTACCTTTTCTTTGTATTTTTCTAGAAGTGAGTTTCTCTCTTTGAGGGGAGTTGTAATAGACTCAGCTCTAGATGCTAGTTCAGAAATTTTGACTTCTTTTAAGTGCAACTTCGCTTTATATTGAATAACCTGTTCTTTCAAATTCTTGCAATCGACACATTCTATAAAAAGTAAAAATAATTAACATAATCTTAAGAAATAAATAGTCAAGTGGGAATAAAACTGTTCTGAAAACAGAAGAAAATAGTGTCAGGATAAAAAAGTAGTCAAAAGCATTTGTATTAAAAACAAATTTCAGAAGCACAAAATAATCAGAAAAAATAAATCAATTCTCTATTTTTAAATATCAACAAAAGGAACCAAAATATTTATGTTGATTTGTGTGAACAATTGTGGGACCAAATAAAAATTCAAGTTCAAGTTAATTTAATTTAGAACATGGCATAGAAGAGTTGGGTAATTACGGTAAAAATAGCTTCTGAAAGGTAAGAAAAACCTGAATGCTAATCTAACAACACCAAAAACTTAAAAAGTTTCCAAAATTTACTTATTTTAAGGAAAAACACAAATAAGACAAGCAAATATGGCTAGTAAGAAAATTTTAAGTAAAGTCACATATTATATTTTTTTAAATTTTATGCTCAATTATTTGTTTACAATCTTACATTTAAATAGTCTAGATCAACAGGCTCAACCCTAAGCATAAATAGAATAAGAAATATTAAATAGTTATTTATGCAACAAGGGATAAAGTAAGTTTTACAGCTCAAGTTCAAGTTTCGTCCTAAGGCAGCGCAGAAGGAGGAAACTTCATTAGCTCACGAGGCCGGTAGGCCAAGGGAGATAAACTAGTTAGCTCCCGAGGCTTGCCGAGGGAGTTAACTAACATTTTGGCTCCCGAGGCTTGACGAGGGAGATAATACGAGAGCTGAAAACTTTCATCCCTTGTTGCATATTAAATTTTATCTACGACTAGAGAACTAATACTAACAACTATTACTATATTCATCAGCTCCTTAATTGTTATTGTGTTAGTTTAGTTTATTCTTACCATGTCAATTACTCTGATGAAGAGAGAATAAAGCCACTATCTTCACATTATTTTATTGTAAGCTGTCAATAGAATAATGTGTAATACAAACAATATTTGTCAATATTTGTAATTTAAACATTAGCGTGTGTATATTGTATATTCTACCTGTAGTACCAACATAACACCGAAAAAATTCTAAAAATTTTATTAAAAAATTCTGTCAAGTTGGCAACACTTTCACTTTTCCTCCCTATAGGGAGTAAAAGTACATTTACAGTGTGAGATAACAAGACTGTAAGTAGAACTTACAATACAAGGAGTATATAATAGATATTTACCTGCTGGTTGAAGGGACAGCTGGCGCTTTAAAGCTTGATATTCCTCATTCATTTGAAAAGTCTGGGCAGAATTTTCTTGTATCCTGTTTTCAAGATCAGAATTGATTCTTTTAAGATCATTGATGGATTTGGTCTTAAGTTTATTTTCTTCAGATAAAGCAAATATCTTAGCAGCATGTGCAGACATTTGTTGTTCAAGTTTATGAATAATAAGTGATTTCTCTTCTAACTGAGCTTTATATTTCTCTCCACTTTCATACTCGGATCTAGCTATTTCACCGACTCTTTTTTCTAACTCTTTAATTTGTTTCATTAGATCATCATAATCTTCCTCTAAATACTTACATTCATTTTGTTTCTCTTCCAATTCTTCTTTAAGAGTTTCTATTTCAGCAAGTTTTGACTGAATGTGACATATTAATTCTGGTGAGCATTCTGTAAAGGATGGAAATAATTTAAGAAGAGAAGATAAGAAATTTGAATAACTCAGATGATCTTTATTAGATAATTCACTTATTATATCTCTGCATTTATTCAGCTCTAAACTCAAACGATTAATTTCATCCATATAGCTCTTTTCTTTTTCTCCGACTGATAATTCAATTGTACAGATTTTATTATTAAGCTCTACATTGTGGTGTTCCAAGCCAGCCAGTTGTTTAACATACTCATGAATCTTACTATCACAAGAATGCTTGAGTGTTCTGTAAGCATTTTCCTGCTCAGCCACTTTGTTCTCTAACTCAGCAATGATCCTCTTGCTGTCAATAGCAAACTCTTCAAAGGTGCGTGCTTGCTCTTCATGTTTCTCTTTTTCTAGCATAAAACTTGATATACTGTCTCTATAAAGAGCTTCTTTTTCACACATCTCAGACTCTAATCTACAAATTGTCTCTCTGTACTTTTCATTTAATGCTTCATACTTCTCCTTACCTGCATCCATATTTTCAGTTAGTGAACTTTTAAGTTTTATTATTTCATGACGATGCTCTTCATTTAAAAGATTTTCTCTTTGTTTGGTGTTTATTTCGTTCTTTAGAGTTTTATTTTCAATTTCAAGAGAAGATATCCTAGAGTCACATTCAATTTTAAATTCTGAAAAGTGTTTGTTGACTTCTAATAGTTTAAATTCAATCTCTCCTTTCTCTTGCTGATTATTACGAGTACACTCTAATTCACATTCTAAACCAGATATGACCTTCATCAAGCTGGATATTTCTTCTTCGTGCTTGGTAATTTGATTTTGAATTGTTCTCTTAGCTTCAGATAATTCAGTACTCATTTTTTCCAAATTCTCTAGGTGTTTTTCAAGCTGAGATTTAAAAAGCTCATTTTCTTCAAGGGTTTGAAGAGAGAAAGCCTTCTCTCGTTGCAAATGTTCTTGTTCCCTGGCATGGCTTTCTTGAGCAAATTTTAATTTATCTAAAGTTTGTTCGAGACGATGCTCAGAATCTTTTAACTTATGTATGGTATCTTCAATAGTATACTCAGAATCTTTCAGCTTGCTATTAAGGTCAACTATTTCTTTCTCATAAGTAGTAATCTTTTCTTTCATAGAAGATTTATACAGTTCATTTTGTTGGTCGGATGTTAGTTTATCAGTAGTTATTAGAGTGAGTTCTCCTTCAAGATGTTTACATCTTTCTTCTAATGCTTTTAGTGTTTCTTTGTAAGATTCAACATAAACAGACGACTCATTGGATGGCACAAATCCTCTTATTATCTTGTTTAGTTTAGTGATAATTTCCCCAGAACCATCAGTCTGCTTTATAATTTCCTCATAATCGCCATAACCCAATTTAGAGTTGTCATAAGGTTCGTTTCTTAATTTTTTTTCAAATTTATTTAGTTCACACATAATAATTTTATCACACTTCATTTTATTTTCAAGTTTCTTATTAACATTTTCAATGTCTTCTTTTAGTTTTTTAGACGTAAGATAGAGTTGTTCATTGTCATTTTCAATTTCAGACACTCTTCCGGTTCTTAGTTTGTCTTCATTCTGAAGTTGATAAATATGATCCTTCAATATAACAATTTTTTGATCATATTCTTCTTTAAGGTTTGATATGATAATATTTTCTTGAGCCATGATTTCCTTAATCATCATAGTATGGAGTTCTCCTAAAGGCATGTCCAATAGACTTTTCAGATCCAAGTCACGTTTGAGACTTTGAAGTTCTTTAGAAAAAGTATATTTAAACTCTTTGCTCTCCTGTAAATCTTTCTCAAGACTTTTAATTCTAATGTTTAGATTTCTTACTTCATTATCTGATGCAGCAGCTGTTATTAATGAATGATGTTCTTTTAATAAATCAATCCTTCTGTAAATTTTCTCAAAGATTGGCACAAGACCATCTTCTAATTCAAATTCATCACTACAATCAAGAAGTTTCAAAAGCTTCCGTAACTCTTCAATAACCTCATGCACATTGAAAACAGAAGCTTCTTTAACTTTCTTTTCAGCATCTTTTAATTTATTTTGGTAATCTATACATTCCTTTAACAGATCATCATAGTTAGCTCTAAGTAAGTTGTAGGTTGACTCAGCATTTTTCAACTTCAGTGTTTTTGCTTCTAGTTCATGTTTCAGCTCATCATTACTGTTGAAAGATTCAATTTGAAGTTTTAAAGAATTTAATTCAGAACTGAGAGACAATTTCTCAGATTCTAAATTGTTAACTTTTGCATTAAATGCAGTTTCCATAATAGATAATTCAGATTTAAGTTTAGACACTTCATCAAGTAATTCTTTATTTTGAGAATCTTTCTGTTTTAATTGATGTTCAACATTTTGCATTAAGTTCTTGATTTTTTCGTATTCAGACTTAAAAGTATTTAAATCTGACTCCAAAGCCATTCTCTCCAATGAAATTTTAGTACACTCATTATCTTTTGAAGAAAGTTGTGATTTAGAATTTCCCAACTCTATTTCTATTTCATTATACGATGCCTCCAAAGTTTTTATTTTATCTAAACAGTCGTTGTAATTAACAGTTAAAGTTTCATATTTAGATTTCAGTTCAATGGAATCTTGAAGGTTTGAGTGAATTTGTTGAGTTAATTTATTAACATATTTAGATATGGCCAAAATATCTTGAGAAAATTGTTCTTGCAATAAATTTATTTGTGATAAAGTAGTAACACTCTCTATTTTCATTTGTTTAATATATTGCTGACAAGATAGTGAAGAAGATTTTATTAATTCGTGCTTATCCTTAAAGGATACTTCGGTCATTTTAAGGTTATTAATTTCATTAAATATGTAGTCTAATGCAACATCCAAATTATCAGAATTTAAATTAGGAAACTGTGACACAACTTTGGCTTTTAATTTGTCAATTATTGAATGCATAAATTTAACTTGATCAATGATATCAGAGGACTCATTACTCCCAAATAAAGTTTCTAGTTCAAAAATAAAGTTTGCATTGAGAGGATTTAAATTACCATTATTTGTTGTTTCAAAAGTTGAAACACTTAAAGGATTGATTTCAGGGATTGAATTTTGAGCATCATGGAACTCACCAGCTGATTCGTCTAAACAAGGCTTAAATTGACTGACGTTCAACCACTGGCCAGTATTATGGGTTGCTATGGTAATATCACTCGGCTTTAAAGGATCGACTGCATCTGATAAGAGCTCAGTGTTTCCTGGCAAGTAAAGAGTTTGCTCTATTTGTGTATCAGGTGTATTACAACCATCTTGAACATTGAAATATGTTCTGTCAGGAGTTGGAGTACAAGATGAGGTCTGAGTTCTATTAAATGATCTTGCAGAATTGTTTAACTCAGTTTGTAAATCATACATTGAATGGTCGACACCCATGAACAACGACAAATCTGTTTCTTTATTGTCATCTTTATTTAAAACAGTAATATTTTTTGAATTATTAAAATTATTTCCTGAAAGGTCCACAGAATTGTCAGTATTCAACAATTTTACAAGACAAGTATGTATATAACATGTAATTTTACTTTCTATTGATACAGAATCCAAAAGCTCCAACATTTTGAAAATATTACTCAGATTAGATTCAAAGTCTACATGAACCTGAATTTCACCAGAGACTGATGTTTCAACTTCAGTAAAAGACAGAGATTCTTTGATATCATTTAAGCAACATACCGAGTCATCATTGAAAATGTCTTGTTTAAACCTAGTAAATAAATCAAATAATTCTTCATTCAATACTTCATGAGAGTATGAAGTTTGTTCAAATACATCTAAAACTATTTTATCCACAACCTGACAATTAAGAGCAATATCTCCATTCCTCTGATTATTCAACAGGTTGCAGGTCAAACTCATTAACGCATCATTAATCGCAGCATATTCTTTTAGGATTTCTTCAGAAGATTCAGAATCTCTCTTAGATGTTGAATAGTATTCCTCTATTAATGAATCATTTCTATTATGTAAATTTATAATCAGCCAAGTAAAAAAGTCTTCATTAATTTATCATGAACAGACATGAATTCATCAAAGCCAGACAAAGTATTTTTTATTTCTAAATAAATATTATCAACATTAAAACATCTGTCAGAGAGGGCTTTATCAAAATTTTCTTCATACAACTTCAATTCATTGGCCAAATCATTCATTTTCTGAGTAGTAACATCAATTCTATCAGATATTTCTGAATTCATTTGATTAATAAAATCAGCATTCATGAGGTTTGAATTGATTTGAACCTCGAGATCATTTTGTAACGAATCTATTGTAGTTTTAAGTTTAGCAATGAAATCATTAACACAAGCTAATTTACTAGCAATATCAGAAGAGTGAAGTTGCTCTTCACTTAAGTCAGATATCTGAGATATAATTTTATCCAAGATAGCTATTTCATCATCAGAAAGTTTAGACTCACTAAATCCATGATTTGCTTCTTTGGTCTTGAGCACATTTAATTCTTGTTCCAAACTCTTACATTTCATTTCATTTTCTTTTAACAATTCTATGTATTTTTTAAGGCCAACCAATTCAGAATTACAAAACTTAAAAGCTTCCAAAACATCATCATAGTTCTTAACAATGTCTATTAATCCATTGGACATTAAACAGGTGAAGAAGGTTTCCCTATCTTTCATAAGGTTAACAATATTTTGGGAAAGATTGTCCATACTCTCTTTACACGAGTCAATTTCTTTAGTCTTACAGGAAACTGAATGTTCCAATTCAAGAACCTTAGATTGTAGTTCTCCTATTGTAGCATCCTTTGCAAGGTCATTAGTTTTATAAACATCTAACTCTTTATAAACACCAGATAGTTCATTTTCTAAAGAAGCCAGACTTTGAAGTTTATTTTTCTCATCCAATAACTGGTCAAATTTTGAAGTAATAGTATTCAGTTGATTTTTAACATCATTGTACTCAAGATCCTTGGCAGCAACCTCTCTTTCGAATTCACTGATTTGGGTTTCCATAATAGAAACTTTAAGACTTGTTTCATTATTAGAGTGTTTTAAAGTTGAGATTTCTTTAGTTTTAAAACTAAGTTCTAATGACATTTTATTGGTTTGTTCTTTTGCCTTTGCTTTAAATAAATTGAAGTCATTTGACAGCTTAACTAACTGTTGAGTCTTTGATTCCATCTTGTTTTCTGTGTGCTCTTTTAAATCTCTCAATGCAGACATTTGCATAGCAAATTCTTCACTCTTCTTTATCATTTGTTCTTGAAGGGATTTAATACATTTTTTGGCAATTTCTTCTTTCTTTTTGTGACCTTCGATGTCAATGCTCTTTCCATCCAACAATGATTTTAATTCTTCGATTTGATCATCTCTAGATTTTATTACATTTCTAAGATGTTCAATTAAATCAGTGAGTTTGTTAAAATTCATTTCTAAACACTCAGTCAGGTTTTTATAGCCATCAAAAGAGTATACTCCAATTCCAATGTTATACAGTAGCTCTTTGACATCATTAAAAAATACTTCTTGTTGTTCAGTAAGATCTAGGCATCGACAGTCACTCAGAAGCTGCTGAACATGAATGATTTCATTGTTCTTTGATTTGATTGCAGATTCCAGTTCAGATATTCTTGCAAGGTTTGATTGAATGTTCAAATCCACTGTTTCATTGCTTACAAATAAATTACCATCGGTTTGGTCATTAAGATTTTCACCAGTGGTAGCACTGTGCTTAACAATGGTTTCAGTATCCGTTAAATCTGAAAGTTTAGATTTAAGTTGAAACACCTTATCATCTTTCGACTTAATAACATTTCTAAGATGCTCTACTAAATCAAAGAGTTCAGAAAATTTAATTTTCAGAGCATCAAATCTTTCTTCATAATTAGAAACATTAATAACAACTGGATCCAAGGAGAACAATGAAACAATCTCAGCAAGTTTATCAAAGAAAACTACATGATCACAATGTTCAGGAGTTGAATCCAACAAAGAAATAGCCTCAGAGCAATTCAAAGAAGAAGATTCAAAAACAGATGACTCCTCGAGACTAGTCCCAGACAATTTATGTCTCTCAACTATGTCTTTTCTAATCTTAGATAAAATCTCTTCTTTAGAGCTAATAACATTCCTTAAATGTTCTTTGTAATCGTTATATTCTATAAATTTAGACTGAATGATAGCTATAACTTCATCAAAAGATAATATGGACGCAGATTCTTCAGACATCAAAAGAATTGTTTGTAAATTACTGAAAAAAAGTTTGGTTTCTTTTTCATTCAAGTTAATTGTTTCAACAAGCCTGTTATTATTTTCTTTAAGTTTATTCAGCTCAGCAATGAGTGTCTGATAAAGATAATTGTTGACTTGCTCTGTATTTTCATAATTATTAAGAGCATCAAGAGCTTGAATAAGTTCAGAGTTAACATTATTTTTAATCCTATCCAAACAGTTGGTCATCAAAACTATCTCATTGCTCAATACATGGATAGTATCAGTTTTATGTTTGATTTCACTGTCCAAATTATTATTTTTTTCTTGTAATAGGCGTACTTCCTCATTATATAGTAATTCTTTATCATTAAATTTATTAATGGTTGCTTGCAGAATAACAGAAAGCGAATTTAATTCATCATTTTTTACATTTAGTTCATTTTCAAGATAAGCTATGTTAGATTTGAGCTGATTTAGTTCTGTATTTTCCTTTTCAAATTCGTCTTCTAATTGGAGATGAGATTTATCAGAAGTAGCAGTTAAGTCTAATAAGGATTCATTAACATCGCAGGTGTTCTTAGAGTTTACTTTCACTCTAGAAACAATATTAGCAATTTTATCATCTTTAGACTGTATAACATTTTTGAAATGTTCACATAGATATTCAAAGTGATTAAATTTTGTTTTTAATAAATCTGTTATTTGGTGACAATTTTCAAGAGACGGGTCTCTAAGAATATCTTTCAAAGAATCTTTGAGTGCATTATATTCAGATGAAACTGAAATAAGTTCACTGACTAAAGAAGAATTTTTAGACCCTAAACTATTAACTTCATTTATTTTTGAGCTAAGAATATCATTACATGATTTAAGTTCAGCTTGATTAAGTTCTAATTTAGTTTTAACAGTTGCTAAATTATTTTTTAAGTCAGATATTGAATTTTGTTTTTGTGAAATCTTATGATTCATATTAATAATTTGTTCTTCTTTAGATTAATAACATTTTTAAGGTGTTCTTTGATGTCATTAAGCTCATTGAATTTATCCCTAATAATAGTTGCAATGTCATCAATGGTTGAGGTACCAGTAAAGTCAGTTTCTAATTCAGGCAACATATGAATGAAGTTCTCAGCAGTGAATTCATTAGCTGCATCAATACGACAAACATCATTTCTTTCATTCATGGATAAAATTTTACTTTCAAGAGAATTTATAACTTGTTGATCATTGTTTCTGAAAGCATTTGTGGTTTGTAATTCTTTGACAAGTTGATTAATTTTTTGTTCCTTTGACTCAATAACATTTTTCAGGTGTTCTATTAAATCAGTAAAGTGCTCAAACTTTAACTGGATATGTTTGTATACATCTTCAAAATTGGAACAATTAGAGGGTACTAAGGAAATCAATTTATCAAAGAAATCCTTTCTTTCGCTGTCTAATTGTACAATTTTTTCATTTAACGAACTAACTCCTTCTTTGGTATTTAATAATTCTATTGATTTTAAATCTAGTTGTATTTTTAAATCTTTAATACTTGTTTCTAAAGCATCTTTCTGAGAAAGATTAGATTCTTGTGTGATTTGAATATCTAGCAAAGTTTTTCTTAGCAATTCTTCATAAGATTTTTGGATATCGAATAGTTTTTCTTCAAACTCAAGTTTATTGGATTGGATTTCTTTTTGACTTAAAACATAGGTTTCAGCATTTTTAGCAATGACTTGTTGTTTAGATGATATTATATTCTTGTAGTGTTCTACTAAATCACATAACTCAAGAAATCTATTTTCAATAGATTGAATGACACCATTATAAGATTCATGAGTAACATCAGTCTTGCAAATCACAGACGCAATTTTTTTCAAAGTATGTTCTTTATCATTAATATTAGAATTAAGAGATTCAATTTCATGATTAAGGAGCTCCACCTGACCCTTATAAGAAGTAACAATGTCATTATGACATGTTGTGTTCTCAATCATTGTTTTCTCTTGATCAAAAATAGCACAAGTGAGATTTTCCATTACAACACATGATTTTTCAAGTTCTGTTTTTATAAAATAAAGCTTTTCATCTCTCTGTAAGGAAACTTGCTTCAGTGAAGAAAATTCATCTAATGTGACCTGAAGCAGTTTGTTTAAATTTTCATTTTCGGATTTGACAGACAATAATTCATCTTTAAGCTTGCTTAATACACCACTGGAAGCAATAGTCTCCTTACTTTGAAATTCTAATTCATTTGTCTTCTCTTGCAAAACATTAATAACTTTGTTTAGTTCATTATTTTTTTCTTGGAGCTCAACAGTCAAATTGGTTACTTTGGATTCTTCACAAGTCAACTGGATACTAATGCTTTCCATTTCAGATGTTTTACAAGTCAATGCAGAGGATAATACTTCTAATTTAGCATTAGCTTCTTCAAGTTGAGAAGAAATATTTTCAATAAAAGATTTTTTATCAGCTAATTCTGTTTCAAGACTCAACAAAGCAACAGATTTTTCATTTAATTGAGAGGACAAATGATTGATTTCACTTGTAGATTTCTCATTAGTTTCCAATTTAAGTTCAGTAATAGTATTATCCCTCTCAACTAGAACATTTGATAGTTCTATGATTTGATTTTCAAGCTCTTTTACAGCTTTTAAATTCTTTTCTAGAAGATTTTCTTTACTTGCGATAACACTATTAAATTGTTCATGTCTTTCTTTTTCTTTGAGAATTCTTCTGTTCAATTCTTCAATAACATTTTCTTTGTCAGAAAGTTTCATCATCAAATCATCAATTTTAGTATCTTTATCAAGTATATTTGACTCCAAATCTTTTATTTTCTCTTTCTTTTCGTTAAGATCAGCTAAAAGTGTATCTATTTTAAAATCTTTATCTTTAATGTCTAACCAGAGTTTATCTATTTCAGATTCTTTTAAGTTCAAATCAGAATTAATCCTTTCAATATAAGCCTCTTTTTCTTGAAGATCTAAAATATATTTTTCAACTTTGTTGTTACCCCCAGTAATATTAGATGTCAAAGAATCAATTTGATTAATATATTCTTTAGTAGCAGAAGAGAGATTGGAAATTTCTGCTTCTTTACATTTCAAATCTTGCATCAGAGCAACTATTTTACTTTCTTTTTCAGAAAACCCAAGAGAAAGATTTTCAATTTCATCATTTAACTGCTGTAAGTCAGTGATTAAAAGTTGAATTTTATTCTCTTTTTCAGTCAAATCAGAAGTAAGTAGTTCTATTTTGTTATCTTTCTCTCTAAAAACAGTTTCATAATTTTCAACCTTTCTTTCAAATTCTTGAAGGTGACTCATAATACGGCTTATTTCTTTTTCTTTATCATGGATAGCACAATTAA
Source organism: Microvelia longipes (assembly GCA_018340805.1). Classification (NCBI taxonomy): domain Eukaryota; kingdom Metazoa; phylum Arthropoda; class Insecta; order Hemiptera; family Veliidae; genus Microvelia; species Microvelia longipes. The sequence continues at coordinate 61,745,381 of JACMZG010000008.1, forward strand.
GATTTTCAATAATAACATTTTTACTACTTAAATCAGAGCTGATATTTTGAACAGCACAGTCCTTTTCCTGAAGAAGAGAATTCAAGCTATTTATTTTCAAATCTCGCTCATTCAAATCTTTAATAAAGTTTTGAATAGAAATATCTTTATCATTCAAACCATCCACAAATTGCTTTAGTTTAGATTCATTGGTATCAATATTGGCCGATAGAGTCTCAATTTGTTTATCTTTATTAATCAAATTACAAGTAAGAGTTTTAATAATATTTTCTTTTTCAGTTAGCTCAGAAGCATTATTATCATAACCATCACATTTTATAACTAAACTCTCAATTTGTATATTCTTTTCATTAAGTTCTACTAAAGTATTTTCTAGCTTTTTAGTTTTATCATTTAGTTCAGAAGAAACATTTTGAAGTTTCAATTCAAGTTCTTTCATTAAATGTTCATTGTCTTCCAATTGTGAGCTATGATGATCATATCTGCTTAGTTTATCCTTCAATTCTTTAATCGTGCTATCTCTATCTTCAATATAAATATTGAGGTTGTCCAATTTATTAGTTTTATCACTCAATTCAGAAGATAATGACTGTAGCTTTAAATTCAAATCTATGATTTTATTTTCTCTGTCTTCAATGTCAATTTTGAGGTTATCCAATGTATTGGCTTTATCACTTAATTCAGATGACAATGACTGCAACTTTAAACTCATACCTTTGATTTTATTCTCTCGGTCTTCAAGATCAAAAGTCAGGTTTTCTAATTTATTTTCTTTATCACTTAAAGCGGAGCTAAGCGATTCAATCTTAGAGCGTTTCTCTTGGATTTCTAACAACAAGGATTCCATCTTTAATTTGATGGAGTCAACATCAGCATCGGACGAATTACAAGTTTTAATGGTGACAAGATCTTGAGTTAAATCACATAATTTTGAACTAAAGAATTCAATAATAGAGTCACAATTACTTTCGCCAGATAATATTTTCTCCAGAGTGGAACTAGTGTCAGCCAATGTTTTACTGAAATTTTCATCATCCTCAAGCTGAATAAAATAATCTTTTAATTTAGTTAGATGGTGAACTGAATTAGTTTTAAAAGATTCATATTTGGTCATCAAATCAGCTAGTTCATTATTTTTATCTTTCAATTCATCCTCTATTTTCTTTACCTTATTGGACCAAAAGGTAAACTGATCAGACATGAGCTTTACTTTATCTGTAAGTGCATTGATCACAAAATTTTTACTATCAATATTGGATACAAAAGATGTTTCTAAAACGTTGATTTTATGTTGAAGATTTTTAATAGCATTAACTTTTTTATTGAGTGCATCTTGAAGGAGCTGGGATTCATTTTCTGACGAAATTGAGTTGTGGACAACAGGTTCCAAGGCAATATCTCTCTTCATGCCAGCATTAGATAGTAAATCCCATGCTTCCTAGAAAATACAATACATGTATAAAAATCCACAAAAAGGCCACATGAGACATGATTTCCCAGATAAGTATAGGGTGCTGCCGTGGAGCCTACCTCCTAAAGAAGGCCAAAATTGGACTATCCCAAATATCTTGCTTCCCATGGGTAACATGAAACTTTCTGTAGTAAAAAAAATCAATTTATTTTGTATAGATAGCAAGATATCTTTGAAAAAATAATTTTAGAGATCTTTGGGGGGGGGGGTCTAGTTTACAGGAAGCACTAATAAACTAGTGTATGTCATCTGGCAAAACAATTAAGCTCTCTTTTTTTTTTGCATAAACTAACAAATACATACATAACTATCATTTAATAAATAATACATATATTCACAACAATAAAGAAAGATAAACAAATTATAAAGTATTCATTTTCTATTATCTTTGGAAAAATACATTAAAAAATTATGCACATTTCCCTATACATAGTCATGATCATGTATTCAAAATTTAAGAAATAATTTCAATCATGAATTGAACAATTTAATGATGGAAAACCTATATCTATTACCCTACATCCTGGATTTTCCTTGAGGTAGAAAAGAGCTATTTAGAACTATTGATGTGTATTTTTTTAAATACCTAGGGAAGATCATAATAATAATTTTGAGGTATCAAGAGTTTAAGAAATAGACTAGCAGGATTTTTAGCTAGGATTAAGGGAATAAGGTCAAAAGGAACAGTGACAAACTAATCATTGTCACCTAACTACTATCTCACCAGCCCCAGCATGGTAAGTATGTAATTTATAACTAATTAGATTTATGATATGCATCAAGGAAGATAAAATATTGATATTTAGGCCGAATTTGTATCTTCTATAATATGACAAAAAACTACAGTCTTCCATGGCTCTAAGTAGAACAGTCTGACATATTTATTTGATACAGACATTCCCAATTTATGTACTCAGCATATGTTAGAATATGACTACTCAAACTTCACTGTTTCTACAAAAATAATTGCTATTTGATATTAATATCTACTTGTAAGCTTTTAGATAGTTCTGCTTCTCTAGCACCCATTTAGCTTTTTAGATTCAGAAACAATTTCCAGATCAATTAATTTGTTATTGGTCAACTCAAGTTTCTTTTTCATAGCTTTCTAAAAAAACATTTCAATTAAAGAATGCCATCAAAAATTAATACAATTAAACACAAAGTTATATGAAATGCATAAACAGATAATTATGTAAAAAACCTTGGTTTCAGATGGAATGAACAAAATACTTTCCTTATACCTACAGTATAGGCGAGGAAAAGTAAAAAATTGGGTACAGGGAACCTTGGAAATTATGTCGGATTCGCTATGCTCAACCTCACATAAAAAATTTATATTGAAATCAATAAATTTATATTGCACCCCATCTTGGACTTGCTTTGCTCAACTCCTGTTTTTCCTAGCAGTCACGAAGCTTGGCACTAACTTCACTTTAGGCTGTGTATATACATAATATTACAAAATCTGTATATATATATATACTTGCCGAATTGGAACACTTGTACTGAATTTCAACTCAATTGGATTTTTTTTTTTTTTAACAATTAAAAAAACTATGCAAGTCATTCTATAAAATTTAACTTAATCTTAATAAAATGAAACTTGGCACATATGTTAGTTTTATGTATGACTAAATGGGTATCAAATCTAAAGTCAATTAAAACATTTTCAATGAACAGTGAATGGTGTCACAAAGAATTATTCTCTAGATAGCACAATTATACCTAAAGATTGATTTTGTACCAAGTTTCAACTCTCTAGCATAAATACGACAACTTTGCGTAAACTACTCAAGGAGTCTTTCAAAAAAACATCTGAAGCAGATAATTCAATTGAAATTCTAGTTTTGGATTATTTTGCAACAATGATTATTTTGCAAAAATAATTTTATATATACCTAAGGATAAAAAGTAAAAAATAGTTCATCTATATCATTGTGTGAACTACGATAATAACAATAACTTATTTATAAATATATCTTTGGATTATTTTCTTTGTCCTTTTAATAATAAGTGAGATCTGGCAAAACTTAGTTAACTATACATATGTATACATTGATAAAAATATAACTTACATTCAAGAGATTGTCAAAGTTGAATTTCACACTAATCATGTGAAATCTGAGCAGTATTTTCTAACCATCATTGAAACAGTTCCTACATTTCATTGCCAAAGAGAAGTTAAGTTTTGCAACACTGCCTAAAGCCAGTTCTGCTCGTCATGCTTAGTTGAAATTAATTGTTCCATCCATGAAAGTATTACAGAAAACTATTCCACAGTATTTATTTTACAATTTATAATAGTTGAACCTGGGCTGCTTATGGTACCTGTGTTACAGTCATACTTCGGGTGGCTGTGGCACAAGTAAAAATGATTATTAAGCTTCTGACTGTGACAAAAGGAAAATCTTCATTGGCCATAGTCAAACTTTAACATGCATAAATTATAAAAATTTAGGTGTTTCAGTGGAGACGGCATCAATGTAGATGATGTATACAACAAGAACTTCAAACCTTACTAGCCTTTCTCATGGTTACTATCTTCGTCCTTGAAGATAAGGCTAGCGACAGGTATAAATAGGGCAATCTGCTACTGCAATGTTTAGTTAAGTTTTGTAGAAAAAAACAGTGTATTTATTCATGATGTTCTACATTCTTGAATACACCTCCCATAGTAGAAATCAAATGTCAGACAGTAGGTTTCCACTGTTATCTTCATGAAGTATTAGGTCTTCTAAAGATAACCACATCAATCATCTGATGGACAACAATCTAGATAATGGACACATCAATCTAGATTATGGACACATCAATTTAGATTATGGACACATCAATCGAGATTATGGATACATCAATCTAGATTATGGACACATCAATCTAGATTATGGATACATTAGATGATGGATACATCAATCCAGATTATGGACACATCAATCTAGATAATGTATACATTAGATGATGGACACATCAATCTAGATGATGGATACATCAATCTAGATTATGGATACATCAATCTAGATTATGGACACATCAATATAGATTATGGATACATTAGATGATGGATACATCAATCTAGATAATGGACACATCAATCTAGATGATAGATTTATCAATCTAGATGATGGGTACATCAATCTAGATGATAGATTCATCAATCTAGATGATGGATACTTCAATCTAGATTATAGGATTATCTAGATTATTATTATTATTAGATTATTAGATTATCTAGGTTATAGGTTAGGAGTTGAAGAGTTTTCAACTCCTGGAAATAAGCGCATCAGTCAATTGTATTAAAACATTGAAACATAGTACACAATACTTCTCCTCAAAACTCTGCTCGTCCTCAGAATGTTATGATTATCTAAAGCTAGTAAAGTGTATTACTTCAGTCTGTACTTGGTCTGGCTATGCCCAACCTCAGAATAAAATATTGATAGAAATCTAAGGGGGTTACAACTTTGGACTCGCTATGCTTGTCCTCCATGATTACTTAAGCCTTAAGGTAATAATACTTCAGTTTCTTAATTTTATTGCTTAATAACATTGCTAAAATAAAATTTAATAAATCAAAATGCAAAGAATTGCTCATCGAAAAACCCATTTATAATTTATTTAATTAAATAAATAATTATGTCATGCATTGTTAAGTGTATTCTAATTATTTGATGTATTTTATTAAACTATATATGACCTCAAGGTATTGTATATTTTTGTATACTTATTGGCAAATAAAAATAGTTTTATTTTTATTTTAGGTGTCTTGAAAAAAAATGGTTCCTTGTTAGTTTTATGCAAAACTTAAAGAGATCATTTTTAAAGCCGATAAAGTTTCCAATAAATTAATTGTTTATTCTTATAGTGTTGTTGCTGACTTTACAAAAATGATTTTTATTTTCTAAAAATTTGAATGGCTCAATGATATGAAGGCTTCCACTCTGGATAGGCAGACTGTGTTAGTATTGTAAATATTTGAGTTTTCATGACTAGAATTCAGTAATTAGATCGTTATGTTTAACTATTGCAAATGATGGAAAAAAGCATAGTCTGTGTCGTGTTATTTATTTTAACACTAGTTCCTATTAGTGTTAAAATAAATAACACGACACAGACTATGCTTTTTTCCATCATTCAAGGTAATTTTCCACAAAAAAATGGTTTGAAGCAGTACATAATGAGTCACGTTTTATTGGCGAATCTTCAGGCAGATAAGGGTATAGTCAAAACATTATTGTATACAACCGATAAATGGTATTTTATTTTAAAACAACACTATAGTATCAGTAAAAAAGTCATTATAGTCAAATAACATCCCTACAGTTTCAGCCAAAATTACAAAATATTGCAAAAGATATCAAAAATTATAATATTGTAGATTTAAAATCAAGAAATATAAAACACAGTGATGGGTGGTGTGATGTCACATAAAGGCGCCTGTTTCCTGTGTTCTAGCATACAATATTTATGCATACAATATATTATGCACCAAGGGAGTAAATAATTTTATTGTTTCTCTGAGCAGTTAGTTGGTTCCTAAGAGGTAAGCCGAGGGAACCAAGCATTTAACTCCCAAGACAAAGCCAAGGGAGGTAATTGCATAGGAGAAAATAGAATTTTGCTCCCAAGGTGCATACAAGATTTTATCTCCAGACGTTGATGTTATTATTATTGTTATATTCTTATTTTCATATGTTTTGTTGTATTTTATTCTATTTTTTTGGTCGGATCCCTCATAAATTCCGGGTGAAGTCCCCGGGAAAGTGTTACAAAAATTGATTGGTCCCCTGTATAAATTAAGAGGATGGATAAAAATTGATATAATTGGCTCTAAACCCAATAATAGGAAATAGGAAACACTTTTTCTTTCCAAGGGAGAAAGTTACTTTTTACTCCCAAGGAGGTGAAAAGTTAATTTATTTAAAAACTAGTCAATGAACTTCACATTATACATGTCCTGGAGATAAACATATTTATTGTCAGGAATAGAAAACAATTTTTGTTATGTGTGGTATTAAAAACACCATAAACCATTTTTCTTAAAAATATTAATAAACAAAAAAATAATGCTTTTAATTAAGGATACAAACATCTTTCAAAACAACTCTGGCTTTTAACTATTAAGTAGGTACTATTCTCATATTATATTTATTTGCAATAAGTATAATAAGTATTTATTCTTGAAAACATTTCAAACAAAGCTTTGGCTAAAATCATATAACATCTCAATAATGACTTGTAGCCAGGCAGCATTCAATTATTATTTTATCATAATAAAATCTCAAGGTCATACAGAGCAGTCAGTTCAACAGATAAAATTAAGAGTAAGACAGATGATCATGGAATCAAAGCTTCATTGAGCAGGTAAGTAAATTTATACTGTAGACAAAGATTAAACATAATTTAAAGAAAGTAACAATTAAATATGGTTGTTAAATAAAGAATGTTTCAGCTCAAAATTTTTAATAAATTTTGAATTATATTATAAGCTGAGACTTTTTAGCAAGCGTTTATCAGAAAATGATGTTTTTTTATTTGGTTTAAATGCTAAATTAGAGTTAAATACTTGAGATTATAGAGGAGGGGGCGGGGGAGGTATTCCTTATCTGTTAACAATTCATCAAAGTTATATTATAAATTTGATCAGAGTAGCTATCAGGATATTGTATAATTTAAAATAATCAAAACTAAAAATCTTATTAATCAAATACATTTTTATTTTTCCTCATTAATACCATAGGTATATAGAAAAAAGATTGTGGTTACGAAAAACTATAAGACCAGTATGTCACCCTAATTATCTAATTTTGGTGTTTTTTAAGACCTCCTAAGTGGTTTTTAAAAGATGTCTGTCTGTATGTGTGAGTGTGTTATCATAGTATCTTCCAGTGTATTTCTGCTAGGGATTTGAAATTTAGCAGAAAAATCAATCTTACAATCTAGTTGTACTATTTGGAAAAAATTTTTTTATGACGTCATTAATGTAATTTATTTCCTAAATTCAAGTAATTTAAGAAATGGCGTCATTAACGTAATTTATTTCAAAAATAGTTGACCCGTTTAAGAATTGGCACGCATGTAGTCGTATAAGACCAACATATGTGCTGGTTTTATCTCATTATCAGCATTAGTTTAATTTGTATCGAATGACTAGTATACATTTTTTAAAAATTGTAAAATATCAGAAAATAATTTAATTAATTAGAAATTTGGTACAAATATATCCCTTTATGTAAAAGTTAAGCAGCATTGAGCGAGGTCGATGCCTGGAAGGGTAACCACTGGGAATAAAACCTATGTATTTACTGTCAAAGGTTAACTGAAGAGAGTCTTAAGACATGCAGCAGTAAATTTGGTGAATTTTATATTTTGAGGACGAGCAAAGTGAGTCTGAAGTATTGAGGATGAGTGTAGGGAATCCGATGAGGTGAGAAAAAGTTCCGAGGAAACATAAACAATGTTTCCTCCCTAGATTCAGATTATGATTCAATACTAATTGCATGCGCTTAAAACAGGCCCAATTCAAGTCCTCTACCCTTTTACCTGATTACCCATTCTAGAACAGCTTTACCCAGTTTTGATCTGAATGTACAAAATTCTCGCCGGCAAAAGCAAACGAAAGCCAGGCAATTTTTTTTAAATGTGTGCTTTCTTACTTAACAATGCACTTCTTCCATAAGTTTCTAGTGAAGTAATATATAAAACAATAGGGAAACAAATGCGATTTTGTCAGACCTGGCATGTAGTTCAAATTTTGTCCACCAGGGAGTTGGCTCAAGTTTTTTTTTCATTTTATTGCATTTCTTTGTACATTTTAGTATAAAATATTAATAATTTGTGTAAGAAATATGTTTTGTCACATCCAATAGAGGTTTAAGTGCAAATATTTAAATACTACGTTTGTTTAAATATTTAAAACAAGCGGCTATTAAACTTTTTTTTCGAGTGCACTACTTAACTTAATACATTTTTGTGAGTGATATTTAAATTTTCCCCTTCAAATATTAATAGTAATTAGTAATTTAACAACTTAAAACTAAATTTTTTGAATTGTAATTTCAAGTTATATTTAAGGCATTACACTGTCGTCTGTATGTTCTTTAAAATCTTGATAAAAACATGTGGTAGTAACTATCCTACAGTTTCTCTTTTTCTTTAATTAAATTATTGTAACAATTATTTTACAGAATTTAATATAAAATCATTAAATTCTTACGTACATATTAAAATAAGAAAACAATATAAAAATTAAAACTCATAATGTTATCAGGGTTATCAATAAAATTAAGTAAAAAATGTTATTTCTAAAAAGCTTATGCGCAGTTATTCCAATTTTAGCTGCTTTTTATTTTTGACACAGCTATCAGTTGATCACGCATGTCTGAGTTTCCCTACTTGGTTTATATATTACTTTAGTTTCTAGTACAGGATATGCTCAGAGAGTGCCAAAACTGACAAATCAACATGTATGATCTTATGACAGGAAATGAATCTCTAGAGTAGCACAGGATTTGAGCAGTCCTGTGAAGCAGGCTTGAGCTAAAAAGGCAGAGAAGAGCACTAACCACAAAAATTGATAATATTACTCTAAACAATTTTTCTAATAGGTAAAAATTGATCTAAAATTGTTAACACTTATACCCTATCAATTGACATAAGTCCTGCCCTTTAAGATAGCATGAGTCTTAGTTTAATGAATCCATAAATAGAAAAAACCATACTTACATCTGATGATTCAGAAAAACTGTATTTCCTTTTCAACTCTTCGAGTTCACCAGTGACTAAAATAAGCTCCTCCTTAAGATTTTGGGCTTCTTGTAGATCAGACATATTCTGAAATACATAAGACAGCTGTTCAGAATAAATTCTAATAGACAATACAAATTTGACCCAAAATTAAATCTTGTTTTTTTTACAAATGAAGCACTGTAGTAAAAACGTTGTGAAAAACCCCTTATATTTTTAATAGTTAGGTCTCATTGCACCCGACCTCAGAATAGAGAGTAAGACCTACGAAAAGGGGGGTAAACTTTGGTCTTGAATACTCGAAAAAATTAAAAAAGTGGACCACCATCAAGGACAGGAGTTCTTTAACTTTTTCTCACCACATACCATCAACTTTGCAACATAATATTTGATACTTCACCATGTGCTATAAATAAATAAATAAATATATATATATATATATATACATATACATACATACACACACACACACATATATATATATATATATATATATATATATATATATATATATATATATATATATATATTTATTGTGTGTGTGTGTGTGACTAAAAACCCCATACTGCACATACCGCTGAGCCAAAAAAGGCATTCCTCTTTTCTTTACCCAATTATAACTATTTTTTAGTTCTGAATATTTAATAAAAAATAACAAAAATTAAAATAAAATGTTGTCATTGCACATATTTAGTTGATAATGATTAAGAGAAGTAAAAAATAAATTTCAAAATAAAAATATTGAAAACTTTCTAAAAATGACCACACTACTTTAATTTTATTTCAAAAATTTTGTCTCATATTTTTCTTTTATAAAAGTTATTTATAAGAGCTTTTGCGTACCACGTAAGTGGTGGGTACACGTAGCACTCATAGAAAACCCCTGGTCTAGGACAATAAAACTTTAGATTAGCTTCACTGGTCCTCTGAATATCTAACGATAACCTAATGCCTAAAGTAACATTTCCTCAGTGTTGCAACAATTAACCTCAGAATACTTTACTTTTTTACCTTAGTATGTAAGGCAACCACAAGCTTATAATAAATAAAAAATACCTATGATTATCTAATGCCTAAAGTAACATTTCATTAGTGTTACAACACTCAACCTCAGAATATGATCATAACATACTTTGTGGAAACATCTATGATAATAAATAATTGAAACATCTATATCTATCTATATCAATCAACCTCAGAATATGATCATAACATTCTTTGGGGAAACATCTATGATTATAAATAATTGAAACATCTATATCTATCTATACCAATCAACCTCAGAATACGATCATAAAATTCTTTGGGGAAACATCTATAATTATAAATTATTGAAACATCTATATCTATATCTATCTATATCAATCAACCTCAGAATATGATCATAACATACTTTGGGGAAACATCTATGATTATAAATAATTGAAACATCTATATCTATATCTATCTATATCAATCAACCTCAGAATATGATCATAACATACTTTGGAGAAACATCTATGATATAAAGAATAAAAGGATTTTTTGATTTGATATACTAGGCAGCCTTCACACACTCTCTGACAGTCATCATGGTAAAAACCACTTTAAATGTCTTAAAACACCAAAAAGAAATCATTCAAATAAAATCAGGGTTTTGTATTTCTAAAATGACCAAAATACTCACATATCTATACACAAAATAAGTAAACACTATGATGAAAGCCAGCACCAACAGAGGTAAAAAAATATAAGAAAATACGTACAGCAGAGGAAATTAGAGTTTCTTCTAACTTTTTTTTCAGTTCATCACGTTCCTCTGTCATTAACAGGAGTTGCCCTTTCAAAACTCTGGTTTCTTCTTCTAATGACTAAACCATACATTACAAGTTAATACAAATTTTATCAACAGTTCAATAATGTAGTAACACCAGAATGGAAAAGTCCCAAGAAAGTTCTTCCGTTTAATAAGAACTAATTATCTTTTCTTCGGAGAAGAAGCTTATCATCTTAATTTTCCTTTCATTTAAATGTAGTTTAATCTACATTAACACTAAATAAAAATGCAACAGTAAAAAAAGCCACTTACACTGATCCAAAACAACCTTAATTATTTTGTATTAAATTTATACAGGAAAATTGAGTTAATATAATGGAGTTAATGGAGAGGGAGTTTTCCTGAATAATGATTGATTTACAACATTATTAATACAAAAATAAGGCATTATTATTTTTGATACATTCTTTTATACGGGCATCAGGCCTTATACCAAATCTGTGTTGGTGGGCGGCTACCAGCGACTCCCTGTGTCCACTTTGCAGCCACATGGTTGTTGTCCTGTATCAGTTTGTCAGACTACTTGTTATAAGTATTGTCTATAAGTGACATACTGAAACGTTATATACGTAAATTTCCAAAATGTATTGGTCAAAAAATGAGATTTGTTTACATTATGTTAAATATGACAATCGATAACATTTTTACTAAGTACATATCTTTACAATATATAGTAGTATATGTGTATAAAATTTCAGCCTGATTAAAGCTCTTTTTAAAATAATGCAATTTTTTGAAATTTTTGCTGAGGCTTCAATGTGGGTTAATGATGTCACACGTACTTTATAAACAATAGGGTTCGGGAAATTAATAAAGTTGATTTTCGTAACAAGTTTCATTTCAACCCAATAAAGCATTTACAAGTCATTGTGTCTGACAGAAACACATCTAAGAACAAAAATTTAATATATATATATATATATATATATATATATATTATATATATATATATATATATATATATATATATTACATCTATCAATGAGTCCCTGTCCCAAAAAAGAAAAGCTCCTTTTTCTAGACTTGAAGTTTTTTTTATATGATTTGACTTTCTTACATTTTTAAAAAGTGTACGTGTTTAGAAAAATAATAAAAAAGCATCCAGTACAAAAATATTAAATCTAAAGGGAATAACTAAAACTAATTAATAAAATGAAAGAAAAGGAAACGAGATGGTTATATTAATTAGGTTGTTTGAATCAGGTTATACTATCCCGCAATGCAATAGAGCAGTATTGGTATTAAATGAACTTGGGTTAAAACTGACGCGCGAAGACTTTAGTTAATAAAAATCAGCTGATTGTAGTGGAAAATAATTTTTTCAATACGAAAGAAGTTAATTTACTTATGTTGTTTTAAAACTGTTAACTATAGTTCAACAAATTATGGCTCACATCCCGTTTCAAATTGTTACTCACAAGCAGAAGGTGCTTAGCTTGTACAAGAAGTCAATTCGATTGCTAGAATCCTACTATCACGAAAGGTTAGTGTTTAGATACAATGCAGTCTTGATGAGGCAGAGATTTGACGAAAATAAAAATTTAAAAGACTTGGATAAAGCTCAAAAGTTAGTACAAGAAGGCGAAGACCAAGTATTTAAGCTGCAGCATCCTCAACCCAAGAAATTCGCTGGCAGCGTCGGCGGTAATACGTACAACAGGGCTCACATAACTCCAGACTGGGTCTTGGACCATTGGCATCCCCTTGAAAAAGCCCAGTACCCTGAATATTTCGCTACAAGAGAAATACGTAAAAAAGAATTCATCAAAATGTGGGATAAGGAATTTGGAAAAGATGCTCCATCAGGTCATCATTGATCTCCTAATTGAACTTTCAGCCTTGTTCTACATTCAACATTGTTTTAACTTTATAATAGTTCAATAGTTTATAATAATAAGCTTTATGTACATAATAAATACATACTGTTATCAATATTTTACTAGTTACTCATTTTTAAGATACATCCTTACAAGGGTAAGTTGTAACTTTTAATCATTTAGGTAAATAATATAGCTATAATAATTTAACAGAAGGGGCGGGGTGGCCCCCGTGTACCATCTCCCTGATTTGAGATGGTCATATAACAGGGATAATTGCATTAAGTACTGCACAGAGCACTAATTTTTATTTATCATCAGTAGGCAGCGTGGGAAAATAATTGAGGGTCTAATGAGATTGGTCCAATATGGAATGTAGGCGTAGTTTAACATCCAGGACTAACTTCATTGACACCCTAGCTTTATTTTACAACACTGTCAACTAATTATAACAGAGTGTTATACTAAAGCTTCACTGACTTCGTCGCTAATGTTATTATTTTTAAATCTCTTTTTACTTTTCCTCATTTATGCCATAGATATATAGGAAAAATATGGTTTGCAAAAAATAAAAAACCGGGATGTAACTGGAATTATGTGTTTTTGAGGCCTCCTGAGTTTTCACAATTTGTCTGTCTGTTATTACAAAAATCAGTCTGTAGTTGTGCTATTCAGAAACAAACATTTTATGTCATCATTAATCCACAATAACGGCTCAGTGAAAATTAAAAAAAATGATGTAATCGGATTGAGATTTGTGACTTGACACATATCGGCTAACATATGTGTCAAGTTTCATCTCATTATCAGCATTAGTTCAATTTTCAATAAATGACTTGTGTACTTAAAAAAAATTGGAAAATAACCCAATTGAGGTGAAATTTAATAAAAGTATATACCTTAACGTAATAAATAGGTATACCAAGTTTGGTTTAAATGCGACAAGTATATCTATTGTTTTAGTTGAATCATAAAGTTATGCAGTATATTTGAGACTCTTGAGTTATCATTGTAGCTCCTGGTGTACTTATTCTGGAGTTAAAATTTTGTACAAAAATCAATCTACCGCTTTAGTTTTGCTCTTTGAAAAATAATTTTTTATCACCTCATCAATCAGCAATAATGACAACAAAATTTTTGAAAAAGCATAAAACGTGAAAAAATGTTGTGATTGGATTTAGATTTGGCACGCATGTAGCCATGTATATAAGACTAACATTTGTAACAATTTTTATTTCATTATCAGCATTAGTTCAATTTTTATTAAAATTCAAACAAGACATTCTTCGACAAATTTATAAACATTTTTATTCCCTTTTAGTTGTTTATAAGTTTCAATTAAGAGTGCATTCGTAACCTAAGCAGAGTGATCATGAAGTTCAGAAGTGGAAGGGAGTAGAGGGAAATAATACTACCCTCCATTGTACTGACCAGAATCAATCCAACAAATGTATTTTAACTTTGCTGTGTGATTATTTGAAAGGTTATGTTGGTTATTGGTGTTGTCATAGAGATTATTTTAGCTTGTTGTTGAAGACATATTTTTTAGTTAGAGAGGAAGAGTTCAGAGGTACTAGAGACCAAGGGGTCCATCTTTATCGATTAGGTTGTTCCATAGCAGCACAGGTCCTTGTCAGAAAAAACTCGAATACACAATGCTAACTTGATTATTAGATATTTGCCATGACAATTAGTTTACTTTATAACCATTTTAGTAACTCTACGTTTTATGTTGGATCACTAATATTAAGCAACTTCCTGGGTGACCACTTGGTATTTAACTAAGAAGTACTGCAATATAAATATGGAGATTTCCATATTCTGAGGACAAGCCAAGCAAGTCTAAAGTGGTGAGGATGAACATAGAAAATCAAAAAGCTGAGGAGGAGCTTAGTAAATCTGAAATACAGAGGATGAGCTCAACATATCGGATATGCTGAGATTTGTTTTTGAGACGTTTATGCAGGTACCTTCACTTTTTTAAATGGCCCAACAAGGTACCTTTTAAGTAACAATTTGCTGCTAATTACATGACAATTTACCATGTAAAAACCAGGGAGTAACCATTACTGGTAGAATAAGACAGGTTTAATAGTCACATTACAAACCACTTTATCAATTAATCTCTGGACAAAACATAAAACATGGACTTATTTTATCTGAAGGAGTCAAAAACTGTGTCAGACCTTGATCTGCACTAAAATACTATAGAGAGGTAGTATTTTTCTGAATGCTTACAGCTTGGAATATACTTGGTCTATATTTTCACTAACCACCTCTTAACTAAACTTTTACTTAAGAATAAGACTTTACGGACTTTAAGTCTGAACGGTCTCCTTTCAATCTCATCAGTTCACAATTCTCATCGAGATCCGTTCAAAAATAATATGGGTTTAGTGCAACCATAGAGTAATATCAGTAAAACTTTACTGATTAGAAAAATAATCAGTGAGTGCAACAAAAAATTTTGAGTCCTTTCAAAATCTAATCTATGGATCTTAACTAAACCCTCAAAAAATAATAGAAGAGTTTATTATGTCACTATGTTAGCTAACTCTTAGACGACTTATCTTAATGAAATGAATACATTTCATGTTTTGAAAAATAATGCTTATATATTATATATTATATATATATATATATATATTGTGTGTGTGTTTGTGTGTGTGTGGTGTATGTATGTATAGAAAAAGTTTAGTCATTCTGTTTAGATTCTGAGCTGTAAGCATTTAAAACTTATTGTCAATTTGAACAAAGACTAAATTTTAAATTAAACCTTCCAAAGGATATAAATGCTGAATGGAGGGATCTTCCCTTGTTCAGTCTTCATCTTGACTTCTCTGTTAACGCCAGGAAACACCTCCACGACTAGTCTGAGCGGCCAGTCCACACGTTTTTTAAAATACAGTTCTCGTTCTTTCACTGAAGTACTTGGTCACTATCTATTATGGTGGACAAACTGTTCAAGATATTTGGTTCTGAACCTTTTTCTTAGCTGGGCAATCACATTATTTCATTAACGCAACTTCCGATTTAAACTGAATAGACCAAGAGCCCAGGGATGTTTTGGTAATAAAAAAACGTAATACTTTAAACCAAGATTAATTTATCCTTCACAATTTGCTTATTACAGATCTACATTTCTGCCGCCTCAAATCCGGTGGGTTCGCACACGGGGAGCCATCAAAGTAGTCAAATTTAGCACCTAAGTTAATAAAAAGTGTAATAGCTGGAACCGGTCTCATTTATTTGTAAATATCTTCCTGAACAAAAATTTGCAATTCTGCCGACTTGTATTCGATGGGTGTCCCAGGCAGAACGCACTTTGATTTTGAAGTTAATAGTTCATGAATACATTAATTAATAGTTGTAAAGTTGTGCATATTTTAAACAAGTAAAAATAGATATTTTATAACTCGGTGCACTGTTTTATTTGCTTTTGGAAATACTGTAGTCAGCATTTCTACGTAAAGTTCTAAGTTATGTAGGAGTCAGTTTTATAGCAATTGATTTATTTGTAGAATACCTGTCCTCTTAAAAGGTTTAAAACAATCTTTTAAAAGTTTCGAATAGTAGCTAGACGAAATAAATTTTTTAAAAAGAAACTGTTCTATGTCGACTTGGTATAGATCCTTCTGGTGGTAAAATTATTTTGTGGAAAGGAAGTTACAGTGATATCTGAGATTGTTATAACCTTGATTTGATAAAATAACAACAAATTCTAGCGCGGTGGTTCGCATGCCGCTGAAATTTTATTTATCTGAGAAAGCTAATTTAATCAAATCACATCTAAATTTAATTATTTCATTTAAATTTAATCAAACTTTGTTGTTATTAGCAAAATTTTTGCTAAATCACATAAAATTGTAGCATTGTTTTACAAAAGCAACAAGGCTCTCTTGCTCACTCATAGAAGGCGAAGTTACGCACCATGTTAGAATTTTATATAGATTTCGTACATCCTTGCTGAAAAAATATTACATGGGTTCAGGTTTTACTTTATAGTCAAAGTATATAAGAAGGTTATACCTTGTTATATTTTATAGAACTTCCAAAGGGACATCGCTTGTCTAGTTGCACATACGAACATACCTTTATTCCGACCTTTATTCAACTTTATTAAATTTAAAAACCTGTAAAAGTGTAACATATCAACTGTAAAGCATAAACCGTAAAATTATGAAAAAAAGAGAATTGTTAAGACAAAATGCAACTTGCCATATTGTTTTAACTCCATAAAAATTAAAAAAGTAATATCAAATTAGGAACTATGAGTACTCATAGTCTTTGACTATGAGTACTTTAAATGCTCTTGTACAATTGGAACATTTTCATCCGATAATAATCTGTGTAGTAATCTGAAGTTATTATCATAAACATTAAAGTCTTCCAGTGGTGACCGCATCAATAAAAAAACCTGACGTTTTGCCTTTATTATAGGAATATTCTAGTTCAGTTTTGTAGAGCATTGTGATCCAAGAAGAAGTAGGAGGTTGATCATCCATGATGCTCACATTGCTAATTTTTGTACTCACTATTTCTTTAAACAATAGTAATATTGTATAAATATAATGTGATATATAATATATATATATATATATTATATATATATATATATATAATATATATATCTTTTTAACTTGGGTGCTAAATTTGACCTCTAAAGTGCGTTCTGCCTGGGATGCCGATGCGAAGGCAGAATTGCAGATCCTTGTTCAGGAAGTATCCAAAAAATGAGACGGTTCCAGCCATTACACTTTTTATTTAATTGGGTGCTAAATTTGACCACTTTGATGGCACCCCGTGTGCGAACACATTGGATTTGAGGCGGTAGAATTGCAGATCGTAATAAGCAAAATGTAAAGGAAAAATAATCTTGTTTAAAGTATTACGTTTTTATTGACAAAACACCCCTGGGCTCTTGGTCGAGAATGGTTGCACTTCGTTGGCCTATCAGGAAACTATTAGGGGTTTGTCATATGGAAGCCAAAGGCCTGACATGGATTGCTGTTTCACTCTCTCTTAGTACAGTGTTCATGTCCTCCACTGTTAATAAGTAATAATAATAATATATGCCTTATTTACCCCTGCAAAATTTATGACATCACCTTTATAAATAAGTCTTTTTTGTCTAACCATAAACCTACAAAACCATAGTAAAAACATTTTGATCAAAAATCCTAGAACTAATTCTAACTGAACTATTTTAAACACTCCACATAAAATAAACGTAAATCATGTCATCGCTATTACTATTATGTTAAAATATAAAGATTCATAAAACCCGTTATTATTAAATTTAGTTACCCCCAAGTTCCCCCTCTCTTTTCTAATCTCACTATCCATTGAACTCTCACATTTATCATTAATTTCCACACTATCAATTTCACTGGCTATATGTTTATCAACTACTATTCTTTTAAACTGTTCTTTCGTGACAATATCTGTCTTTTTTTGAATTTTTATCTCCCTTTGATCTTTAATCCCTATCAAATTTAAATTTTGTAACTTCGTTAATTTTGACTCTTTATTCAAGAGTCAAATTTTCAAGAGGAAAATACTCCCCTGAAGATGTAACTTCATTCACTAAGTCATCGTCAGAAAAACTTTGATCAGGATCATATAACATAAATTCATAGATTCTTTCATCTAACATCTTGATAGCAACATACTTTGTATCTGCATGCTTCAACGAAGACCTAATTGCTGCAATATCTTTTGGCTCAGCAGCCAAATACTGCTCCAATTTATTTTATATCTTACTAAATGCAGTTCAGAAAATTTTCTGAGACCTTTTCAATTCCTCCATAGAATCAATATAACTTACAAAAATACTTAAAAATTTATTCAAATTTTCTTTCAACTTTGTTTTTCTTTAAAATGCGATTTTCAACTTATTAATTTTGAAATATTTCCTTCTATCTGTCATACGATCGCCAGATGTCAATTTGAACAAAGACAAAATTCATTTGATAAAAATGACAAAAATATAAAACTAGCTTGTCACAACACTTATCTTTTACACTAATCCCTTATAGTTATTTTGATCGAATTTCAATGAGACATAAATTGGATTCATTATGACCTATAAAGTCGTCTAAGAGATAATCAACATAGTAACATAATAAACTCTACTGTTATTTTTTTGAGAGTTTAGTCAAGATCCATAGATCTATGGATCTGTAAAGGACAAATACACACACACATAAAATTATTTTTGATTTGATTTGATTTATGAGTGCATGCTTAAAATCACACAAATTTCAGTTTTCTTGAAATAAGTGGTTCCCTCCCTGTGAGTTGTGAGCAAAACATCTAAAGAACATTTTTTAAAGGTGATAAAATATCCAGTAAAACCAATGTTAATCATCAAAATTGGATATCTACAATCAAAGTTATGGCTGTTTTAGAAACACCAAAAAAATGTTACTTTATGCAAAGTAAGCGAATTACTTTGAACAAATATTGGCTTTTGTGAATTTTTTGGCCATTTAATGAACGTCATAACTTTTTGAGCTAAAAAATTTAATTTCTTGCTTATCTTTTCGGATTATGCTATAAAAAGTTTAAAAGTGTAACAACTAGTAACATTTGTTGCTCAATTTTGTGTGGACTTTTCAAATAGTCCACATCAAAAAAATGTGACTCATTTTGTACTACTTCAAACCAAATTTTTCTAAAAATATACCTTAAATTATGAAGGAAAAGCATAGTTTGCCTATCCAGAATGGAGCCCCTTCATATAAATACGCTCGCTCAAAAACAAAAAAAAAAACATTCCAGCTTTCTTGTAAAAAGCGATTCCCTGTAGGTCATGTGCACAACATGAACAGAACATTTCTTGAAGCTGATAAAATTTACTTTAAAATGAGTGTTCTTCCGCCCAAATCAAATAACTACAACTTAAATTATGATATTTATTAAATGGCCAAAAAATATTTTATCAATGAAATTAGCTGATTTTGCATTACTTAACCATTTTTTTTTTTAAAAGCCATAACTTTAGTTGCAGACATCAGATTTTGATGATAAAACACTCGTTTTATAGAAAATTTTATCACCTTTAAAAAATGTACCCTTCATGTTTTGTATACGACCCACAAGGAACCACTTACTTAAGGAAAACTTAATAAAATTTTGAGCATGCACAGTCATTTGAAGAGCTCCACTCTGGATAGGTAGACTATGTTTTTCCTTCATAATTTAAGGTAAATTTTCATAAAAAATTGGTTTACAGTAGTGCAAAATGAGTCACATTTTTTCAGGTCCGGCTCTTGGATTATAATTAATAAGGTCAACTAATAGAGACTGAGGGAATAACTCTTAATTATATTGATAATAACATGATAAAAAAACTGGGGTTTGGTACATTTTGTTTAGTGTGCCATGTAACAATAAATAATAATAAAACAACAACAGTGTAGAGGCTAAGGGCTGAAAGCCTGTATTTTTATTCACAGTAGAATAAACATATTAAATACCACTTACTTTATAGAATTCTAGTCATTGTTTTATCTAATAAATTATTTTTAGAAACATCAACTTAAGTAGTAGAATTTAAAGTATTGAGGACCTTGATTTTAAAATGGTTCATATAATAAAAAAACTTATTATAAAGCTGAAATAAAAATAAAATTTTCTTTAAATTATTAGGTAAAATTTTTATTTAAAACGAAGTATAGAAAAACTAGTTGCCACCGTAGTCGAGGTCTTTAAGGTGACAGTTATTATACTGACCCTTGACACCATGGAGGTCAGGGGTTCGCATCCCAGGTAACACTCTTAGTTTATATAAGATTATTTTTCAAATGAATTATTGCCAACTTTAGATTACACTTTAAGTGTAACGGTTGGTTTTAGATTACAATACCACTTAAGGTGGTTCCCACAGGGTTTATTCCTTATGGTCCACAATGCTCTAAATGGGCATTGTTGTTATTATTATTATTATTATAGAGAAACTGCCTTTTATGGCTTAATTAGAGGTAGATTTTTATTTATGTATCATATTATATTTTTAAACTGTAGAATTCTTAGAAACTAATAAGAAGCAGCCAATGGAGGAGGGATGGATCATAATGGAAGACAATTTCTTTATAATTTTAAAGATAATATTTAAAACAACAAACAAATGTTGTTTTTGTTGATTTGTAACAATTTGATGGAAATAAAGATTATTATTATTCCATATATTTAGGATTAAATGAAATATTGTATTAATAATATTATACTTCAGTGTCTTAAAAGAGCTTTCTTAACAGCCTTAAGAGGAAATAGAAAAACTAACCTTAGTTGAATGGACCTGCTTCTCTAGGGTAGTGAACTCTCTCAGTTCTTTATATTCTTCATACAGATCCTGATACAGACTTGAAACTCTAGTGACTCTATTCCTCAAAACATGAGGGGGAGTAGCCATGTTATCAACTTCTTTGGTGGTTTGCAAACTCCTAAAATATTAATTTAAAACAATGGTACATACAATATCCCATAGATTTATTTCACACCTTTTATGAGGTAGAAAAAAGCCGTGGGCTCCTAGACTAAAGGGCTAGAATAGAGCCTACATTAATCTTTGATACCCTAGGTATTTCTTCACACATGTATCATTGAAACCATTAGGTTTCTGCTTGGTATGATTTCTAGAAATTGCTCCATAACATAAAAAGTTAAAGCATGGACAATTTACAGTAGTTAGGAAAATACCTAAATCTCATTTGACTCAGATAAGATGAAAATTATAGGTATTATTAATTTAATAAATCCCACAAATGATTGATCTACCCTAGAGTGCAGATAACAGATCTAACATTAACTGGGAGCACCCTTAGTAACTGAATAATTTTAATATACATGAATCCTTTTAAGAATAACACTAATTAGGATTCAATACTAGATAATACCTGCAAGCCATTGAATAGAATCAGATAAAATGTTCCTTCATTTCAAAGCTCATTTTTATGTAGATAAATTATTACAATAGTTGGTTAAATAAAGCAATAGTTTATAGTTAAATACTTACACTGACTTAACATCTTTAGGTCCTTGTCGACCAATAGAAATAGGAATGCCTTTCTTTGAAGATTCAGAATTGCCAGAATGATATCGAAGCTGGGATATAAATTTTGGAGTTTTCATATTATGATCTCCGGATGCTAATCTTGAAGGCTGAGGAGTTCGAAATTGATCATAACATAGAGGGTCATAATTAAGAGGCAAAGTATCTGCAATCAAATAAATCAAACTGTTGTAATACACTAATAGAAAAATTTATAAGTGTAAAAGTAAATAAATCTTAAAAACAAAACATTAAAAGCCTTTACAATTGTTTCCTGGAGAACATTTTAAACTTATTAAAACAGCACCTGATGTATAAATTATAAATTTTGGATATTGTTAACTATTAAGATTTATTGTATTTTAAAGTATTATGCAGTCAAATAAAAAGAAATGTTAAAAAATAATATCTTAACAGAAAGTTAATAATTTTAATATCAAGTAAATTATCATTAGTGGGATGATAACAATAGTACTGAGAAAATCCTTACATATAAATAATAGTTTAAATGCAGTTTTGGAGCTTGTTTAAGGACCAAATTACAAAATACTTGAAAAAAAGTAATGGCTTTTTAACCCTCTACTGGGCATAGGGCATACTGGGCATCCACAAATATTGACTTTTCTGAATAAAATATTTATTGATTGGTCAAGTACTTGAGGTGTGCTTTAACTAAACCTTTGTCAAGATATTAATGTCAGTATCCTGTGGGTCATAGTGAGATCTAATTTTTTTTTGAAAATATTATAACAAAAAAAAATTGATTCTGGCTGAATTCCCATAGCGAACCCTGTAATATGTGTATTTTTTAAATTATTTTTAATTGAGTACTACTGATATTAAATTGTTTAGAACTAATGGTGTAACATATATAAGTGGGAAATCTCCGGGGTGAGCCTGGAATTGTTGGAATAAAGATTAAAATTTGGAACCAATGAGTTGGAGGGGAAAATAATTCAAATCAGATTAACTATGTACTTACCATCACCAGAAATAGTTGTATTGGTCCTTGAAGTAGATGGAGTAGGACAATTTGATTCCGATATAGTACCCAATCTTGAATCATTGTGGCTAGTAAGAGATTGCCTTTGATGTCTTCTTCCAAGAGAAGACTAAAATTAAATTAAGACATCATTAGCCAGTAGGAAACTCAATGCAAAAACTAATTTAAATATAAAATATAGGTATAATGTGGTGAGGATATAGGTTATCAAACTGAATTCCATGCTTAAGTTATTTCAGAAGGCAACTGAAGTGGTTTAGGTAAGATAACAGAACCAAAATCACTTAATTGTCTGACTAGAGTAAAAACTACCTATGTAGGAAAGCATTGGTTCGAGAAAAAATTTTGACTTGACAGATTTTTCACATAAAGAGGTGAAAAATCATTGGTTTAGTTTTTTAAACTTTAACTTTAGAAAAGTTTTTGGTTTAGTTTTTTTTCTATTTTTTTTTATTTTACGCTTTAACCCGTAGGGTCATTTAGCGTTTTCCCCTCATCAACATTAGCCCCTGAGTTGTGCACATCCAATCATCTAGGAAGCCCCCTCCGTACATGGTAGCACATATAACCAGTTCACAGTGTGTCTATTCATCCAGCCCAACCAGACTCTATCCAAACTCACTGCTCTGGCTAGTGTCTGCGACTAGTTCACCGTGTGCCTAGTTCATCTAGACCAGCTAGACTCTGGCTAGGCTCACCACTCTGGCTAGCGCCGACTACTATTCACTGTGTGCTTGTTTCATCTAGTCTTACTAGCTCCTCTGATCACACTAGTCTCACTTGACCTCGTCCTTCCAGTCTCACCAATCTCATCAGTTCCACTAGACCAGACTCTAGCTAGGCCACCGCTCTGGCCAGTCCAGCGCCACCCGACAAAGAACCCAGCACCCAGATGTCAGCGTGCACAAACTCATTCTATAGCCCTGACCTGAAAGTCAAAGCTCCGCAGTGCTATTAGGAGACGTCTGTCTTCAAGAACCGAGCACTTTGTTGCTAGTCACTTACATTACTCGTGTCGCCGCATCACTTCACTGGCTAAGTTCGGACATACAAAGGCTCAGTATATCTTTCCGACCTTCATCTCCCCCAGCCCGCAGAACATTAACTTTTCGTGAGCTGGAGACAACGGAAACGTGGATCCAGACTTGCCTCAGATGAAACTATATCCAACCCCGCATTTGCGTATTAGTAGCCAAGGAAACCACGTAAAACCTGGCTGGGTTGGCCGGCTTGAATTCAAACCTAGTGTACGGTACAAGGGATAACCTCATATTGAGTCCTCCCCCCGGCTGGATTTGAACCCTCGACCTCCAGTCGAAAGGCGAGCGCTCTACCACTGGTTACCGACTCGGTTTTTGGTTTAGTATGTAGTGTTTTATTATCATTCATTTAGTACAATAACTAATTAAATATTTGTATGTGAATAACACTCAAAGACTATTATTATACAATTGAATAAGTTATTATTAAAAAGTTTCTTTTTGTGGACTTAAAAGAATATATAAATAAAAACAGGTTAATTACACCAAAGTCCTTTATTTTTTAATATATAAAATAACTAAGCTTTCAACTAAAAATTAGTCATCATCAGAGTTTCAAAAATATAAAATAAAAATACAGTTTTACAAACTACTTCATATTGCACCTTGGTATGGTTGGATAGCTACTATGGTACTATTGATAGCTGCTATGATTTGGATAGCTTACCAAACCATACCAAGGTGCAATATGAAGTAGTTTGTAAACTGTATTTTATGTTATATTTTTTAAACTCTGATGATGACTAATTTTTAGTCGAAAGCTTAGTTATTTTATATATTAAAAAATAAAGGACTTTGGTGTAATTAACCTGTTTTTATTTATAAGTTATTATCATTAACTTTCTTAAATGATATATGTATTAATGACATATTTTATTCAATGGTGGAATAAACGTCAATAAAAGAGGAATTTATGTCACAAAATAGTACTGATGGCGCTCCTGTTGGTCAATAGATTAACTAAATGGAATGAAAAACTCTAATGATACTAAAAAAAACTACATAATTTTATTCAACGCTCCAGTTCTCAACTAATAAAGTATTATATGAGTGAATAACTTCACTAGTTGAGAGGAGTGTTGCCCCATCTGTTGATGACATTGTTAAGCTGAAACCTGTCAACAACAACAACAACAACAACAAGTATCGACAGTTGCTGATTCCTTATTATTATTAATTCAATAGGAAGCTGTACTTAGTAAATATATTTACATTTTTATATTAAGAAATCACCAATTTTTACTCAGAAACTTGTTTTGTTTTAACCACTGGTTCAGCTTCTGAGAACAAAACTAAATTTGTCCTCATTTCAATATTGAAACATCAATAATTAGAGAGGAAAGAACTATAATGGCAAGAAATGTAACACTCAATTGTCCAACAAACATCTATGCTTCAGCGTCTGCAGTATATTTTAGGATGTATGTGTACATTTCTTGTACACTAGGACAAAACGCTAGGACAAACAGTCCAATTAAACACTCCTTTAATGGTTTACATTAGTCTCTTATAGGAATATTAGTAGACCTCTTGGTTTTGCTTGAATTTTAGTTCTAAAAAAATCTCAGTTTGCAGCTATCTTGCAATAACAGATTTTCATTTAGACGGTTTTTACAGTAGTTTTAAGTAATTTTAACAACAAACATTATGGGTATTAAAATTGCATAATGAATGACATACTTACTCTTGGTTTTTTGAAACTTCCACCCAATTTATCTCCCATTTTTATAACCTGTAATGATTATAAATACAAAATTTAAACCTCCAATAAAAATCATATTGAGAAGAGGAGGCTAGAAGGGAAATAGGAAAATCTACCTTTTAAAATAAAAAACATACAAGCATTTGACAACATATAAGCAAAATGGAACACTTTTATTTAATTTATTTTTTATTTGCCAGAAAAAAAAATATGAACTTGAGGGTGAAGCCCACCCAATCTGAATGTATATTTTTAAAAATTCAATTCTTATAAAAAACATATACATGTCATTTGATATAAATTAAACTAATGCTAATAATAAAATAAAACCTGGCAGATTTGTTAGTCCTATGCAATCAGTTTTAGCTATAATAATTGCATAGGAAATTAATTAGGAATTATACAGGAAATAATTAAATAATAAATCCATCTTTCAGGTTAAATTACTAAGGAGGTCTAAATGTAAAATAAGCAGAAAATTCAAAAGAAAAATTCTGGTTTAGGATTGTTAGTGCAAACAAATTTTCATATATAAGTTAAAAATTGTCTTGTTTACATCTTCCAAAACATAGACATCTTAATTTAAAACTGATAACAATATTGATAAAGGCTGTACAAGATGAAAACTAGTGCTCAGAGCGGTAACTGATGCAACTAGCCCCTGTTTTTTAGGACCACCTCAAACCTGGGAGTTGGACCACTGTGTCCTGTGCTCCCCACCCCTACTGTATGAATTTCTAAATCACTTCAGCCCAGAGCAGAGACTATAGATACATAAACAGTAAGACTGTCGACTCTATGGTAAAAAATTTGGATTCCGATCGATGCTAGTACTGCAGTAGACCTACTTTTCAACTAGGTGGGCATGGCTTAATATCCCGCGTTTAACCTACATTGCATTTGAAATTAACTGTTTGTACTTTCTAGGCATACTTCTGACTAGCCTAAGCGCTTTGGGCGGTCTTCGTCGTCTTGAATCTTCCACATAACCCTTCTGATAGCAAATCAGTTAACATTGTATTTATTTAATAATTTAATCAGGTGAACATTAGTGGCTAAATTATACACGTGCTAGAAGACCTGTACATACACGCTGTTGTGGACCTGAATGGACTTCTGAATGGACACTGCAGCACTGATTTTTAGCAGCTTGCGATAATTGAATCCAAACTTTTCTTCATTTAAGTTACCCCCCCCCTGGCCCAGAGAATCCATCAGTCAAAAAATAATCGATATACCACAGCAATTTTATCACAAACTGTCAAAGTCATTCTTATCAACATGCGTTGCCATAAATCTCGTTTCATCAAACCTGGCTCAAGTTAGAGAGGAGGGAAAATTTTTCATTGCATTCCACTATTAAGACGAACATGTTGTAAATTAGTTAAATAGGTGGTTTTAGATAAACTCGAAAGCACAAGTGGAGGGAATATAAGTGGATCCACTAGTTAATACCGAAGTCATTTGATTTGGAAAGGGGTTTCACTTGACATTTCATGTAATACAAATATTATCAAGTAGGTTCGAAGTTCAAGGTTCGAGGGATTTTAGTGTTATTCACATCGACGGTGTCCATCGATTTGTTGTTGAACTTCTTGTTTGGGCCCAAACACAATAAGTCGGTCCTTCAAAGTTCGACATAGGTAGTTGAATATCAACTTATTTTTTTCTTATATTTGACAAGAAAAACATCTCACAAAGTATGAATGTGTTAAAAAATGGGCCCCTCACCATCTTTAGCACTAAAAACAGTAAAATATTAAACAAATACCTTTTAAAACTGATCCAAAAAGTTTAAAAAGACAAGTTGAGCAATAATGTAAATAATTCAAAATAACACTGACGTGACATGATCACGCAAAAAGTATTACGCGTATCATAGATAAAAGGCTTAAAACAAAGTATTAAAAGGCGGAAATTAAAATTAATCTGTAGAAACACATAATTGGGACGTAGGACAAAGTACGATGGTAAATTGAAAACTTGTGGTTCGTTATACAAAAATCAGAAAATCCGTTAACAAAATTTGGCGCGTGAATCATCAGTGTTACCAGCAACGGTGTCTTTTTTAAACTAAACTGAGAGACAAACGACTTGTTGGCTGGTTGCGTGCAGAGAGCACGGAACTGGTAGTAGTTTAGGAATAATAGTAGTAATAGTAATAGTAAATTTAATTAGTAGTAGATTAATTATTGATTAATTAATAAAATATTAAAGATGGCTGCAGTTGAGTTTATGGCTACAAATGCTGGCGGTGGCAAAAGCCATACCCTCGAACCAGAACAGTTTGTTTTTCTGTTTATAAAAAAAATTCATAAAATTTTTTTATGAAGAAAAATGTACGTTATACTCCTACAGACTACAAGCTTATTTTGATCACACCAGTGATTATCGGATACCTAGTTTCTAGATATATTATTGGAGACTTTTGCTTTTAGCGAATTTCTTAAAGGAAAATACCTAATGAGGTATTGTTTGGTCTTTTAAAATATAGTCATTTTACGAATCTAAAATTTTGAATATCATTTGGTAAAAGAACAACTGATAACATATTTTAAGAAATTTATTCTGTTCGAAAAGCCAACAGTTTTAACATATTTTAAATGCAATCATGGTCTATAAACCCAATATTCAAAGAATATTAAAATAATTACAAAATGGTAAGGTATAAGGATTTTTCCTCTTGTACCTACAGGCCAATTAATTTTAGGCCAAAATTAGTTTATCTGCTCACGGCAGGAAAATGAAGCAATACTGAACTAAGTTTAGGCGAGAAAGTAGCATTTCCCAGATCGGCTGGTAATTAGTCATGAATGACTGCACTTTACCTGCCTAGGCAGGAAAGTAGCATTTCCCAGCCGCCCCTGCCTATGCTGGTAAAGAAAGTTAATAGATAATTTTTGTAAACATGATTAGTTAATAATAAAAAGCCTATTGAATTTATTTAATAATTTACATAATGAATAATTACATTATTTAACTATTAAAATTAAAATAAAACAGTTTGTAATGTAAATCTTTAATTAGAATTAAATTTTATTGATTATTTTAAAGGCAACACTTTTTGTCTTCTCATCTTTTTTTGTCAAGTCATTTACCACTTTTATCATACCAACCCGTTTTTAATACAGTTTAAAAGTTAGTTTATTCTATAGCGGTTCTATATCGTTTTGTGATGAATATCGTCGAAGATATAGACGAACTTTTCGAACATACCCCGTCGGATGTTTTGGAAATAGTTACAAATGCTAAAGAGAGTCTACTACCCGGCAAATCAGGAAGTAGGTATCTCAAAGCATAAGAAGTGTTCAAAGAATGGTGCTCAGAGAAAAAAGTAAAGAATGTAAGTGAAACGTTGTGTTAGCGTATTTAAAAGAACTGTCAAACAAAAAATCGAGCGCTACTCAGTGGTCAACTTTCTCGATGATAAGATCTGTATTATCAGTAAAAGAAAATGTAAATGTAAAAACATTATACAAACGTAATAAGTTTTTTCAAGAATGCTAGTTTTGATTTATTACTGTTCGCAGATAAATATTGTGTGGAACGAGGCAGGAAAGGAAACATAACTGACTCGTATATTTTTGCCTACATCGCTTTGCTCGTCAGTCAAATTATATATTACCTGCCTCGGCTTTGCCTCTGCAGGTAATTTAGATAGCACACCCTCGCCTTCGGCTTAGGGGCTAACTTCGATACTAGTCAGTAATATTCCATTTTCCTGCCTAGTTACACAAATAACTATTTCGCACTGCTTCCTTTTTTTTAATTAAAATGAGAGTGATACTTTTTAAATTTGCGAGAGCTTTGCCTCTTAGCTCCTTTTCCTAGAAGTTCCTTTACTTAAATAAATATGAATAGGTATTTTAAATTAATCATGAGAAGGTGGTACCGTACGAGGGCTTTTAAATTCTTCTAACTAACGCAAAAAATCTTGTTTCCCCTCTTCTACGTGTTAGAGTTGTCTTGCGGGATTCCCCTGCCTTAATCTTTTTGTTTTCGTACTCCCACTTAATATTTTCTGCAGGCATATATATTTTTGCAAGTCAAACCCAGTTTGTTAAATAATATAATTTGTACAACCTTTATATTAATATTGATTCAGCATCTCAGCCAGTTAACTTGATTTGTGTTTGAAAGTACAAGTCTAAATATATTTATTAAACTTTAAAGATTTTATTAGAAATATTAAATATTTGTTAGTTTTTAAATATCTGTTAAAGCGTAGGAGGATTATAAATTTATGTAAGTATTCATTAAATACTTTTATTATTTAATTTTACAGATATTGAATACACAAAGTTGAAAGGCCCTCTAAGCCTCAAATAAGTTAACGGTTCTTGATGGACGCTTTCAAATACTTAACGCTCTCAAACACCCCCCTCCCCACATAAAACCGTATAAATTTGAAACTTATTTCTATCGTTAGACTTCTTGCATTCAACTTTCTTAATTTTCATACGAGAAGCTCCTATTGAACTTTTCAGCATGACGAATCTTGAGATATTTCTTTATTTCCACTAAATGATTTTAATTTTGATTAGTTGGCTAACACTCCCATTAAAATTTAATGAGTTTCAAGTACTATTTTACTATACTTTGTATACACAGAGCTATAAATAATTAATATGTATAGTTTAAAGTAGTAATAAACCTTCAAATGTTTATTTTTCGAATCGGAAACCCGATCGGGTTTCCTCAACACATCGGATTCGCTACGCTTATACTTCCTACTTCGGACTCGCTTCACTTGTCCTCAGAATATACAAGTCGTTAAATTTATACTGCAACATGTTATCGACATCGGACTTGCTTTGGTCGTCCTCAGATAGTGAATTCATCCGTTCAATTCCTAGCGGTCACCCATCAAGGCACAGACCACGCTCGTTGCAGCTTAACTACTGTGACCCAAAAAACCTGGATTATCGTATTAAAACGAAACTTAGTGCACTCATTTATAACGTATAGGTATGCTTTTGTACTAAATTTCAACTCAGTCGGATTGTTTTCAAATTTATTAAAAATTTTTAAAAAACGTACACAATACCATAAAAATTGAAGTAATGCTAACAATGAGATGAAACTACTTGTAACATATGTAAGTCTTATATACATGGCTACATGCATGTCAAATCTAAATCCAATCGTAACATTTTTTCGCGTTTTATGATTTTTCAAAATTTTCGCTGTCTATTCTATTCGCTGCTTATTCCAAAGGATAAGCATGGAAGCCGACAAAAATTCTTTTTTTATTTCTTTATTAAGTTAATTTGTAATAAATGAGTTAAAAATTAATAGAACGACCATCGGTGCTAAAAAATTGCCAATATTTTATAGATTAATATTTCGAATATTCTAGGATTTTAAATATAGAATCAGGCTCTTATCACTACTGACTTGGATTTGTCCGATTAACCCAGAAATAATAAAACCTAAACGGATAATTTAAACAAAGATTTTACAAAAAAGAGTAAATTGAGTGAGTTATTAATTATTTTAGTGAGTAAATAAAATTGACTAATAATGAATAAATTAAAACACCATTACGGAAAAAATCAGCTTGTTATCAGTTAATTTAAACACATTTTACAACTAATTTAAACAATTTAATGAAATAAAAAGGTAATTTTGTGTGTTTTTGCTATCTAAAATGATTTAGAAGTAACATTAATTAACAATAAATAAAATAAAACACTATATTGCGATTTTCATCTCCTTATCACTTAATTTAAATACTCGAGACAACCCATTAAAATCCTATTTTTCAATTAAATAGGGAGTCTACTGAGTTCAGACCCCCTAAAATTAATTAAAATTAAGCACTTATCAATTAAGTTTAATCTTAATTACTAAGCACTTTGATAAAAAATTTAAAGAAATAATGGTCACAAATAAGAAAAACCAAAAAACCCCCATAAGGACTTTAACAACGATCACCCTTTCGTTATCAATTTCTTATCAGCTGGAAGGGGCATAGCCCTGAAACAATGTTTTGGGCATAGAGATATATACTAGAGGGGGCATAGCATATCTAAATACACCAAGAAGCCTAAAACCTCTTTTTTGGCCCTCAGGGGCTATGTGTAACTTTATTGAACCCTCCTTCAAGAGTGAGTTAAGGATAATAAATTATTATTATTAAAATTTATTAATTACAATTAATAAATTTATTTCGGTTTCCCGCTCATTGTTTGTGTGTTTATTTGTATTTTAACGTTCTCCTAAATAAGTCACTGTAATTTTGTTCTGTTTATTTGATTATATTGATAGTCGAAGGTTGTCAGGTTATTTTTTTAATGTTTCAAGACTCAGAACTTTGAGCAATCATAAAATATGGTGATATTTTAATAAATTTGTATTTAATATTGATATGAATTTAGATAGATCTCAAAGACCATCATCTCAAATAAATATCATTACAACTTCAAGCCTTGCATCTGGCCACTTAGGGACCTCACTGTTGTTTTTTTTTACTTCGCCATTGGCCATGCGTGCAGTGGCAGTGATAACGCCGGGGCATCACCCAAACAGTT
>JACMZG010000008.1:61782563-61835063 GCA_018340805.1 Microvelia longipes
GCCGAAGGCCCGTATTTTAATTATATCGTGAGCATAATTTTTATTTATAGTTATAAAATATAAAATAGGATATATGTTTAATTTCAAATATTTGATAATGAAACATATCATAATTAGCAAATGTTTTTGTACTTGTTAGCGAGTAATGTATTTGTAAACCACTTATAATTTTTCAGATAGCAGATTATGAATTGGAGAGATTTAGTTGTTCTATTTTACTACGTAGTACTAAGTTTAATTAGTATAAAAGGAGTCATGAATGAAGAATTAGATGTTACAAAATTCCCGGATGGATTTATTATGGCTGCAGCATCAGCATCTTATCAGGTAGAAGGAGCGTGGAATGCGAGTGGTAAGTACTCTACAGGGAAATCCCCCAGTTGAAACCCCAAATATTGAGATAATTACAAATCTAATACAATTTACAAGTTTATCTTTTTATGTAACGTTATAAAAAATTCTAAAATTTCCCAACAATCTAAATATTAAATAAACATTTGATTTGGCTTAAATTCATACAATATAATGTATTTAATCACAGGTAAAGGAGAAAATATATGGGATCATATTACACACAACAATCCCGATTTTATTAAAGATAAATCAAATGGAGATGTAGCTTGCGATTCTTACAATAAGTATAAAGAAGATGTACAGCTAATAAAAGAATCTGGAGTGAGTATTTATGTATTTATTATAAATAGTGATTTTACTTTTCCTTATTTATAAGTACATAGGAGAAGTAATGTGTATGGTCTCCGATACTGGAATTTCACCTGAATTATCCGTTTAGGTGTTATAATCACCTCCTGAGTAGGGTTTTCAAAGTTGTCTATATGTATGTGTGCGGTGTGTCTGTTATCATCGTGTCTTCTTGTGTGTTAATGCCTGAAAGTTGAAAATTGGCACAAAAATCAATTATTGGGTCTAGTTCAATATAATTAATACATCAGTCTTAGCTCCTGTTTTATCAATTGACATATATAACAAAATGTAATAAAATCACGTTTTTTGACTAATAAGTTTTAAGATTTGCTTATATCGTAGTAGTGTAGTATGCCACTTATTTTATTTTAATATAGTTTTAACCATTAATATGACGAACTGATATTGGACAAGCGGTCTCAGGGTAACGCGTCAACAATGCTGAGGAAGAAGGCCTCATGTTTTCTTTATCATGTAGGGAATGTTTAAAACAAATATAGTTTGAAGCAGTACACCGTTTTTTAGGTCCGGGTCCTGGATTATATGTATACTCTTTGACAGTGCTAATTAAGTTAACTTTCTTGAGGCAAAATAAATCAAGCAACTGCAATAGAGCAACTGCAATTCTAATAACCCTTGCTACAATAGCCTCATAACTCATCAGAATATCCACCTTAGGAGTTAATTGTACTGAAGGGGGAATTTCGCTTATCAAATACTACTCATAAAAACCTTGAGCATAAGCAAATAAATATTAACATTTTGAACACTTACTGTACGAGTAATCAATAAGAGTGTTTTACCCATTGTTTGTTAAGTTAATTGTATTAATGAAGAAAAAAAAAATGTTTTTTTCGATGTATCGATTCATATCCTGGCAAACTGATTAGGGCTATAATCAGCGATGGATTACTACTAAATAATAATCTTATAGACGAGTTGATAAAAAACAACATTGAACCTATGGTAAGTTCCTCAGCCGCTTCAGCAAAATCAGCATTTCCCATTTAATCAATTGTAGGACCTGGCCTCTCCTAAAATGTAAAGATATGTTGGCATCTCTTACATTTATCATTTTAATAATTAAATAATGAATAAAAATAAATGTAATAAAAAATTTAAATTATTATTTTTTTTACAAAATGTCAATCATTCAACATAGCTTTTTGGATTAAGGATATACTTTTTGTGGAAATATTATAATAACAAGTTTCTGCGTTCTATAATTTTTGAATTTAGCAGTTGTCATCAGTGTATAATGTTGAATACGAAAATTGATCAAGCATTCCTTCAATAAGCATAGGATAAAGGGATTTAGGATATTTTTTATCCTAATAAAAAAATAGAGTAAAAGTTTTAATGGAACGAAATTCTAATACGTTTTTTCCCAAAAATCGCATTTTAACATTATTCAATTAAATAAAAATGCTGGTAAACTTTGCTGGTAAAAAAGGATTACCACATAATGATTAAGCTTAAAAGTTCTTCCGGAAAAAATAGCTATATTTAACTTATTAATCTTAATTTTATCTTACCATTTCAGGTAACATTATATCATTGGGATTTACCTCAAAAATTACAAGAAATTGGAGGATGGGCAAATCCATTAATTGTCAATTATTTCGTCGATTATGCTCGGAGTGTCTTTTCTTTATATGGAACTAAGGTAATTTTATAACAAAAACTTTTATAAATGTCCCAAATTTAAACCCTTTAAAATTTAAGAAAACGTAGTCATAGACTTTCGAAGTGTCTCTAAGTACTTGTAGTAAGTTAACTCGTTGAGTAAAATTATCTTTATTTGATTTTATAATAGCATACCATAATATATATATATATATATATATATATATATATATATATATATAATATATTATATATATATATATATATAATGCTGGCTAGATAATAATAAAGCTCTCTCTTAATGTTGATAAAACTGTCATGCTTACATTTTCTTTTACTAATTCTGGTCAACCTATAAATAATGACTTGACTTTAACATTACATAAACATGAATGTACCCAACCACATGAATATTACAAACATAACTGTGACTGCCCCACTATCAGTAAAGTTCATACAACCAAATACCTTGGTATTATGCTTGACAAAAATTTAAAATGGGACAAGCATATAAATTATTTGTGTAGTAGATTGAGGAAAGTCATTTATAAATTTATTATGCTTAGGAAATTTCTACCTTTGAATACTCTTAAATCAGTTTTTACATCACTAGTTCAATCAATAATAGAATACGGAATAATAGGATGGGGAGGTATTAATGAAACACTTACATCCACTCATCATTCTACATAAAAAAATCATAAAAATATGTTTAAAAACCAATTAGGTACTCCACAGATCTAATATATGAGGAACAAAGTCATGAAGATACCTCAAATTTATGAGAAAAAGCAATTGATATTTATAAATAATAGAAAAAGTTGGTTTCCGGAGGCTGAAAAACATTGGTATAATACAAGAAAACAAATCAGCAAAACAGCATAGAACCGTTTTGCAGAACTACCAAAGCATCAAATCACTCTATTACACAGCTCCGAGATTATACAATAGTTTACCCCTGAATATAAACATGCAAAATCCCTAGCTATCTATAAAAACAAGTATCATTTTTTATTATAAACAATCCATTAAATCTGTAATTCATTTATACATATTCCGTTTTATTGATAACTATTAAATACTAGAGTTATTTTATGAACTTTAAACAATAATTTATATAAATACAGATAAGATTTTGTGTCTTCACAAAGCTATGTGACAGTTACACATTTTTCTAAAAACATCTACACATATCACAGTATTTGAATAAAATATATTATTCTAATATAATAAAATATATTAGAAATAAATATATGAAGTATATACTCATATAAATGTGTTAATTATTAATTGCTTCTAGCTTACGCTAATTTATCATTATGTTTCATTTATAATGATCTGTATTTATTTATTTTTTTTTTGTGATCATTTTTTATCTTAACTCGACAAATCTAGTTTTCATTTTGTTACGCAAAAAAAAACAAAGAGCAGGTTACAAATAGTTGAACATAAACTGCTCCAGCCATCCTCGAGCACGAGCTCGACTCATTCGAAGATGTGCTTTTAAAACAGAAGTATTTTGTAATTTTTTATTTTAATTTTATAAAGCAGAATAACATATTTTATTTTATTTATATTTATATATATATATATATATATATATATATATATATATATATATTATATATATATATATAATATAATATATAATAATATATATATATATTATATATATATATAATATATATATTATATATATAATATATATATTTATTTCATTTAACCATTTTTGGCAACATAAAGTTACCAAATAATTATAGTTTTCCTTATTAAAATAAGAAAAAATTATAATATTGTTCGTTCACAAAACTAAAAATTTAAACTAATATTACTTTGACACTTGCGAAAAACAACTACCTACTCATGTTTTGCAAAACTCGGTAGTATGAAATAATATACTATAACTTTATTTGTGTAATTTTACTATCTAATCTATTATTAATTGATATATATAATAAATTTTCGTTTAAAGAACTTGTCACTAAGCTATTGATTGATATACACCATAGATGTTTGTTCTAGGCCACAGTTGTGTTTGTTCTTAAGGCCACAAAAGTGGCCTTGAACCAACATCTATAATGTATATGAATCAGTAACTTAGTAAAAAAATCCAGAACGTGGGAATATTGGTATCAACTTTGTTAGAATTTAATTTAAATTTAAAAACAATTATACATTTACTACGAAACCACAGCATACTGAATAGGCGGATCGTATTCAGTACGCAGTAAGAACCATGCCGAGCAAATCTAGTCGTATACGCTAGTACTAGGGAGATGGAATCCAGATCACTTCGCCGATACGCTGTGTGTACCTTGAGATCGCATAAACTCTTCGACAAACTATCAATTCACTTTATTTCGCTTAAATAATTACGTTTTTTACCAAATAAATTTTAAAATACTATTTTTTAGTGTAACTTTATTGCTGTACAAAGATATCAGAATTTAATTAAATATTTCCTTTTGTTAAAATTTTCTTACTGTAATTAGCAAACTTACCATATACCCGAATATGGTAAGTTTGCTAATTATCATAAATTTATATTTTTTAAAAATAATGGTGAATTTGAGCTCGCACGATCCAATTAACTGGGGGACACACAGTTTTCAAATGTCTAGACCATTTTCCGTATTTTAGTGAATTTCCTTTTAAAAAAAAAATTTGCTGTGTCATTTTATTTTATTCTATTTCTTCTAAACACGCTACTTCTAAACAATAACAATTTTTAATCAAACTTGGTACAAAATCAACCATGGGGTGAACACAAACTCTACTATAGGTTCTCTTTAAATACACATTTCATTTATTGCTTGGTAGATCCATCATTCTTTTAAATCATTATTTATGTCGTCTTTGACCAGTTTACCGTTAGAAATAGGAATAAACAGATCATTACAGTTTCTCCACTACATTTTATACATTATATTTTTATATATTATATAAAATATAATATATATATAAAATATATATTATATACATTTTATTGCATTTGTAGGTTAAATGGTGGATAACGATTAATGAGCCAGGTGAAATTTGGAGGGGTTATGGTTCTGACAGTAAGGCGCCAGGTTTAAATCTCCACGGAACAGCTGACTATTTAGTAGGACACCATCTTCTTTTGGCTCACGCTAAAGTTTATAGAATGTTTGAAAAAGAGTTCAAATCATCTCAAAACGGTTAGTTTATTTTATTAAAAAATAGAAATTTGTTTGATTGATTAGAAATATATTAATTTCACAGGGCAAAATATGACTTGACGAGCGTAATTATTCTTTACATCCTGCGGAATTAAGTAAATGGATCAATTAATTGACCCACTATCAAGTACTGAGAAAAAGTGTAATTTTCTCCCTTTTGTAGAGGAAGGGGATATACATATATAAACAGGGTGTACAAAATAAAACTCCCTTCCCGAAAGAAGGTGGTACTATAGCTCATTTCCAACAAAAAACTTCATATAAACTATGGTCCGATTCTCAACCGTTTTCCCACAAGGTCAAATTTCATGATTTTTTAAAACTCCTTGACTTGCTTTCAGAAAATGGCTGATATCTCAAAAAGTATACAACCTAGCTTCAAAATATTGAATTTTTTGTTGTTATATCCAAAAAGTATGTATTCAAGTGTAAAAATAGGCATAACTCAAAACTTTTGAGAAAAAATGATTAGTTTTAAAACTTTTTGACGGTACATTGAAGCTTAATGAGCCAATTTGAGAAACTCTTTTCAGCCATTTTCTGAAAGCAAGTCAGGGAGTTTTAAAAAATCATGAAATTTGACCTTGTGGGAAAACGGTTGAGAATCGGACCATAGTTTATATGAAGTTTTTTGTTGGAAATGAGCTGTAGTACCACCTCCTTTCGGGAAGGGAGTTTTAATTTGTACACCCTGTATATTCACCAAATTACTTAGTAAATTGGAAAAGGTAATTTTAATCAATCATTCCGCAATATTAAAAGTCGCTGTTTGCTATGATTATATTTTCACCTTCCTTAAGGTAAAATCATATAATGGAGAGCAACAAGTCGTTGCTCCCGAGCAGTTATTAACTTTCTCAGCTTCGCCTCATGACTTTACTGAATGGTTCCCTCGGCAAGATTCAGGAACCAACTTAATAAATCCTTTGGCGTGCTTCTGAATTTAAATAATATGGTTCCTCCGGCTTTTGCCTCAGGAACCAATTTGACTGCTCAGGGACTAAAAACTTGCATATCTCCCTAGATCACTAGTTATATATAACTGTAGTATAACTATACAACTAAGAAGTTATATAGTTAACTTATAAGCCAAAACAACAATGGCCAATTTTGGAAAGAATATAATGTGCTTAAATTAGTATAATATTTTAAGCACGTAATATTCTTCCTAAATTTAATGCATTTAAGCATTATAATGTGCATATACATTATCAATTATAATTGTTAATGTATATTTATGCAATATCAAATTTGTGATTTTAAGCTTCAACTTGATGTACGTTTTGAGATAATTATTCTTGAGAATAGTTTATTTGCTTTAACACATATAAACTAACACATATAATTTTATATCAAAAAGGTAAATTGAGTATGGCAGTGAGTGGAGGATTTGCAATGCCTCACACAGATCAAGACATCCAACATTCTGAGAGGTGGAACCAGTTCACGGTAATTATAATGATTTATTAAGCTATTTTAATATTTATGTATGTGGGGCACTATAATATGAGAATTACCTTACAAATGTTTTTATTCTAAGTAAAAGTCGTAAAAAAGCTTCATTACTCGCATTAATAAATATATGAATAGGTACACAGTCACACGCTTCTAATTAGTGTCTTAAACGAACTTGAATGCAATAGATATCATTGAAGAGGTACCAAGGTAATAACGCTTAGGAATATGAGGACTCAAAATATGTGCTATAACAAACAAACACCTCAGATGACCCATGTTTTAACCTCACTTAAGTGCTCAAAATATTAGTTCGTGCTCTAAATAAGAGCTCCTTCAATTTTTATTTAAGTTTCTCTTAGTAAACTAGTAACATTTTAGAAGTCAACACAGCTGTGAATGCAAATTCGATTCCTGTTTACTTATACAGAAATCGAAAAATTACTTACTACCCGAGTTGAAATCAGCTTAAATTTAGGTTAAACTCGGCTGTTTAAGCCGGTATAGTGTAAACGAATTTGTTCAACCTTATTGATGCTTTGCATTTCAATTCTCAACTGACCATTTATAATTATACCATGACTATACTATACATATAAAATATTTTGATATAATTATATTTCAATGTGTATTATAGCGAAATAAAGTCATTTAAATTAGTTGAAATTTATTAATAAACGTCCCATCAAGTGAGTGTCTTTATCATAAATTGATTATATTTCAAGTAAATAATATAGTTTCATTTACAGAGATAAATTACTAAAGGGAGCATAGCCTATCTCAATAGATTTAGATGTTTAGGAACACTGTGTAACCTAATTGAAACCATCTCTATGTGTAAAAAGGTTATAATAAAACCAATTGTTGTCTGCTTTTTTTACACATTGTTTGTGCTTGGGTTTCCTATAATAAGTTACAATAATTTCGTTACGTTTTTTTATTACATTGATAGTGGAAAGTGTTCAGGTTATGTTTTCAATGTTTCAAAGTTAACCAAATAGGGCCCCTCTAATTATAATACCTCTGTGGTGTCAATTTGATAATCTGGTAAATATGGAACTAAATTTCCATAAATTATTTCCTTAATAAAAATCATAAAAAAATATGGGCTAGAAAATCGAGAACTGTGCTCAAAACACTTCCAATTTTAAGTTAAAAATAAATTGTTTCAGTTTGGATGGTTTCTTCATCCCATTTTATCGAAGGATGGTGACTATCCTCTAGTAATGAGAGAAGTAATCGATGCAAAAAGCAAGACAGAAGGAAGACCAAGATCTAGGCTTCCATATTTCACGCAACAAGAAATTGAACAAATCAAAGGTATTACCATTTGAATTTAACTATCAAGTCAAAATAATGTTGAACTTACATAGTTATGATAGACTTTTAAAATTCTGATATATTATTATGTGACTAACATTCTGCGGAGGTCCGTAAGCCGGGCGAATTTTCTTTTAAATGCGCCCTTTCTTGTTAATCAATCCAATTGTTGCATAATTTTTCAGTATAGATTTAATAACCTGAGCAGAAGCGTCACAACATGATATTTGATTGTTTAGAATTTTTTTTAAAAAGGATGCACATATTCATACTATAGATTATCCACTACATGACCTAATTTTGGTTTTCTGTTATTTGCCACAATTTTTTCGACATTTTGGTTACTTAGAGTGGTCAATAGACTTCAGACCGGGTTCATTCCATTTAGCTCCCCAAAATACGTACATAAAGACTTTTTTCCCGGCGAAAAATTTTCATCTTAATTTTTACCTTAATGACATTACAGCAACCTGGTTTTCAGTAGGTACTCATGTAGTAGGTTATAAGGCAAATGTAGTCATGTAAAATACCAATATATGTGCCTAGTTTATATCATTATAAGCATTAATTCAATTTTTATCAAATAGCTTGTATATGCTTTTTAAAAATTGAAAAATACTATAGTTGAGTTGAAATTAGGCATAAGTATATCCCTTTATAAAATAGATATGTGTACTAAGTTTCGTATCAATAAGGCAAGTGTACCTACGTTTTTTGTTAAATCATAAAAGTTAAGCAGCATTGAGCGAGCTCAGAGCCTGGATGGGTGACCGCTAGAAATATAACTAATGTATTTTCTAACTGCGGACGAGGAAATTGAGTCCGAAAACGTCTTGGAATACACATTTGGGGATTTCTATATTCTACTGAGAATGATCGTAGCGAATTCCGAAGTTATGAGGAAAAGTTCTGAGGAGGTACCCCGTACCCGATTTCTTGAATAAATAATACTTGTGCCTACCAGAATCTATTGAGATTCTGGTAGGCTCAAGTATTCAGAAGGATACAGTTATTGTGGCTTAATAGGCTTGTAAGGGAAACACTCCAGTGACACAATTATGACTTATGATATATTATTATATGACTAACATTCTTGAGGCTTGTAGGTAGCATGGATTACGTTGGAATCAACCATTACTCATCTTTATACGCTACGGCTGGCCCTACAGAGAGCCATGAACCTGATCCTTCGTTTGGTAGGGATATGAATATCTCAGTTATTGTTCCTTCTGAGTGGACGAGGACTCAATCCTGGTGGCTAAGAGTAAGTCGAGTTAACAAATAAAATTACATGTGTCCATTATTGGTTAGTTAGTTATAAAATTCACAATGTAAAGAACATAATATAGGCTCATATAAAACAATAGCAAACTGAACAAGACTTATCTACTGCTCAAGTAGGTTACTTACCTTCGAAGCTCAAGGGGAAGGTTTCTGGTTTCCTTGAACAAAATGTCTTTAACATTTTATCCTTTACCATTGAGATTTCTCTTTGACTCATCTATACGTAGCGCCAAAATTTATTACTAAATATCAAGAGGAAAATAAGAGAAAGAGATAAGAGGAATCGATCCCACTCCACTTCCGTCATCCGAAAATATTCATAAGCATCGCGTTCTAATGAAAATTCCCTAATTCTCATAACATCTTGTTGATAGCGAACCAACTGAAATGAAATAACTTTTTGTTAAAATCCCTATATATTTGTTATCAGTTTATCAGATTATATATTGTTATCAGTTTGTTTGGAATATGAGAATAGAGGATTAGTCAAGGCTTCAAACTTCAGTAAATAACACAGCAGTCAGTAAAATAATACACCAAAAGTATACACCATGAAAAGACTGGAATGTTTACTATATAGGGCTTAAAGAAGTGGTCTCCTTCTGCAATTCAACTTTAGTGCGACACACAAATAAAATCAGTTAATAGCGCTGGAAAATTATGTAAGGGAGCCAATTAGGTTAGTCCTGGATGTTAAACCACGACCTCAATGTCAAATCAGGCCAACCATATTAGTTCCTCGACACAATTTTCCCACGCTTTCAACTGATTTTAGAGGTGTGTCGAACAAAAAGTAAATTTAATAGTGCAAATGTAAAACTTATGAGCAAAGGAAAATATTATTATTGACAATATTTTATTAATTCAATATGTTAAAAATTTGTTTTTAGCCTTATGCTCCTGGATTTAGACTACAGTTAAATTGGATAAAAAAGGAATATAATAACCCAGATGTGTTCATAACAGAGCAAGGTGTCAGTGATGGAGCCAAATACCAAGACGATATACGCATAAATTATTATCAGGTACGTCAAGATGAGTCTGTTTCAGGTACGACGCAGTTGTAGTTTCTCAGCTTATCGTATTAAATTACCTAAATTGGCCAAGGCGCTACTTGGTTTAAATTGCAGCTTTATGTTTTCACCATGTT
This sequence comes from Microvelia longipes, assembly GCA_018340805.1. Classification (NCBI taxonomy): domain Eukaryota; kingdom Metazoa; phylum Arthropoda; class Insecta; order Hemiptera; family Veliidae; genus Microvelia; species Microvelia longipes. The sequence goes on from JACMZG010000008.1 coordinate 61,793,304, forward strand.
CCGGAAATTTTTCGCAATATAAATTGCGATAAAATTTTTATTAAAAATTTTCGCTCAGTCATTATTGCGGGTTAATAGCGTCATAAAAAATATTTTCCGGATAGCTCAACTACACCTATAGCCTAACTTTTGTGCAAAAGTTCAACTCTCTAGCATGAACACTAACAGAGTTACCATGATAACAGACACACACACATACAACTTTGTAAAAACGTTGTTCGTTCTAAAAAACGTTGTAAAACACCTGAAACGGATATTCAGGTGACATCTTGGTTTAAGATTTTTTGCAAACTCAATACTTCTGTTACGTTTTAAATGAGGAAGGTACTTCAGAAATTTTTCTCATCATATCGAATTCGCTAAGCTAATCCTCACCACTTCAGGCTCGCAATGCTTGTCCTCCATTGCTTGTCCTCCAATGCTTGTCCTCCAATCGCATAAATCGCATAAATTCACCACATTAATATTGTAGTATAACTTCGGAATAGTTTTGCTTTCCGATGGTCATTTCCAGAGGTCACCCATCGAGATACTGTCATCGCTCAATGCCTCATAACATTAATAATCCGACTTAAAACCTTCATATATACTATTAGTTTTGTAACTTAGTATACTTATTTAGTACTTATAGGGACACACTTTTGGATCGATTGACCACCTATAGATGTACACGTGTGTCAAATTTTAATTCGATTGGTCACATTTTCAATTTTTTGATCACTAAGCAAAATAAATTATTGTGGTCTGAAAAATAATTTCTGGACACACAACTAGACCTTATGTCTGATTTTGTCCAAGTTTTAACTTTCCATTATATACACAGCGGGAGTTTCACGTGACACAGACACACACAGACACACACACACACACCACACACACACACACACACACACACACACACACACACACACACACACTGACAGCATGATGGAAACCACTCAGAACGTCATAAAAGTGCCTGAAACGGATAATTATGATAAAGCCTCGTTCCCGAATTTTTGGGGTGATTACAAAACTATTCCTAATACCTACAAGAAATACAAGAAAAATTATAAATTGGCTAACATTTAAAAAATCGAAGTAGCGGCTAGAGGCTTCAGGCCCCTGTTAATCCAATAACTATCTCTTTAACTTCTTTAGGCTGGCTATAGCCCTGCATCCGCAGAGTTATTTTCACAGAACTGCATCCACTGAATGCAGAGATGTTTATAAGAGTAAGACTTCTTGTTTATAAGAGTAAGACCTCTTGTTTTATAATTTACAACAGACGATATATTTGGGACAAATAAATCAATTAAACATGATATAAAATAATTACAAACGTAAAAGTAATTTCCCGGTTTAGCTTAGAATTTAGACCATAAAATGTGAGTTCCCTAATAAATTGGTCATCTTTATTTATTAATATAATATGTTGAAGCAAAGCTTAAAAAATATAAAAATTATTTTATTGGAATAAAATTAGTTGTTATAATTATTTTACTCTAACTAATCAGTCTGTTTTGTATGATTTGTTCTGTTTAGGGATACCTTGAAGAAATGCTCAAAGCAATACATTTAGACAAATGTAACGTCATTGGATACACGGCCTGGAGCATCATGGATAATTTTGAATGGAGAAGTGGATATACGTAAGAAAAATACAATTTAGTAACTTTAAATTATATAAAATTTTACGTTACTTTGTTACTTGAAGTGCAAATCGAAGAGGCGATTGAAATCTGCACGCAATTATTACGTGAAACTAAATTTAAAAGCAATTATTACATAAACTTAAGTCCACATACAATTATTATGTAAACCTACATGTACAAGCAATTCATACGTTACACACAGTTATTAAGTGCACCTGAATCTATAAACGTAATTACTACGTGAACCTTGATCAGATTTTCCCTATGACGACTACCCTTATGTATTTATAATTTTGAATCTCCATATGACATTTTAGTAATTAAAATTTTGTTTGTTGGAATAAATGATTTACAGGGAGCAGTTTGGATTACACCATATTGACTTCTCAGACCCAAATCTCAAGAGAACTCCTAAAGCATCAGTTAAGATATTTAAAGAAATAGCAAAAACAGGGAAATTACCTGCCTCGATTGAGAGCGTGCAACAATAAAAAAAAAACATCAATCCAAAGTCAAATTAAGACTATTTATTAGTAATAAATATATTTATTGGAGTGCCATATAATCTTTGTAATAATATTAAAAATTGTTAAAAATTATGGGTTAATTTATAAATTTATTCCTATCAATTTCGATTTTTGTGTGTTTCCAATAGAAAATTTCTGTTATAATAATTTATAAGGGAAATTTTCTAAAATACTACAGTGACGAAAACAGAGTTTTTTAATCGGTTTCTTCACAGAACAATTAAAGTAACCTCTTAATCCAAAATAGGATAAGGGATTTTTTGAGGGAAATATTTATTTTAGTATTATAATTTTTTTTTAGGGAAGATGAGGAAAGAGACAAATCTTTAAAAAAAAAGTTCACAAAAAGCAATTTTAGACAAACGTTGTTGGAAAGAATACGTAGAGTAATTTTTTGTTTGCCCATTCAAAGCTTTAGAGAGATTTTGAACGCTGCAACATATATGCTTAACACATAGAAACTGAGATAAGCATTGTTGGTATAAATAATACGTAATACATACAGCAATGATTGACATGTATTAAGAAAAAATGAAACATCAATAAATTCAAAATTGAGCCAGATATTTGGATGAAATATCTGTTTATGGTATGAATGAGTTAACTTTTAACCATATATGCCGACTTTTTCATTTTTATGATTTGCTTCCTTGCCTCTTAAAAGGAAAGAAATCATTGTATTAGCCAAATTGTAACGCCCATTTTTTTCATCTAAGGACAATTTTTTGACACCAACAGGTACCAACATTCGAAAAAATTGGTGTCTGTATGTACAATATGTTTTGAAGTCACCATGTATGTATGTTTGAAAGTACAATATATATATTTATATATATATATATATATATATATATATATATATATATATATATATATATATATATATATATATATATATAACTATATTTCACTCAACAAGAAATTCAATAAACTAAAAATATTACCATTTAAATTTAACTTTTAAGTCAAAATAATGTTGAAATATAGTTATGATAGACCTTTAAAAATGCTATAGTACTACGTAATATAATTAAATATTTATGAACGAGATTAATGCATTTATATTGTGTGAGTGCTAAAATGTAATACATAATTAAAGATGGAAACATTTGTGTTCCTATAATTTACTATTTACCGATATTCTTGTATTGCTGTTTTGGTATACTAATCAAAATGACTTTTATTTTGAGAAATTTTTAGTATTTCTTATTTAACTATATCGCAGGTTAAAGTAATATAAAAACTAAGAAGGGAAACTCATGTACTAACCCATGAAAAAAATCAGACATGCGTGACCAGCTGATAGCTGGCTTAAAAATATAAAAATCGTTTAATTTGGAATAACTCCGTATGAGCCTTCTAGGAATTACCTTTTTAGTGTTCTATTTTAGTGGCAGCACTGATAATTTAAGATAAGTTTAATTTTTATCGTGTTTTCGAACATTTAAGTACGTGCTGGTTTAAAAGTTTGTATTAAATTTTGTGAAATAATTGTTACAACCATTTAGTTAAAGAAAAAAGAAACTTCAGTAAAGGTATATTACATGTTTTTAAAGGTTTTGATAAATATATAGACAAAAGTTTATTAACTTAAATATTACTTAAAATTACGATTACTATGATAATATTCGAAAATTTTATGTTAGATATTCTTACATTACAAATAAAAATTATTATTTGAAGGGTAAAAACTCTTATGAATTGCAAAAATATAAAAAGTTAAGTAGTCACACAAAAAAAGTTTTATTAGCCGGTCGTTTTAAGTAATTTAAACGAACCTAGTATTTACAGAATCGGTTAAACATCTATTGTATGTGTCAATAGTTTTTTATGCATCAAGGAAGTAAAGAATGCTATTATTCCCCCAAGCCGAGGGAACCAAAGCATTTAACTCCCAAGGTGAAGCTGAGAGATTTATGCGTTTAACTCGCGAGGCTAAGCCGAGGATGTCATGTCTATTAACAATTCTATTTTTTTATATTTTTTTAAAACGGAATTTGAACCAAAAAAAATAATTTGGTCGAGTCCCACTAATAAATTTAAGGATGCCTCCCCTGGGAAAGTGTTACAAAAATTGATCGGTCCTCTGTATAAATTTCACTCCTCTAAAAAATGGATATAATTGACTCTAACCCCAATAATAGGAAACACTTTTTATTCCCAAGGGAGAAAAAGTTACTTTTCACTCCCAAGGGATTGAAAAGTAACTTTTTCATCGTTGGAGTGAAAAGTGCTTCTTTACTCCCTAAAAATTAGTCAATACACTTTACATTATATATCGTTTGGAGATAAATTAAATTTTTTACACAAAACATTTTATACTAGACAGTAAAAAGGAACGCATTAAAAACAATAATGTCGAGTACCATGAATAGTTTGTTTACATTTACAAGGGTAAAACAAGATGGCCGTGCCCATTGAAAATTTTAAACCAACTCCTCGATGGACAAAATGTTAACTATATACCAGGACTGACAGAAGTATATCATTTGTTTCCTTACTTGGTTTATATATTACTTTACCGTAGGCATACAGGTAGTATTGTGTTTGCCAAAATCCGAAACCGGGATATCACCTAAATTATTCTTTTCAGGTGTTATTAAGACCTCTTAAGTGGCATTCGCAAAGTAGTCTGTCTGTATGTTTGGGTGTGAGTCTGTTATCATCGTATCGTGTATCCAGAAAACGTCATTAATCCGCAATAATGACTCATGCTTTATAAAACGCGAAAAAATGGTTTGATGAATTTGAGATTTGGCACGCATGCAGTTAGTTAGTTAGTATATAAGACCAAAATATGCGCAAAGATTTATAACAATATCAGCATTACTCCAATTTTTATCAAATGACAATTTTGTATAGATTTAAAAAAAAAAATATTCAATTGAGTTGAAATTTGATACAAGTTTATCTCATTACGTAATAAGTAAGTATATCCATGGTTTTGTTGTAGCATATGAAGCAACATCGAGAGAGGTCAGTGCCTCAATGGGTAACTTAAACGAATGTATTTACAATCAAAGGGAGTCCGAAGTCGTGTTTCAGTATAAATTCGGGGAATTCTATAAGGAGGACGAGCGAAGCGCGAGACCGAAGTAGGAGGATGAGCATAGCGAATCTGATGGTTCTAAGGTACACCAGACCCGATTTTTTTAAATATAAAGAGACTGCAAAAACAACTATGGCTGGCACAGTTCTTGACATATTTATATCATGATAGAATGTGATACAAATATTAACATTTATATTAGCTACCTTACACACGGTAACAATTGTAGATGCTTCTTGAGCCTGTAAGTAAGGAAGTCTTGTCCCATGATTTGCAGCATGTTTTAAAAATCTTTCTGAAATGAATCCTATACTTGTGGAGATAGTGAAACTAAACAAATAAGTTCTAAGTATTATGCTTGTCCCAAGAAGAAATATAAATGTAATCAATTAATTATTAAGTTTTAAAAGGACCATTTGGGGAGTGGGAGAACAAATCTATACACTTTAAACACGTGCATTAAAAGTTATTTTTATTAAAAAATATAAAATTACATTTTACAATTAAATTAGAGGTACACATTTTATTTGTATATTATACAGTTAAGTCTTACGTAATTTATTATTTATACTACAAATAATTATTTCGTTATTAATCTATGGACTTTTTAGGAGTAGTCTTGTGAAAAATGTATACAGCTTTTCCGATCCACAGGAGGACCCTTTTCAGTGGGGGATAATTGCAAGGTTCACTGTTTAAAGAAATAACTTGATTTAGTGCAAAGAAATTGATTAAAAAACATCGTTTCGCGAGACCTTAGGTCTGGCAAGACTTTGTTCTGAAAGGTTGAAAAACTGTGAACCCCAGGGCTCGCAAAGACCCGTTCTCCGTCTGCAAGGCTAATAAGTAGCGACCCTATAGAGCTCGCAAGGCTAATAAGTTGCGACCCTATAGAGCTCGCAAGGCCCAGTACTTCGTCTGAAAGGCTAAAAAGTTGTGAACCCTAGGGCTCGCAAGGCCCGGTACTTCGTCTGCAAGGCTGGTAAGTAGCAAACTCTATAGGGCTCGCAAGGCCTGGTACTTCGTCTGCAAGGCTAAAAGTTGTGAACCCTAGGGCTCGCAAGGCCCGGTATTTCGTCTGCAAGGCTGATAAGTTTCGTAACTTATCAACGAACTGTAACCTAGCATTACGAGCCCAAGGGTTCATACCCTTGGGCTCGTAATGCTAGATTACTCCGATTAATAATTTAAATGAAAATCGAAATTCTATTAATAAAAACAGCAATAAAATTGATTATACCTATAAGGCTATTACAGTTTTAAACTATATTTCAATACAACTAATAGAAAAGTATTGGGGAATGCATGGCAATAAAGATATGCCTCTGCCAATAAACCTAATTTTGTAATTAATAATTTAATAGGTACAGTAATAGCTCAGTTGGATCTGATCGTCAGACCTTTTAATGAACAACAAAGCTTACCTCTAGTCTCACTCAAGGTAGCACAGGTTTGAAGATGAGTTAAGAACATACATATTATTTATATTCATCTAATAATTAACTATACACACAATAATCAACTACCCGGAAAAAATGAAAACAATTTAACTGTGTTAAAAATTTGGCATGAGTTTATCTATTCTTATAATGAACAAGTTTACAAAGTTTTGTTTTAACATACATTATCAACAATATAAATTAGGTAATTTCAAAATTCTTAGGACGAGCGAAGCAAGTCTGAGTTGTCCGAGTACTAAGGAGTTGCGTGAGTGGAAAGTTCCGAGGTACTAGAGTACCTGTATAGATAACTGAGTATTTAATCTTGTTAATTCCTGGGACATCTAATGTATGTCACTCCATAAACAAGTTTCTAAGAAAAGAATAGTTAGTCGGGTTTTAATAATTTGCAAGAAGAAGGAGTTTCGTTCCATACCTATTATATTTGTTGACAGTATTATAATGTAACATTTTTGAAGACAATCTAAGATATTTAAAGCAGGCGTCATTTAAATGTAATATTTTGCCATAACTGCAGATACAGGCAAAAAATTACATTTCCCTATCCTAATGAGTATACTTAACAAATTCTTTCATTTACAGGATAAAAATGAGTGACTATTAACTAATAAAATAATGACTGACTGATGTTACCTAGCTCAAAAATACAGATTTGGCTTTTAATGTCGGAATATTAGCTTTTATTCAGGCGTTTATTTGCTAAATATGTTTTAAACATAGAGCTAGGGTTTTTTTATTCTTTTATATCTAGTAGAAAATAGTGATCTCCCTCTCCTCTGTGATAATCCGAGTTCTGAAAAATAAGCATATTAAATATTAACGAATAAAAAATTAAAGTTAATTGCGTAATAAAAGGCAAGGTAAATGTTCATAAAACCAGCTTATTGCCCGTCAACGTCATATCAAGTACGGCTTAATAAAAACCATTCATTTTAATTACTTCTTAAGACTGAGTTCCATCTTAAAATATTTGAATCAACTCAATCAAGCTTTTACATTATTAGGGTACTTAAACACAATACTGTTAAACTAAAAGATACAGAAATGCTACACATGATCTGAAGCTTAAACAAAGTGTAACCTAAAAGTAATCTGTATCATTTGCTACACAAGATCTGATGCTTGAATTAAAAGTAACCTGTATCATTTGCTACACAAGATCTGATGCTTGAATTAAAAGTAACCTGTATCATTTGCTACACATAATCTAATGCTTGAATTAAAAGTACTGTACATTTGCTACACAAGATCTGATGCTTGAATTAAAAAGTAACCTTATCATTTGCACACATAATCTAATGCTTGAATTAAAGTAACCTGTATCATTTGTACACAAGAATGTATCATTGCTACACAACACCTGTATCATTTGCTATCTGATGCTTGAATTAAAAGTAACCTGCATTTGATGCCTGTATCATTTGCTACATCATCTGATGCTCACCTGCATCATTGCTACAATGATCTGATGCTTATCATAATAGTAACCTGCATCATTTGCTACACATGATTTGATGCTTGTCATAATAGTAACCTACATCATTTGCTACACCTAAATCTGATGCTTGAATTAAAGTAACCTGCATCATTTGATACACATAATCTGATGCTTGAATTAAAGTAACCTGCATCATTTGCTGCACATGCACTAGCATCCTCGTCAATGAAAATCTTTTCTATTTATTTAAAATTAATAGAGAAATGTATGAAAATTAGCTTCTTAATTCAAGTGGTTTCAGTCACGAATAGACGTATATTGGCTCTATAGAACTAACTAATAACACGTGCTAATCAATTTTGATTTTTTAACGAATTTTCATAAATGATGGTTATTATGTACTCACTTTGAAATCCTAAGATAGCTGCATTGATAGCATGATAGTTTATTGGCGGATCATAATTTTTTTGAGCGATATCTTGAAATTCTGGAGCTCTGGACTCAATTTCTAGTTCAGACTCTAACTGAGGATGTTCTTCTAATGACCTCTGATACAGCTGACTCGATAGCATCTCGATTCCTGAAAGAATAATTAAAAGATGAAGTGGCAAATAATCAATTCTTGAAATATTCAGGAAACGTTTATACATCGTTTAAATATGTCACACGAATATGTAATTAAATAAATGATGTACTAAGTTTTCTAAGTTGGCATTAGTGCTAAGTTAGTAGGAAATTATTACTTCCCGAGAAGCAGTTATAAAAAAATAATTTTCAATTATCCATGTCTAAAATAGCTATCAAAACATTTATTATCATGTGTTTACACATCTTAGATAAAGTTTTCTAACTTTTCCAGCCTGGTGTTTGTAGCTCTGAAGTAATTAAAACATTTTTGAAACAAGTCTGGAAGATAAGGAATGGCTGGTATCACTTATTAGTTGTTTCATATTTCAACTTTGATTACTTTTTGACGATTTTAAAAGGAAAAATAAGCTTATGAGGTTGGAGATATGAGGAAAGGGGAAGAGATGTTTATTTTAAAAAGGCACTCCCAGGACAAGAATACTAGGGTTACACACACACAACACACACTCACACACACATACACACACCCACATACATACATACATATATATATATATATACTATATATATATATAAATATATATAATATATATAATATATATAATATATATATACATACTACAATTAATTTTTTTGAGTGTACGAGTCTTTTGTTTCTTAAGCCGTTTCTATGGCACCCTTTAACTTTCGAACGCTTTTGTCCCGAAGCCTATTGTTAATGAAATGTGTATGACGTCATTGACTCACAAAAATGACAGTAAAAATTGTAAAAAGTCACAAAACCTCGAAAAGTTACTATAACACATACCACATACTATGTATAGTAAACATACAAAGTTAAATAATATTTTCAGTTTTAGCTCTGATTTTAAGTATTGACTAAAGTAATATATAAACAAAGTAGGAAAACTCCTATACTAGCATGTGTAAAAAAATTTAGACATGCGTGATCAGCTGATTGCTGGATCAGAAATAAAAAATAGCTAAAATTGGAATAACTGCGCATGCGCCTCTTAAAATTTACGTTGTTTACTTAGTTTTATTGGCAACCCTGATAACATTAGGTGAGTTTTACTTTTAATTGTGTTCTCTTACTTTAATATGTACGTGATTGTTTAATGATTTTGTAATAAATTCTGTGAAATAATTGTTAAAATAAATTAGATAAAGAAAAAGAGAACATATAGTAAAGGTAAAGTATATGTTTTTATTAAAATTTTGAAGAACATCCAGACGACAATGTAAATATAACTTAAAATCACGACTGCTTCTATTATATTCAAATGTTTTGGTTAAAGATGTAAAATTACTAATTAAAATTAATATTTGAAGGGGAAAACAAATATCACTCGCAAAAATGTACTAAGTTAGGTAGTGCACTCGAAAAAATATCCCATTAGGGAATTTTATTCCCAAAGGAAATTCGCTAAAAGTTTAATTAGCCGCTTGTTTTAAGTAATTTAAAAAACCCCTAATTCGAACTTCCTGTTAAAGATTCGCACTTAAACCTCTATTGGATGTGACAAAACGTATTTTCCTCTAGAAGGGAGAAAAAATTTACTTTCCGCCCTTCTTTTCAGGAAGGAAAATACCGTATTACAGCCTATTTGTGAAAATAGGGGAGGGAACATAAATCAGGGCGGAAAATGATTTTCTTTCCGCCCTACTGTTTTTCGCAATCGGTTAGACATTTGCTTGGAAATCTAAAGATTCGTTTAATCTAAATTATCGTTTTACTATAAACCGGGGCATTAATTAAGAATTTTATCAACGCATGCTTGACTTTTTATATTTGCTACTGTATTAGTGTGTTTTATTAGTGTTGATAATGTTGCAACGCCTAAACTAGAAAAAACGTATAATTTTTACTTAAATAGTAAACAATTAAATAGTTTCGTTTGTTTCTTCATATTATTTGTTTTGGTCTAAAATAATTATGTTTGACAGTGTTGTATTGACTAAAAACTTTTTTAAGATCCAAAAAAAAGATAAAATGAAACGAAGATAAAGTTGATATTAATACTTGATAAATTTGTTCATTGCTCGGGAAGTATTCTGGATAAAAATAAGTCTTGTCTTTAAATTTAAAGTGAAATTTAAGTTGGCATTCCTGTTAATTTGAATTGAATGACTAAGCAACCAACCTCTGTATCTTTTTATTTATCTATAATTCTTTGAGCGAATTTTCTTTGGGAATAAAATTCGCTAATGGGATAGGCGTCATGGCGATAGTCGAACCTCGACCACGACACAATCCGTTTCAGGGTCCCTAATGACGAAAACATACGTTTCGCGAGACTTTAGAAATATATATATATATATATATATATATATATATATATATATATATATATATATATATATATAATATATATATTGTGTGTGTGTGTGTGTGTGTGTGTGTGTGTAATTTCTAGACACTTTCTTGTAAGCACTCTTTCTTCTAAACATTTTTCGAACGGATTCATATTCCGTTCGGAATATGAATCCGGGAGGACACGATCACAATATGACACAATATGACTTCGGGAGGACATATTGTTGAAAACCAGGTTTGCTGAGTCAGCAAAATTTTTTAAAAATCGGCAAAATTCAGGGTTAATATTTTTCGCCGCGAAAAAGGTTAATATATAATATGTTTTTGAGATGCTGAATCAAATCAAACCGGTTCCGAAGTCGATACGACCACTCTAAGTGACCAAAAAAAAAAAAAAACCACGAAATTATAGAAACCAAAATTACGGTCGTTGAAAATTAAATTTCGAGTAGAGTGTCGTTTCTATGTTTTTTGGGCCTCTGAGTTAAATGCCAGTGGTCCGGAGTCAATACGACCACTCAAACTCAGGGTACCTGGTTCACATCCTGGAAGGGCCGATAATTTTTTTATCGTTTTTTTACTTAAATATAAGTTACAACTAGAAAATAATTCTGGCGCGGTGGTCCGCATGTCAGCGAATTTCCTTTGGATGCGAACACTCAAACCCAGAGTACCTGGATTCAAATCCTAGTACGGACAATATTTTTATTGTTTTTTACCTAATATAAGTTACAACTAGAAAATAATTCTGACGCGGTGGTCCGCATGTCGGGCGAATTTCCTTTGGATGCATGTTCTGTGCTTGACAACAATCCTGTTGGAATGATAATTTATAGTTTTTACATTATATAAGTTCACAACTACTAAATAAATGATTCCGGCGCGGTGGTCCGCTGTCGGGCGAATTTCATTTAGAATGCGTGTTTCTGTGCTAAACAACCAATTTCTGCTTATGCAAGAACCATGCCCATTGCGTAGTTCCGGTTCATGCTTTAGAACCTAAGCAGTTACTCAATTGTCAAGCAACTGCTCGTAAACTCATTTTGTCTGTATTTTCCCAAAGGAATGCGCTAAAACCTTAAAGATAACTGACTAACTTAAAGATAAGTAACTAAGCTTAAACTAGTGCAAATAATAGTGCGTACTTTTAATTTTAGAGGCATAGTTTTTGTACAACCAACTGGATAATTAAGCGCATTTTCTTTGGAAAATACAGACAAAATGAGTTACGAGCAGTGCTTGACAATTGAGTAACTGCTAGGTTCTAAAGCATGAACCGAAATCACGCAATGGGCATGGTTCTTGCATAAGCAAGAAATTGGTTGTTTAGCACGGAAACACGCATTTTAAATGAAATTCGCCCGACAGCGGATCACCGCGCCGGAATTATTTATTTAGTAGTTGTAAACTTATATAATGTAAAAAACTATAAAAATTATCATTCCAACTAGGATTGTTGTTAAGCACAGAAACACCATCCAAAGAAATTCGCCCGACATGCGGACCACCGCGCCAGAATTATTTATTTCTACTTATTTGTTGTTGGGTAAATAACAATTTTTTTGTTTTAATGAGTATTAGTGTTATGTTGTGAGTATCTAGTAAAGATTTTAAATAATGCAAAAGCTTTATATTTAAATAAAATAAACGTTCTATTTGTAAAAATTTCTTCCTTCTAGAGGAAAAATCGTGTACGTACCAGATCAATAAATAGCTAGGCTTGCGAAGATGCTCTATACATATTTGTTATAATATTTGGTTCATTAGCTCACAGAAGCCTTAATAACTTTTCACGGACTCCTAGGGGTCCGCGGACCACAGTTTGCGTAACCCTGTTCTCAAAGACAAAAATTATTCTCAGAGGCGCGAAGGCCTTAAAGTAGAAACCAAGAAGCGGAGCGCCCAAGAGACCAAAGGCTTCTTGTTTTAAAAATACAAAATCAGGTACGGGGTACCTCGAAACATTTCCTCGTCACATCGGATTCGCCAAACTCAAGCTTCCTACTTCGGAATCGCTTCCCTCGTCCTCAGATAGTAAATACATCCGTTTCATTCCCAGCGGTCACCCATACAGCACTGACCACATTCAATGCTGCATAACTTTTATGATCCACCAAAAAGCATAGATATACATGTCGTATTAAAAAGAAACTTAGTGTACTTATTTATTACGTGAAGGTATACATTTAAACCAAATTTCATCACAATTAGATCATTTTCTGATTTTTTACCAATTTTTACACAACGTAAACAAGTCATCTAATAAAAATTAAAATAATGCTGGTAATGGATGAAACTTGGCACATACGTTAGTCTTATACGTGGGTACATGCGTACCGAATCTCAATCTCATTGGATCATTTTCCTGCGTTTTCTGATTTGTTGAAATTTTGCTTGGTCATTATTGCGGGTTAATGGCGTAATAAAAAGTTATTTTCCGAATAGCACCTATAGACTGATTTTTACTGAAGATTCAAATACAACAAAAACACACACATGCAGACAGACAACTTTGTAAAAACCACTCAGGAGGTCTTAAAACACCTGAAACTGATGATTCCGGTTTCGGATTATATTACAAAAACAATACTTGTCCTATATACCAACCGTATAAATGAGGAAAGGTAAACAGAAACATTTTTTTATATTATAGCAATGGCTGGAGTTAATCGGTTTTAATTAATTTTAAGTGAATCTGTTAGTATACCAGGTTGAGAAGTCCTAACAACAGCCTGAAAGCCTCCCTTAGGATGGACTTGATAGTTAACATGTCTTATTCTACCTCCCGGCTCCAGGAGACTATAAGAGCCACTGACAACTTCCCCTCTTCTTTCCTCCCATGTACTGCTGACCACACCAGACTCTGCATCGTCAATAGAGTATCTATATTCGTATCTGAGCTATACATATAAAAAAAAATTAAATAATTTTACTTGCAAATCTAATAAAGTTTCAAGTTTCATCATCAAATTTAGTTGATGAACTTCTTCCTCATATTCCATATCATTCTAGATTACCTTCAAGTTATATTTGTTTATAAAGATATTTATTATTTTTCTCTAATGTTTACGCCGTTTTAGCGAATTTCCATCGGGGAAAAATTAGCAAATGAAGTGGGTAAAAAATAACAAAGAATGTACATTAAGGTGAGCGCTGATATGATACCTGATACCTGATTATCGGCAGTTCTGTGAGGAAAGACCTGATGAACATCAACTTTAGGTTCTGCGCATACCCATATCTGGCAAATAGACAGAACTGATATACAAGTTATCTGAAATATAGTAAAAACAATATAGTTAGCAGTTGTATTGTATTATTACACGTATGTATTATGCAATGCACAGTTTTATAACACTAATGATTAGAGTATTATAAACAGGTTATAAATATATAACCTTAGAGTGTTATAAACAGTTTTTAATATATATTAAGAGTATTATAAACCACATTAGAATATTATAAACCCATTTATTATATAAAATATAATACCCCAGTATAAATATATACCCAGTATTATAAACAGTTATAAATATATACCCATTAGAGTATTATAAACAGTTTTATAACCACATACCTATTAGAGTATTATAAACAGTTTTACAACCACATACTCATTAGAGTATTATAAAAAAAATATAATCATTTAATCATTAGTGTATTATAAACAGTTTTAGTAACATATAATCATAGAGTATTACAGACAGTTATACAACCTTATAATTATTAGAGTATTATAAAAAGTTATGCAGTATTATAAAAAGTTTTACAACCATATAACCACTAGTAATGTGTTGCATCAGAAACTCACGTCAAAAAGTGGTCAGCAAGATCTTTAAAACAAGATATAAAATACAGTTTACAGGCGGACCAGTTTTTCCAACTGGTACGCCATATTGGCCGTCCTTTCAAAAACATTGGTCGCACTAAAACCAAGAACTATAAAACTGAACTAATTATTACTACAAGTATCGTGACACAAACACTCACGCGTACCAAACTTATAAAATGAAAGAACTCACTGACGTTTGTTCAATTAGAGTATTATTAACCGTTAAAAGATATATGTATAATATATATATATATATATATATATATATATATATATATATATATATATATATAATATATATATATACATATACATATATAGTTGCAAAAATCGCGACCTTATTAATGAACTAAACCCTATTGTTTATAAAATATGTGAGACGTCATAAACCCACAATAATGAACCCAGCAAAAATTTTAAAAATCACATAATTTCAAAAAGTAGTTACAACTGTGTACTGCTGGGTATAGTACACAAATATATACAGTTAAATTTGTTAAATATATACAGTAAATTTGTCAGCATTAGCCCCGGCTTTATCCATATACATCCATACATACGTAATATATATATATATATATATATATATATAATATATATATATATATATATATATATATATATATATATATATATATATGTATGTATGTATGTATGTATAACATAAAAAATCACGTATTTTTACTAACTAATACATTTGAAAATTCGCTTATATCGTAGCTGTATGCCACTTATATAAACTAGTAATACGACAGACTGATACAGAACACAAATATGTGGCCGTATTATGTTCGTCTAAAAAATCCGAAACTTTTTCTAAGACGTTCTGAGTGGTTTTTATCATGATGTCTGTTGGTGTGTGTGTGTGTATATAGTGAGCATGTGTGTTACTTGTGCTGTTTGGAAAAATATGCGTTAACATATTTTATCTCCAGACGGTATATAATACGAAAATTTAATTACTAGTTTTAAGAGAGTAAAGAATCACTTTTCACTCCCAGGGAGTAAAAAGTACTTTTTACTCCCTTGGGAGTAAAAAGTTAAACAGTTGCCAACTTAACTTAATAATCGACAAAATGAATAATATATAAATTTTTTTATTTAAAACTAAGATAACAATTATTTTAAGTAGAACTGTGTAATGCTAATAATAATATAAGAATAAATAATTTAAAAAATAAAACTAGTTCTTTATTTAAAAGTAAAAAAATTAAGTTGGCTATCCTGATTTTTTTAAAATCACTTTAAGATTTGCACACTCATTGTTTTTTTTTTCGACAAAATATCATTAAATCAAAGTTTTTTAGTTTAAAACCTTAGCTTTAACTGTTTAACCTGTCTTAAAATTTTTAATTAGATTAAAATATTACTTATAACTGCTCTAATATTTCAATTATGTCAGATAATATTGTGTGCGATATTGACGAACTTTTTAACAATACACCTCCTGACTTTGCTATTAAAGCAAACATGCTAAAATAAAACTTATTACCAAAGAAATCGAAAAAGTTATATGACAAAGCATGTAACAATTTTAAAAGTTGGTGTCATGATCATAATATACAACAAGTAAGTGAAAATGCATTGCTTGTTTATTTTAATAATGAATGAAAAACAAAACAAGCGTCAAGTCTGTGGTCGCTGTATTCAATGATCAAATCATCTTTGCTTGTGAGAGAAAATGTTAATATCAAAAGCTATGCATCACTAATAGCATTATTAAAAAGAAAAAACGAAGGTTATGTTGCAAAGAAAGCGAATGTTTTTACTAAGAAACAAGTTGAAGATTTTTTGCATAATTCACCAAAACGACGAGTTTCATATGATAAAGGTAAGATAATTTTCAGTTAAAAAAATCTTGAAAAAAGAAATGGAAAAAAACATTCTTACTTTATTTTCAATGTCGACGTCTGGAGATAAAATCTTGTATGCACCTTGGGAGTAAAATGCCATTATTCCCTCGCAATAATTTCCTCCCTCGGCTTCGCCTCGGGAGTAAATAGCTATAACTGCCTCGGCTTCGCCTCAGGAGTTAAACAAATAAATCCCTCGGCTACGCCTCAGGATTTAAATCCTTTGGTTCCCTCGGCTTTCGCCTTAGGAACCAACATAATGCTCAGGGAAATAATGACATTCTTTACTCCCTTGGTGCATAAATAACTATTACTGTCTACCAAAAATTAAATAAATCTTTTAAAATCAATATAGAGTTAAAATTTGCCGAAGATTTACCTCTATAGAAGACAAACATGTCTAGTAAATTTAACGTTTGACCGCCATTTTAGAGTCATGAGTGTTATCAATTTCTATTGAAAATAACTTTGAAAGTTAAATTTTTTAGTTGACATTTAAATATTTTTATAAATTGTAATGTGTAAGGTACATTCATAAGAAATTTTATGTCCACATTTTTTTGCTGTAAAATATATCGCAATGCATGTTGCGATACATAAAATTATAGACTAAAGTTTTTTTACACCTATAATCGACAAGATATTTTTCTTCTATGATTTAACTATTTAAAAATAAATTAAGTATATTGTACGTTATACTATTTTCATAATCACGCTTGTTTTCATTATGTAGGTAATGTTTATAGTCTGGTGTCTCGGGTTGAGTGTAGCCAGACGGAAGAGTTACTACTTTAAGCATTGAGTAATCATAAAATCCGATTACTTAAGTTTTCATAATAATTGATGAAAATTCCGAGGACAAGCAAAGCCAATTCGAAATTTTTATTGTCCTTGACGGTAGGTTACTATTTTAGCGAATTTCCAAAGGAGATAAATGTTATAGTTTGTTGTTGTTGTTTACTTCTGAGTTTAGCCTCAAACTAAATATTGCAGGCTTGGATTGGGTTGAAAAATAGTTTGTTTATTAAAGATAAATAAAATAGTTTGTTTGTATTACTACTATGCCCGCGCCTATAGGAAAATTTGAATTTACGCTATGACCATGACGTTGATATTTACCTGTACCAAATATCAACTCTAAAGTTGAGTCAAATTTTTTGTAATATATAAAAAAACGTATACAAGTCAATTGATACAAAAATTAAACTAATGCTGATATTTATGATGAAACTTTGTATATATGTTTGTATTATACATATGCGTGCTAAATCTCGAATTGATCGTATTTTCGCGTTTTTTTGCGAAATTTTCACTGAGTCATTATTGTAAGTTAATGACGTCATAAATAATATTTCACGAATAGCACAACTACAGCGGTAGACTGATTTTTGTACACAGCTTCAACTCTCTAGCATAAAAACTATTGGAACTACGATGATTAGAGATGAATAGAGTATTTATATAACATAAATACAACCACAACAATATACCGAGTAGAACATTTCCGGTTGAATTCACTACGTTTTTGAGGGGAAAATATGGTCCTCGACATTAAAAATGGTCACTGCCCTTAGTAAATTGATACTTGCGAGTTCAAAATTACTATTATTGTTTTGGTAACTATTACCCAAATATGGTAATATTGTTACCACTTTTGGTTACTTTGAAATGTCAGATAAGAGCATACCGTAATATTGCTTATTCCAGAAAATGCATTCTGCTCTAAGAAATGTATACTAATGTCACTTTATTCCGGGAATATATATTCCATCAAGTTGTTGTTTGACACATATCAAACATTTTTGTTCGAATACACAAGAAAAATATGAGATGAGAATCAGGTTTAGTGCATGTATTTATAACTTAAAAATGAGATAAAATGCTTATAATAAGATGAAACTTGGCACATATGCGTGCCATATTTCAATTTGTTCGCACCATTTTTCCGCATTTGATAATTTTCATTATAATTTTTTAATCATCAGAGTCATTATTGGGGGTTAATGACGTCATTAACAAATTATTTTTCCAATAGTATAACTACGGCGGTAGAGTGATTTTTGTACAAAGTTTCAACTCTCTAGCATAAATACACTGGGAGCTATGATGATAACAGAAACATACATACACACACAAATTATTGTTCAGAAGATTCAAAATTTTACTGTAGGAATAAAAGAACAGCCGGAAAAAAAAACAATTTTCAAAAAGAATAAAGTAATGTACAAATTTATTGTTTTCAAATGCATGTAGTATTTATATGGGACCTGCTGATAATATACGGCCTTTTAGTAGGGTTACTACTAAAAGGAAAATAAAAAAACACACACACACATACAAACAGACGTCTTTGCAAAAACTACTCAAGAGGACTTTAAAACACCTGAAACAGATAACTACGGTGCCATACCGGTTTCGGATTTTTTTCAAACGCAATACATTTCTTATATACTTACGGTATAAATGAGGAAAAGTAAACTTATATTTTGAACATAAATTTCTGATGTGTCAAACAATAGCTTGATGACAAATTATTGGAATTATTGGAAATTATAGCATCAAATTTCTGAGAACATAGTGTAGTTTGTAGAATAAGCATAATTCCGGTTTGCTCTAATTTAACTTTTCAATGTTAAGATATGATAAGTTACAATCAAATAACCAAAAACTTAAAATGCAGTAGTTAAACATCAATTTTCGAGTAATGTGTCGATTTCGATGTTTTTGGAGCTCTGAGTTGAATGATACCGAAGTCGAATCAAAAGCACTCGAAGTACTCAAAGCTAGGATTTCCAGATTAAAATCTTGGTTTTACTTTATAGTAACGATTACTTTCTATTGACATTGACTACTTCGCTAATAGAATAGTCGTCAAGGCGAATTAAAATTTCGGAGTGTGTCTACCACCTGTTTCAGAGATCCCTCACCACAAAACAATACGTTTCGCGAAACTTTACACACACACACAAATGTATATATATATATATATATATATATATATATTATATAATATATATATATATATATGTATATATATATATACACACTCATATGTATGTATATATGCAGGTACTGAAAAGAGGACAGTTAATGATTCTTTACCTGACACTTGTTATTACAGTGCTTACTCTTCCTATTATTGGAGCTAGGGTATCAACTAACACTAATATAATATATAAAAATAATAGCATTATGTCTCATAAAATTATGAAAATTACATTTTGAATCATCCGTCTGATAATAGTATTTTTGATAAAAGTACTTTACATCTATAACGTACTTCACGGCTGGATATTAACAACTAACGCGAGAAAATTAAACATATTTTTTACAACTTTATCGAGCATTATATCACAATTGTGACAAATAAATATATAATTAAATAAACTTTTATTTAGAAATATAAGTATTAAGTATCAACATAGTCTGGAAAAGAATAATTTAATCTGGCATTCTCATAATGATTTATATTTGTCCATTCTAATTCACCTTTTACCTTTATTGAATAATTTAAAATTTTATCGTTATTTTATTGTAAGCTTTTATGTAACTTATATATGAATCGATATAATTTTGTATGTTACTCAATGGATAAATTAGTCGAGTCTTGTAAGTAAAGGTATAAATTAACTAATAATAGTTAGTGCTTTAATTAATACATTATCAATTTTTTTCGTTTATGGTTTATCAAGAGTGTAAAATCTGCAATCTTATTGAGTAGGGTAAAATGAACTGTATGAAATTGGAATATCCACGAGAATAAAACTAATCCTGAATATAAAAATTCCTGACTTAGCCGGTCTTTGAAAACTGTTATTTAAATAGCAAATGATCTACAATTTACGCCAAAATTCTTCATTCATTCGTCTTATTTTAATACGCATTACTCCCCCCCCCTTGCAATGATGCATCCAGAATGTCAGAGGAGCCCTTTATGCAATCCACTACAAGATTTTTAAAAAATCTCTCTTTATAGAGGGTTTAAATTAGAGGTAGAGTATAATTTTATGTACTAAGTGACTATCTCATTGGCTTATTTTTCTTTTGGAAACTCGCTAAAATTCCACTAATACGCAAACTTTCGAGCTTCTCGGACCCTTATTGTAGATAAAGGGTACTTGGCGGACCTCTATCTTTCAGTTAACCCCCCCCTCCATCCCAACTAATAAATTTGTTAAACTTACTGTTTTTAACGTTTTTAATTTAGACTCGCGAAGCAGCTATGATAATTTATAGTAAACTCCGTTATTATTTTATATGATTTTGAATGAGCACCAGTGGAGTTGTTCAAAAAATGGAACCGAGCGCATAGGGTCTTTGGCCGCTACAGGCTACAGGCCAGTATTACTTACCATGACAAGAACTTCAATCGAGTTTTAGTTAGAACCTTATAACATATATCATTATATTGACATTAAAGTCAGCCAAAAATCGGGGTATCTCGGAACCTATTATCTCCTTATCCATTTCGCTACGCTAATCCTAACCACTCCAGACTCGCTTCGCTCGTTCTTAGAATAAGAAATGCCAGTTTTAACCCCAGCGCCCACCCATCCGTCAATGGACTATGCTTGACCATACCTAAATTAAAAAATCCGACAAACCGTAATACTAGCCGTTTTGACATGTAACTTTCTATTCTTGTTTATTACATAATGAAATGCACTAATGCCAAATTTTAACCTGATTGGTTACTAAACGATTTTTTAATAACTGCAAACCTTTTATTTGATTAAAATTAAACTAATGCTAATAATAAGATAAAGCTTAGCTTAGCTAGGAAATCATGTAGAGAATTATTCAGGTCTAACAGAATTTTAACGCTATATTTCTTATTTTGTTACCAGACACTTAACTTCATCTATGACACCCAACAAGATTATAATAAAATTAACAGCTTGCACAACTATCCGACTAGACAAAGCAATACGTAACTCAGAAAGCACAGACTCACAAAGACTGCTAGACTTAACATTACTTACTTAGGACTTAAACTATATAATCACTTACCTGACTCCATAATTAAGAGGCCCTTCATGAATAAAATCAAAAGAATTCTGTTAGACAACCCTCTGTACTCGGTGGAAGAATTCTTTTCAATTACTTTTTCATTTCAACTGTATATTTGATTTCATTGACTGTTTGCAATTGTACAGAAATGTATGTTATGCAAATAAAGGTTAAATATAAATAAATTTATTTACTTATTTATTTATGTTTTGGTCTTTTGGAATACTACTTTTCTGCCGATCTTTCACATCGATCCGTTCATTTTTTCGTATTTTATGAACTTTAGATTTTTTTTAAACAAGTCATTTTTAGCTAACACAAAACTAATCCTATTTTGGAGCTTAGCTTGTTTGTTGGTCTTTGTAGTGCTATAAAAGTGGAATTTTTAAGTCCCATTTAATTGCCAGTCGTAGGCAAACTTTTCGGATTTTAATGTGATCAATTTAAAACAAAATTCTTTGAAGGTTGTTTAGGTGGTATTTAATAATGAAATTTAAATTTCTTATCTATCTCTTATTAAACAATAGAACAACACATTTGATGATACCAAGAAGAGAAGTTTATGTAGACTTTTTATTCCAACGCAATCATGATGTTGAATCTCTTTCATTGTTACATTATTTAGCTTAGTATTCATTAGCAAGTCAGGCCATCATCAAACCAACCTCATGTAAATATCAACACCGTATATTTTAAAAGAAACTTTTGATGTCGCTGCATTATTATTTAGATCGTCAAGAGTTATACCATATTCACTGTAACTACTAGGTCAATGGCTTCATTGTTCCAGCAGACATAATACTCTTAAACACAGTCTAGTTAATTCATGTCGTGCGCAAACAAAGACCAAGAAATTAAATTAAATTATCGTAAATTATTTTATGATAGTTTAAATAGATGATTGTTTATAACATTTATTCTATAAGATTCTAATAATTAAATATTAAAAAACCTAATATTTATTTATTTTGTTATCTATAAATTCAATGAAAATGATCGTAAAAATACACATAATGAAATTTATGCATAATTTAATTTCTGTATTATATAATATGTTATTCAAATCGATGCATATATGTATCTCCAACCTATACACTAGTTGTGTAATTGTCTATCAATATCAATCGAGGTATTGAAAGAGCATTTAAGCTAAATTTGTTCAATATTATTTTGATAAAACCAGACCTAAGTTAACGTATATAGTAAAATGTTTCCTTAGGTTATGGTCTAGTGAGGATTGTGGAAAATCCTTTCTAAGTTTGATTTATACTATTATAAAACTTTACTTTCCTATGGATATATCTGTGCTGTGCTTGCAATAAAATGAATTAAGGACTGTTTATATTTGATTTCTTAAAATTGATGGGTTTCAATTATTTATTATTTCTGACATATGACCTCGAGCAATTATGTTAAAAATGTCTGGTAGCAATGATTTCATCCTAGTTTTGTTCATACTCTAGGATAACCACTTTATACTTGGTAAGCTTCATCAATGTTGAAATATAATTTATTTTCCTTAATATTTACGATCTAGGTAATCTATCAAAACCTGTCATTGTAATACCCAAAACCGAAAAAAATTGGTTCAAAGCTTCTATATCTCAATTGATAGTTGCAAAAGACATTTATCTTAGTTTTTTAATAAATCAGTTAAACAGATGTTTACTACCAAAGCAGGTAGTAAAATAGGGGAAATTGATGCATAAAATAAATGATACTTTATGGGATGATCTGGAAGACTTGTCAGAGTGAGGAGAACGTGGAATACACCGCAGGCTCCACCGCACGGTGAAAGGATTCTTATAGAAACTGATTGTCTTTTTCGTACCAAGGACAAACAAATGGAATTCAATAACAAATATTCTCTTCGGTTCGGTGTTTAGCCGCACGAGGTTATGAGGACTTAGGCTTAAATATTCGGGTACGGAGGGTGCGAAGACGCTGTTTATTCGTGACGACAATGGCCGAGAACCGTCGCAGCAAACGCCTAACCTTGCGTCACATACCAGGATTTTATAAAGATTGGTGAACGCTTAAGTATAGAAGTATTTTATAATGAGTCATCTTCAGACATTGTATTTGCTCGTTAAACTGATTCTTTTCTTTGGGGTACAGGTCTATCCAGGATCTAAGTTAATCAATTTTCAGTTCTTAGATTATATTTACCATTCCTTTATTATATTCTTTTGTTGATTAAGGAGAATAAACAATGCTTGTGGTAAGCATATGAATGACTGTTATATTAAAACTTCAAACAATTTTATAGCCGCTTCAAGTAAAATGCATAAACTTAATTTTTAGAATAATAATTTTTATGTAAATTTATTAATGACTATTCATCATATCATAGGTATATGGGATCCTTAAGGCTGAACCACTAAAAGTGTACGTAAAATTGACTTACATTGACATTGTCTTGTTATAAGGAAGATAGCACTCTTCTTTTCTTATTTCATAACTTAGCTTAATTTAAGTCCGATTTCAACTTTGCTTTGTATATAACACCTTGCGAATTAAAACGCGACTTAAATGTTAGATAATTAGATTTTATATGTAAAATTATATTTTTGAATAACTTTAATTTTCGATTAATTTTAATTAAATTTTGATTTATTTTTATTAAAACATATTAAACCCGAAGACCTAAACAGATGCTTAACCTGGCAGAGGCAGCCCTCTAGCCGCAACTCGAATCCCGTTTGATTTTAGATAACACATTCATAAGCATTGGAGGCATATCGTATTTTAACAGGGTTAACCCCGTTAAAGCCATTTAAGCCTTAAGGCTTAAAGGCAAATTTTAATTTTTCCTTACATTTTCGCGATAACAATATATTTTTGGGGAAAAATGTTTACCCTTGATTTTACCTATAGTTAGAAAAGTTAGTTGACCCAGCAAACCGGGTTAATGCCGTGACAACAACCTTAGGGTTCCTTTCCTCCCTAAGTTTGATTTAATAATATTTTTTCGTTCAAGGGATAGACTGCTTAAAACATCCACTATAAATACATAATTGTTAAATGTACGTGCATATGTGTACATATTATTTCTGTTGTAGCGAATATTCTTTGAAAAAATTCAGGAGTTGGATCCGGGAATGTGACCAAAGGCCGTTTTAGAGATCTTTGTATCAAAACAGTAGAAAAATATGGTTTGAAAAGTTTATATATATAAAAATGTTCAAACCCTATTTATTCATCAAAGACCTCTAAACGGCCTTTGGTCACATTTCCGGGTCCAACTACTGATTTTTTTTTCAAATAAATTTCGTTAAAACAGAGATGATATCCACCACGAGACGGAATACCGGAGAGCTTGAGTCAAATTAAAAGACAAGCCACGAGTATTGCAAATCACCAGAATTAGTTTATAGATCATCAGAGTCACCTGAAGCGTTATCTATAAAGATAATCCCTATAAAATGAGCCGCTAAGCTCTGAATAATTTCAACTGTTGGAAAATCAAGTAAGTAATAACATGATAGTCTGACACATAAAGTCTTACACTAAAGATATATTATTGGTAGCCCTAATCGCAACAAAGTTGCAAGTTTCTTCACTTAAAACTTGTTAAAAAACTAACTTCATTATCATTGTCTGGCTCTATGCTATATTTTGGAGGTCAAATGTATCATGCGTGTGATATTAATAACGGATTGTTGCATTAGGATCTTGCTATATTAAGGAGATGATACAACAAAATAATTATTGTTTTAATTAATCTTAATTTTTTCCTTGTATGTATAAGGTCATAATTTTCTCATACTGCTCGTATGCCATCATAAATAAATCAATATCTGTAATAACAATGAGTGGGTAAATCCACAATGTTTTTCTTTATATTCTACAAAACCATAAACGATATACTGATTCATGTATATTTCACAACACAAGGGAATTAATCGTCCACTTTGCTTGCCTTATCTTTAGAGAGAAGCATTTTAAGAGCTTTCCTTTTAGAGACTTTTAAAAGCTTATCTTTAGAGGAAAGCATTGTAAAAGCTTTTCTTTTAGAGACTTTTAAAAACTTATCTTTGGAGGAAAGCATTGTAAAAGCTTTTTTTTAGAGACTTTTAAAAGCTTATCTTTGGAGGAAAGCATTGTAAAAGCTTGCGCTAAATCGAATGTTTTGGAGTCAATACGACAATTTTAAGGGATCAAAATGTCGAACAAAACTATGTTTAATTACTGAAAAACTTATTTAATAGGGTCAATAAATAATAAATTTCGAGTGAGTATGGTTTTTATTTGATTTTTGATGCGATGGATCGAATAAAGCAGGTCCGGAGTCTATAGGACTTCTCAATACAGGATCCCGAGGTTCGAATCTTAGATTGCCGATAATTGTTTACCATCGTATTTACTGTAGATCATCAGTTTATAACTAGATTATAATTAGAGTTATAAACAAAGAGTTTATAACTCTAAAACAATTCTGGAATTGTGGTCCGCAAGTCGTCGGATTTTCATTTCCTTTGAAATGCGTGCTTTCTTACTCATAAGTTCATTTTTTCCTTAAGTTTCCGGTATATGCTTTACGCATATATTCTAGCTTTCGTGCTATAACTATTTCTTTATCTTAGACATGTGATGTGATATATCTAAATAAATTTAAATAATATATCAAATTTAAATATATCAAAACGTAATGAGATGATAGAAAATAAATTTATTTATCATACATAAGGTTAGTTAAAATTTATGATGATCTTCAGTAGATTGGACATTATAGTTTAGATTACTTAAAAATCAAGCTGAATGATATTTGTAAACATATTATAGGGTAGAAAACAAAAAAATCCGAAACCGAGATTTCATCAAAATCAACAGTTTCGGGTAATTTAAGACTAACTTGATTTCCAAACCCTATTTGAAAATATTGGAGGGACTTTCTACCAAGGACTATCCTAAGTATTCCGTGCAAAAAAATACACCAGTGTGGATATTTATATTGAGCTCTGCATGCACTTTTTCTTATTTATACGGTAGGTTTATAGGAAAAGTAATATACTTGCTCTACGAATCCAAAACCTAAATTTCACCTGAATTAGTAGTTTCAGGTGTTTTTAAGACCTTGTGAGTTTTTACCAAGTTGTCTTTGTGTGTGTCGGTTATTATGTGTTTTATTCTATAAAGTAAAAACATGGTACAAAAATTAATCTTTGGGTCTAGTTGTGTTATCCCGAAAAATAAACGTCATTAACTGACATTAATGTAACACAAAAAATGTTTGAATCTAATGTTGGAATGAAAATTTAGCACGCATGTTGTCCTAAATAAGGCCGTCAAATATGACTAGTTTCAATGTATTTTTTTAATGACTTATGATTTTAAATTGAAAGAAAATCGTAAAATAATCCAATTAATAAACTCAGCAAAATGTAAATTTCCACTTTACATTAGTAACATAAATATTTATTCTTTGCGTCATGGCATGGAGGGTGTAAGTAATATTTTTAAAATGTTTATTAGCTGTATATTAATATATCCTGTCCTATATTTAGAAATATGTCACTATATAGAATATGGATACATAATAGGTATGAATTCTAGATCACATATTATTACCTAATTATTACTTTACTTCACAACTCTCTGCATATAAATATAGATAATTTTATCTGTTATAAAAACTATAAAAATGTTACTTAGACTGTAAATGTCACATGTATTTAAAAAAATTCCATTATTAAATTTTAAATTAAGAAGGAAGCTATGGTGGTATGTGGATTATTTTATATCTATCTTCCATAAAAACAGACCAACGCAAAAGTAATTTTAACGAACTATTTAAATTATTTGAAAAATATTTGTATTCGTATAAATTATTATTTAGCATATCCTTTTTTATAAAATTCAAATCAAATTTTAAATAGGTAACATTTAAATAAAAACAAAGATTCATGATAGAAACATAATTAGAATAATAAAGACATTCAAATGACATTTAAATTTTTTTTTGTGAAATACTGTAGGATAGTAAAGGGCGTAGGTTGCTCGCCTTGTTTACCTAAGGCCGGTAGTCAGAGTCAGATGTGTTATATTAGTTCGAATTCAAATTATATATAAGAAATAAAGGCGAGAGAACCTTGGCATCTGTGCGCTCCTTTCCATCTAGTCGAGTTCAATTTGTCCTCACAGTCATAAGGTCTTCTAATTTGTTGACAAAAATGATGTTTTGTCTCTTTATACTCAATGCCATAAATTATAGTAATCCTTTTTACCTTTCATCATTCATAAGTTGGTATATAGGAAAAGTATTGTGTCAGTAAAAAAAATCCAAAACCGGCATTTCCCCTGAATTATTTGTTTAGGTACTTTTAAGACCTTCTAAGTAGTTTCCAGAAAGTCGTGTGTCTGTTATCATCGTATCTTACAGTGTATTTATGAAAATTGAAATTTGGTGCCAAAAATTAATCTTTAGGTTTAGTGATGCTATCCTGAAAATATTTTTTATACGTCGATACACCGCTATGATGACTCAGCAATAAATTTTGAAAATCCATAAAGTAGGGAAACATTTATTGTTCGGTTTGAAATTTCGCACGCATGTATTCAAGTAAAAAACAAACATATACGCCAAGTTTCATTTCATTATAAAAAAATAGTTCAATTCTTATGATTGTATTTTTTTTATATCAAAATATATGAATACAAATCAAAAAAATTATTTGTATTCATTTTTTAATAACTTAGGAAAATAATAAAACAACTTAATAAAAATAGGAAACAAATCTAGTTTAAATTTGGATACTTGCATAAAATTATACTTTTCAAACGATGAAATCAGAATTAATCCTAATACTGTAAACTTTAATGCACCATTTTAGCGAATTTCCTTGAAAAAAATTCGTTAACGAAATAGATGGCATGGCAGAAACATCGGAGTAGGGCCCAACTCCGATGTTCCAGCCATTTGTTTTAAAGCTCCTATTCGCGAAAAGTAGATTTAGTGAAATTTTATATATGAATACACATATATACACACAGAGACACAAACCACACATATTTTGTAAAGACACCCTTAATATTCATTCGGAAGAAGTTGCATATTCAACACTCATATAATAGAAAAGTTTATTTTTTAAGACACTTCTTAACATAAATATTATTTTTATTAATTGTGATTAACTCTTGGCAAGTGCTGTGAATATATATATATATATATATATAATATATATATATATATATATATATATATATATATATGTATATATATATATATATATATATATATATATATATATATATATATATATATATATATATATATATATATATATATATATATATATATATATATATATATATATATATATATATATATATATATATATATTGAAAAACATCTAGTATTTACTTTTAAATATTAAAACTCTGACGGCCAAAAACTTTTTTTATGCTTTTAAAAGTTTGTCATATTATCAGATTGCAAAACACAAAATAAATTAGTACTGGAATTTCTATTTTACTAAACATTAAAATAATAACAATTTACTTTAAATCTTTTGGGTGCACTTTTACCCTTCAACTGACGTTATTGTTGTCCTTTTAAACGGATTTCGGCTACTATTCCCGTTTCGGAGTCCGACTTCCACCATGCTGCCCATTCAATTCAATTTTTTTTCCAAGGTATTTCCGCGAAAAACTTTTAAAGGTTTATAACTTCTTTCTTAAGAGAATCAAAATATAAAGAATTAAAACCATGACGTTTACTTGTAAATCATTTATATTTACTGATTATTAAATACAATAAAACATTGGCTTTAACCAAAATATTATACAATATTTTAATCCTAATCCTCTGGTATTACAATGATAATTTTATAAAATTATAGAAGTAATACTATTTAAAAGATGTAAGTTGTAAGTAGGAAAAGATGTCCTTTACATTTAAACAAAAAATACACGATGTCTTGTATTTAATATAAATGATTTCAAATCCTGGATGGCGATATTTTATTACGTGACTGTATATATGCAGTCAGTTGTACATCTGGTACATATATACAACTGGTACCATATTTTCCGGGTGCTTTATTAGTATTAAGATGATGCAAAATAATTATTATTTGGTCATTATTGATTGTATTGTATAATAATATTAATGTGAATTTAATTTTTACTATTCCTCATTCATACTGTAAGTATATGGGGAACAGTATTGCGTTTGACAAAAAACCGAGACCAGAATTTTCCCTGAATTACCCGTAAAAGGTGTTTTTTAAGACCTCCTTAGTTGTTTTTATACAAAGCTGTCTGTCTTTACATGTGTATGTCTGTTATCATCGTATCTCCCAGTGTATTTATGCTAGAGAGTTAAAACAGTACAAAAATGAATCTTTAGGTGCGTAGTTGCGCTATACGCTATACGGATTTTACTTAAATTATCTGTTTCAAGAGTTTTAAGAACTCCTGAGTTGTTTTTACGAAGTTGTCTGTCTGCATGTGTGTATATGAGAGTGTGTGCGTATGGTTGTATGTTATGCTAGAGAGTTAAAACTTGGTACAAAAATCAATCTTTTGGTCTACTAGTACTTGTGCTATAGCGAAATACCTTGGAAAACTTTTAAAAGGTCAAAAAACTTACGATCTCTATGTTATCGTAATTTAAATATACACTATTTAAATCAAAGATACACAATATTTGATTTACTAAATAACGAATTTAGGAAAACTTCCAAATTTTATTTCCACTTTCCAGTTCCATTATTTCCATATTAGGCAGTTTTAAAGTAGTTTCCCTATATTTGCTTACGAATGACTTTTATTGACAAATATTTATAACAATGAGTCACTAGAAAGCAAACGCCTAAAATATTAGGACAGTTATTGTTTTAACGTATTAACTAATTTGTTAAACATAGGATAATTATGACAGCTTTTATGGTGAACTTTTCAATCACTTACGTAATAGTTAAATACTTCAAATGTCATTCGATAATATCGAGTTTTGCAAAATATGAATAGTTGATACAATACAATTGTGCGAGAGACACCTAGGAAATATAACTACAGCATTGCTACACATGGAAATTGTTACATCATTAGACATTCGCCATCATTGATAGCTCGACATAATGTCATGTCCCACTCTGTTTCGTTACTTTTAACTTATCAGGGCGCTCAAGCATGATGACAGTAAGAGAACACCGCTCGTCTATGATAAATACTTCACATTATATGCTTCAGATTATTAATTGAAGGTCAGAGTGAGTTTAGGCACTGTCAGTGCCTTAATGAGTTAAACGTAACGAAACAGTGTGGGACTTGACATTATATGGAGCCACCAATTATGGTACAGTTTCCAGATATAGCATTACATTTCCTTGGCGTCTCTCGCACAATAATGTTGTGTTAAATAATTCAAATAGGTAATTGTATAGTTATGAAAAATAATTAAAAGTATCAGTGGTCCTGACAAATCCTTCCACGGTCCTGATTTATCAAAATGTTATTTCCCATTCGAGCTGATATTTTTTTAAAGAATTTCTATAGAAAAACCTGAGATGTTAAACGCTCCTGTATTTTGAATTTAGAAATATGCAAATAAGAAATCGGGTACGGGGTGCCTCGGAACTTTTCATCATCACATCGGATTCGCTACGCTCATCCTCCCTGCTTCGGACTCGCTTCGATCTCAATAATGCTGATATTGAGATGACACTTAGCATTTATGTTAGTCTTAATTTTTTGCAATATTTGCTGATTAATTATTGGGGATTAATGACGCTATAATAAAAATTATTTTCTGAATTTCGCAACTCTCTAGCATAAATTCACTAGGCGCTACGATGATAACAGACGCACACCTAAAGCAGATGATTCCGGTGACATCCCGGTTTTGATTTTTTTTCTTATGTACACAATACTTTTCCTATATACCTACGGTATAAATGAGAAAAAGTAAAAAACTATTTTGACCCCTCCTCCTTCCCCCCTCTTTATAACAGATTGTTAGTGCCTTTTCGTTAAATCGAAGGGTCGCTTAAGCCTTTGTTTTGTGACGGTAATGAAATTTAATAAAATGAATGAAAAGGACAAATGACAAATGCAATAACGAATGAAAAAGACAGTATAGGTTCAGCGTCTTTTAAGACAAAGGTCTGTCATCACGTAGTATATGCATTGAATATGAATTATTGGATGAATTATTGTAAAATGAGTGGAGAGGGCTTTTAATTAAATAAGGAAAGCTATGATATGGCAGAGTATTTTTTATAAGATAAAAAGACCAAAGCCCATTCAAAATTATAATTGATTTATTTATTGACCAGTAAAAATATATATATATATATATATATATATATATATATATATATATATATATATATATATATATATATATATATATATATATAATATATATATATATATATATATATATATATATATATATATATATATATATATATATATATATATATAATATACATATATATATATATATATATATATATATATATATATATATATATATATATATATATATATATATATATATTTAGACATAGTAAATAAAATGACGGAAGATATTACAAAGTATTGATACATAAAAAATTACTTATAATTTATGTAAGGAGATGGCAGACTTAATTGTTAACAGATTAAGTTTATACAGCTAACTTGACCTCGCCCTCGTATAGCCTGAAGTCTTAAAAGTACTCCAATTCTCTTTAAGATCAAGTTCAAGGACTTTTAATAACCATTAATGTATGTAAAACTATTAGTTTCACAATATTCTCCTAAGATTTGCAGCTTCAGAAAAAAATATAACGGTCGCGTTAAATGAACCATAAAATGTTAAAAAGATTTAATATATAATAACTGACAGACCGGAGCTAAATCGGTTTTTTTTAACTAGACGAGAAAATATGTCATTTTGCGGTGTATGAAAGTTTGTATGAAAGGCAGGTAGGCCAATACGTCATTGTTGTTTTTTAATCATTACCTGCTATGTCCTATCCAACAACTTCAATAGTAAAATCAAGTATTTTTACTTGATTGTATACTGAAGAAATAGTAAAACTAAAGCGATGACGTCGACCGAATTAGGTGCTGTATAAAATAATCGACTTATGAGCATTCAAATAATGTTTAATTATATAATAAATAAATCGTTTATTTATATTTAAATACCTGTTTATATTATATCTAATAACACATATAATTTATATATGTGTTTATATATGTTTATATTAAATTACAAATTATTTACAAGAAATAAAGTAATATAATTATTATTATTATTATTATATTATTGTAATAATAATTGTAGTGTCCAATACTGGAGTTGTATACCTTATAGTCTAATTACTAACATTAAAGCTCTGGACTTGAATCACAACACTCTTCACGACATAAATATCTTTAGCCTTGTACTTTGTACCCGACTAATGCTAACAAAAACTGTCAAAAGCTGAAAAAAAATAAAATAATTAAATAATAATATATATATATATATATATATATATATATATATATATATATTATATATATATATATATATATATATATATATATATATATATATATATATATATATATATATAATATATATATATATATATATATATATATATATATGTATATATGTGTATATATATATATATATATATATATATATATATAATATATATATATATATATATATATATATATATATATATATATATATATATATATATATATATATATATGTATGTATGTATGCTGTAACGATGTTTTATAAATGACATCGTTATGACATTTAGATTTGAATTTAAAAATATCTTTGACAATTTTGATTAGTATTAATTCTGATTTTGTGTTAGCAAATATAGATCTTATAGTTCGAAATACGAGTTGTTACAGTGGTGACAGCGGTGTAGAAACAGAAAGTAAAAAAAAAGAAGAAGAAAATAAAAAGAAATGGAGAAAAAACTTATTTTACCCAGGAGTTTTGACGGTAGTGCAAAAGGAACGTGGATACAATGGTATCGTCATTTTACTAAAGTTGCAACTATTAACAACTGGAATGAGGTAGACAAATTAAAATTTTTATCTCTTAGTTTAGAAGGTAAAGCAGCTGATTATCTTGATAGTTTAGAAAGTGATAGTTGTTGTCTTGAATTTACACCAACAGTTAATAAATTAAAAAAATTATTTGAACCTACAGCCGAGATAGGCATTCATAAATCCAGATTAAGAACTCGTATGCGATTAAACAATGAGTCTATTGATGACTTAAAGTTAATTTATACGAGCACTTGGCCAAGGCAAGCTGTGTACTTTAGTCAGACAAGCATGTCCTAAATCTCTTAACGATGCTGTTCAAATAGCTATGGAACAGGAAGTAAACTTAATGCAGGATCAATTACACAGTTCTAGTAAAAACGTAGTTAGTGCTGTGGCAACTAATTCTGTTAATGATCCAATGGTAGAATTAATTAAACAAAATACGCTAGTTTTAGAAAAAGTAGTTAATTCCCTCAGTAATTTACATGTTAGACCAAACAACTTTAGAGCAATTCCTAATAGACTATATCAGAGTGTGAAGACTAGTGGGTGCTGGTCTTGCGGAGATAAGTCGCATATAAAATTAAATTGTCCTCTTACTAAAAAGACGGGAAACGGGTCCAGGCCGACCAATTTCGACTAAAATCAGAATATAGGTCGGCCAAAACAAAACTTTTTGAAGAAAATGCTCATAATGCTGTAATGGTTCTTACACTGTAGGCACTGTGGAGGAATAAATTGCAAAATCCTTATTGACTCCGGAGCAATGATTTCTCTGATTGGATACTCCCTGTGGGATAAGTTAAAAAATAATTATTTTTTAACTTGCACAGAGATGAGAGCATCCAATGTCAATGGTGAAACCCTAAAGTTACTAGGTAAAATTGAACTTCCTATTAACATCAATCAGGTACAGTTATACCAAACATTTTATGTTGGAACGTCCAACAGGATTGTATCCTTGGATGTGATTTCCTTAAACAGAATAAGGGGAAATATCTTTTAAAGAAAATGCACTTATTCTCAATAACATTGTTACACCTTTTGTAGCCCAGGTTAGTAATATATGCTCTCAAGTAACTTTAGCTCATGATCTCGCCTTAAGGGTAGATGAGGAAGTTATTGTCAAAGCTTTCGCTCCTGGTCTGGAGAGGGAGGAGGGAATTATAGAACCAACTAAAAATTTCAATAATAAGTATGGGTTATTGTTAGCAAAAACATTAGTAAAACGTCAAAATGGACTAATTCCAGTTAGGCTATTAAATATTTCTGGAAGGCCGGTTCATGTAAAGAAAGGTGTAGTTATAGGCACATTTGAGTCTGGGGTGGCACAAATTTCATCCGTTACAAATGTAAGCAGTTCAACTAAAGAATTGCTGACATCTTTTCCATTAGATGACACAAATCTGAACATAAACCAAAGGAAATTAGTTCACAAATTATTAGTTGATTTTTCTGATATTTTTTCTAAAAATGCTAACGATATAGGGCGTACGAACAAAATTTATCACTCTATAGATACAGGTGAGGCAACCCCACTTAGACAATCACCTAGACGGGTACCTTTGCATAAACGTCCTGAAGCAGAAAAAATTCTGCAGGACATGTTAAAAAAAAGACGTTATTCAAGAATCATCTTCCCCATGGTGCTCACCTGTAGTTCTGGTCACGAAAAAAGATGGTACGCAAAGGTTCTGTATCGACTATCGTAAATTAAACGATATAACCAAAAAAGATGCTTATCCGTTACCTAGGATAGATGAAATGCTTGATTGTTTAGTTGAATGTCAGTATTTTTCTACCTTAGATCTAACCTCAGGTTACTGGCAGGTTTAGAGGCAGGTTATTACTGCTAGAGATAGAGAGAAGACAGCTTTCTCTATGGGGGGTGCTTTATACGAATTTAACGTACTTCCTTTTGGATTATGTAACGCTCCTGCGACCTTTCAAAGATTAATGAACCTAGTTCTAAAAGGGCTTAATTGGAGAATTTGTATGGTCTACTTAGATGATGTCATAATTTTTAGTCGAACTTTTGAGGAACATTTAGATAGGTTAAGAATGGTTTTTAGCTGTTTAAGAGAAGCAGGGTTAAAACTCAAACCAAAAAAATGTACTTTATTTCAACAGGAAGCAAAATTCCTAGGTCATGTGGTATCTAAAACGGGAGTAGCTACTGATCCTGAGAAAAATAAGGCTATAGGAAAGTGGCCTATTCCTAAGTCTGTAGATGACGTAAGGTCATTTTTGGGAACCACTTCTTATTACAGGCGGTTTATCCATGATTTCTCTAATATCGCTGCTCCGTTGAATAAGTTACTGCAAAAAGGTGAGAAATTCGTGTGGACGCGAGAATGCGATATAGCGTTTTCTAATCTTAAAAAGAGTTTAAATTCTGCTCCTGTTTTAGCATTTCCTAATCCTAAACTTCCCTTCATATTAGATACAGATGCGAGTTGTGTTGGTATAGGTGCTGTGTTGAGTCAGGTTCAGGAAGGAAAGGAACGAGCAATATCTTTTATGAGTCGAACCATGAGTAAATCAGAAAAGAACTATAGTGTAACTAAAAAGGAAATGCTAGCTTTAGTAACTGGAATTAGACATTTTAGGCATTATTTATTAGGGTCTCATTTTATCGTACGGACTGACCACAACGCTTTAAAATGGCTCAAAAATTTTAAAGAACCTGAGGGACAGGTGGCCAGATGGCTTGAGCTTTTGAGTGATTATGATTTCACGGTTGAATATAGGTCAGGGAAAAACCACGGCAATGCAGACGGACTTTCACGTCAGAGTAGACCAGTTAGTGCTATAGAAATTGGAGCATATGGTGATATTTCACTTGAGGATGCTCAAAAGTCAGATCATAGTTTAAAGCATGTTTTGGAATGGTTCAGTGTTGGTACCCGACCATCATTTGATAGTGTGAAAGCATTTGGCCCTGAGGTGTGTACACTGTGGAGCCAATGGGATAACCTGACGTTAATAAACAATGTAGTTTACCGCCGATGGGAGGGAGATGAGACAAAAGCTTCGGCATTGCAAGCCATCTTGCCATTAGTTCTTCGGGATAAGGTTTGGAGAGAACTTCATGAATTACCTATGGGTGGACATTTAGGGTATTATAAGACACTAGCTAAGTATAGGGATCGATTTTATTGGCCCGGAATGAGCAAGGATGTGCTAATGATGTGCAGAGCTTGCATCGGTTGTCAGGAAAGGAAAATGCCTGTAGGAAAAAGGAAAGCACCTTTAGGGTCAGTACCGGTGGGAGAACCTTTTCAAATAGTACAAGTAGATCTTCTAGGGCCTTTACCAAAAACTGAACGCGATAATCGATATATCCTAGTAGTCACAGATGTATTCTCAAAGTGGGTTGAAGCCTACCCTTTAAAAAATATAGAAGCAAAATCCGTGGCTGGGGTTCTTCTAACTGAATTCATAAGTAGGTTTGGGGCTCCTAAAGAAATTCATACAGACCAGGGGCGACAATTCGAATCAGCTCTCTTCCATGAACTCTGTTCTCTTCTAGGCATAAGAAAAACAAGGTCAACACCATACCACCCCCAATCAAATGGACAGGTTGAACGATTTAATCGCACTCTTTTGGCCATGTTGAGTCAATATGTAAATGACAAACAGGGGGAATGGGACCTGTTTTTACCATTGGTGATGTTAGCTTATAGATCTAGTTGCCATGAAGCCACTCGGTTCAGTCCGCATTACTTGCTTTTTGGTCGGGAGATTAGATTTCCGTTAGACTTACAGTATGCAGCTCCAGCTGAGTTAGATAAGAGCAAAGAAGAGACCGTTTTAAAGTTACAAAGAAATATACTGGATGCACACAGTCGAGTAAGAGACAGCCTCAAGACAGAACATTTACGACAAAAGCAGTATTACGACAGGGGATGCCCAGAAAAAGAAAAGTTGTATCAAATTGGAGACCTAGTTTGGGTGTTTGAAAAAGTACCCAAGCTGGGAGTTTGTACTAAACTAATAAGACCATGGAAGGGACCTTACAGAGTAATTAAAATTATATCCGACACAGTAGTACGAGTCGAGTCGCTAGATAAACGAAAAAGGAAGGTAGTAGGATAGTAACCCATGTTGATCGGCTTAAGCCGTACAGTCAAGGGATAGATTCACCAGATAAACAAATTGAAAAAACTGTAGCTGTAGAAGACAAAGATGTTAAAGTTGTTGAGTTTAGCCAAAGGGAACTAAATCAGATTAACAAGAGTGAAAATGAAGCCAGTATAGAAACAGACTGTTTTTATGATGCTCTGGAAGTTTTAGAGGAAGACCAAGAACAACAAAAAGAACAAGAGAGATTAGATAAACCAATGCAAAGAGAAATGGATGACAGCGAACATGAACCTTCACAGATAGAAGAGGTTAATGACAATACTGAAAACAATGTAGTTTGCCCTAGAAATGTTGCTGAAAATGAACTGGAGCTTTCAGATGCTACAAATAATCTAGCAGCTACTGAAACACGACAGTTAGATAATCTAGCAGCTACTGAAACACGACAGTTAGAAATGGACCTAGAATTCATTGGTAACGAAAATGAAACATCACACTACCCGCACAGGACTCGAAAACCACCTGTCAGATATCAGCCTGAAGTAAGGAGATATCCGGAGAGGACTCGGAGACCACCAGACCGATACCAGGATGACAGTTGGTAAACTCTCTCAGCAGAGGGAGCTGTGTAACGATGTTTTATAAATGACATTGTTATGACATTTAGATTTGAATTTAAAAATATCTTTGACAATTTTGATTAGTATTAATTCTGATTTTGTGTTAGCAAATATAGATCTTATAGTTCGAAATACGAGTTGTTACAATGCATAACGCAAACATTTGAGTGCTTACAGATCGGGATCTAATCGATGGATCTTGACTAAACTCTACACTTAGATGACTCATAGGTCATAATAAACACATTTTATGCCTCGAGGAAATTCGTTTTCAAATAACTAGAGGATTTGTGTAAAAAATATAAGATTTAAATGTAAATGCTTACAGCTCTGAATTTAATTGATGAACAATAACTAAGCTTTAAACTTAGACTACTCTTAGGTCAGAAGAATTATATTTTATGACTCATTAAGATCCGTTCTCAAATAAAAATAGGGGTATAGTGTAAGGAAATAAAAGTTCAGTAATTATAGCTCGTAATCAAATCAATAGATCTTGACTAAACTTTAAACTTAAAATACTCATATTTTTCAGTGATCACCGTTGAAGTCTTATCGGGATCCGCTCTAAAATAATATAATAAATAAATAAATAAATCGTTTATTTATATATAAATACCTGTTTACAAAGGTTAAATTACAAATTATAAATAAATAAATTAATATATATTGACCATTTGTGTCGCATAAGCTCAAGGCTTGTGCGCGACACGAGTCTACTCCTTGCTAGAGGTTTAGTTTAACTTAATTTTGAGAGCCTACTTCTTAATATTTAGGTTATGGATTTTGATTAAACTTTACACTTAGACCACTCAAAGGTCAAAATTAAAACTTTTTGTGCTTCATCGAGATCTGTTCTAAAATAAGGGATTAGTGTAACTTAATATTTTAAGTGCTTACAGCTCGGAATCTAGTTCATGGATTCTGACTTTACGAACTTAGACGAGTCATAGGTCAGAATAAACACATTTAATGCCCCATCAAAATCTGTTCTAAAATAATTACAGGGGTTAGGGTAAATGCTCAGTGCTAATAGGCTGAATCTAATCGACGAATCTAGCCCTAACTTTAAAT
The DNA here is from genome assembly GCA_018340805.1 of Microvelia longipes. Classification (NCBI taxonomy): domain Eukaryota; kingdom Metazoa; phylum Arthropoda; class Insecta; order Hemiptera; family Veliidae; genus Microvelia; species Microvelia longipes. The sequence goes on from JACMZG010000008.1 coordinate 61,832,792, forward strand.
GTAAACTGTCGATATCACATTAAGATCCGTCCTAAAATAATAGGAGTAGTGTAAACTAAATTTTGAGTGCTTACAGCTCAAAATATAATCAACCGATCTTAAACTTTCAACTACAACTACTCATAGGTAAGAATAAACAAGTTCTATGCTTGTCGAAATATCTTCCTCCTAAATAATATTGTGTTTAGTGTTAAATAACACTTGTATTGTTTACAGCTCGAAATATACTTTACAAATCATGAATATTATATATAATATATATAATATATATATATATATATATATATATATATATATATATATATATATATATATATATATATATATATATATAATTAATTTGTACTTATAGGACCGAATAGTCATTCTAAGTCTCACCGTGCTCCGTTAAAATATAAAAGGGGTGTAGTGAATAATAATGGTAAAAATAATCACCTTCTTTTAACTTTTCCTCATTTATACCGCAGGTATATAGGAAAAAGTAATGTGTTTGCAAAAATCCGGAACCGGGATGAAACCGGAATTATCCGTTTCAGGTGTTTTAAAGGCCTCCTGAGTAGTTTTCACAAAGTTGCCTGTCTGTCTCGTATGTGTCTGTTATCATCGTAGTGCCCAGGGTATTTATGCTAGAGAGTTGAAACTTCGTACAAAAATCAGGTTGTGCTATCCGGAAAATATTTTTTCTATGACGTCATTAACCTGCGATAATGTCTCAACGAAAATGTCAAAAAATTATAAAACGTGGAAAAATAATGCGTTCGGATTGAGATTTGGCACGTATTTAGCCATGTATAAGAATAACATATGTGACAAGTTTCATCTCATTATTATAATTAGTTCGTACATTTTTATTGAATGTTTTGTGTACGTTTTTAAAGAAAATTGTAAAAAATTAGAAAATGATTCAATTGAGTTGAAATTTCGTACAAGTGTACGAAATTACCTTTAGTTACCTGAAGTTTCGTTCCAATACGACAAGTATATTTATGATTTTTGTTGGATCATACAAATGAAGCAGCATTGAGCGTGATCAGTGGTGTATGGGTGACCACTGAGAATGAGATGGACGCATTTGCTATCTGAGGACGAGCGAAGCGAGTCCAAAGATATTTACAGTATAAATTTGTCAAATTATATATTCTGAGAACGAGCCAAGCGAGCCCAATCAGGGAGGATGAGCGTGCGAATCCGATTTGATGAGGAAAAGTTCCGAGGTGCCCCGTACCCTATGTTTTTAAGAGTTTTATTAACATTATAACTTTTTAACTATGAAATAATGCTTGCGTGGTGGTCCACATGCTGGGCGAATTTCCTGTGGAATGCGTATTTCCGTGCTTAATAATTCATTTTTTGCTTAAGGTTCAGGTTTATGCTTTATAACTTGAGCAGAAACTCAATTATGACTACTCGTACACTACGACACTATCTCATTTTTTCTGTAATTTTCACAGGAAATGCGCTGAAACCTTTAAAGATAAACACATTAGTTTAACTCACGACTGAAATCTGTTGACAGCGTGGAATTCTACAAAATATTTAAAGATATATTTGCTTCAGTAAAAAAATTATACGTCATGCAAAAACTCTGGTCCCTATGTAAATTAAACCATTTTTAAACAAATTTACTATTTCTTAATAAGATAAACTCTTAACTATCTATTAAAATTTGTAGCTTTCTTAATTTAGAACGGACCTCAATTATAAAAATCGGGTACGGGGTACCTCGGAACTTTTCCTCATCACATAGGATTCGCTACGCTCATTCTCCCTGCTTCGCTCGTCCTCAGAATATACAATTTGCTAAATTTACACTGCAACATGTCTCCGGATTTGCTTCGCTTGTCCTCAGATAGTAAATGCATCTGTAACATTCTCAGCGGTCACCCGTTCAGCAATTACCACGTTCAACGTGGTAATTGTATGTTGATGATTGTATGTTCAAATCATGAACATACTTGTCGTATTCAAACGAAACTTAGTGTACTTATAGATTAAGTATAGGTATAAACATTATTGTCTGATTTTTTACAATCTTTTAAAAAACATACACAAATCAATGATAAAAATTCAGCTAATGCTGATAATGAGATGAAACTTGGAACATATATTTGTCTTATTCATGGCTACATGGCGAATTTCAATTAGATCACATCACTTTTCCGCGTTTTATGATTTATCAAAACTTTTTTTAAATTATTATTGCTGATTAATGACGTCATAAAAAAATATTCTCCGAATAATATTTCGGCGGTAGACTGATTTTTGTACAAAA
>JACMZG010000008.1:61837563-61890063 GCA_018340805.1 Microvelia longipes
ATTAAGGACTCCATTTTAAAAAGGGGAAGTTATTTTTTATTTTGTTGTGTCTATTTTTCTACTCTTCAAGAGCTTTCAAAATATAAAAACTATAATACGACACTTGGCTGAAACCAGTTGATAGCGTGTGAAAATAATGCGAGGGAGCCAATAAGGTTAGTACTGGATGTTAAACCACGCCCTCAATTTCAAATCAGGCCAACCATCTAGGTTCCTTAACACTATTTTCCCGCGCTGTCAATTGATTTTAGTCGTGTGTCGTACTATAATTCCAAATAAAATTCCGTTACCCGAACAAACTTTTAGGTGTATTTTTCTGATGATAATTTACTAATATTATGCTTGGCTAGGATTTGCTCACCATAGGTTTTGTCTTTGCACAACTCATTTCACCAGTTAATTTTTTTATGCAGTGAGAACTTTTACCTTCTGAGAACAACTTAATTAAAAACTTTTCTTCTATTTTCAGTTACAATTTGTTAAGCTTGAGCTGGAACAAGATTTAAAAGAACGATAAGGCCTGAATGCACTGACTAATTTTCGAAAACGATTCTATGGTCGTAATATAGCTTAAATCTCTCAGATTCTAAACTAACTCCAGAAACATGGTAAAAAATTTGATATCTATATTCGTTCAAATACACTGTGTTTTAAAAAATATATTTAAAAAAATAGTATTTACAGAGTATTTAAAAAAATAATATCTTATAATATTTGACTATCAGTATTATTAAATATTGATAATATTTTAAAACAGCCCTTTGCAATAAATGAAAAAGTTTTTTTTTATTTTTTTTATTTAACACTATATTATTCTTAAGCACTCATTTTTCAAACACGAATTATTCGAACGAAAAAACTTTTTATTGGCATTTACTTATTTATCGAAGTAAATAATATAAAGTACAAGATCGTGAACTTACTGTGAGTCTGTAGGGTAACATGTCGGAGCCGTGAAGTCAACTAACCTTGGCAATAGAAGCATCTTCTAGTAAATCCAGAAAGTCACTCATTCACTTGATTATATTGGTGGGGGTTTATTCAGCCCTCTTCATGCCCTCCTTCATCAAATCCTCCCCTACTTTACAAGCTGAATCCCTTAAATTGTAATAATTTAATTTAATTTTTGGGCAAAATACCTTTCTCAGTGATTATAACTTAATGTGCTATTGGTAGAATTTTAATTACTCCATTTTAAGAATTTTTATCACTCTTACGATTTGATAAAGATAGGCTAGAAAACTCATTTTCTCGGATTCCTGAACTTAAAAAAACACTATGTTGAGTATGTGATAGAGAGTTCCTATTTATAAGGAAACATTTCTATTCTCGATTCAAAGACAGTAGCAGCGCTACCACCGCTGATAAGAAATTGATAATCATATGTATATGGGCATACTAGAGGAGGCATAAGCCTATCTCAATCAATTAAAAGTCCCGAAACACCATTTTGGGGCTCTCAGGAGCTCTGTGTAACTTAATTGAAACCTCTTATAAGAGTAAGTTAAGGTTATAAGAAATCATTTTTTTCGGCTCCTGTACATTGTTTGTGTTTAGATTTATATTTTCAGCGTTCTACTATATAATTCACTGTAATTTTGTTCGGTTCATTTGATTATTGATAGCCGAAGGTGGTCAGGTTATTTTATCAATGTCTCAAAATTCAACTAATAGGGCCCCTCAAGTATATGGGTGTATCTCAATGGATATGGGTTTCTTAATTTTTTCTTATTTTTGACGATTTACCATAAACAATTTTTCTTACAGTGATTTATTTTAAATATAATTTTAGGGTGTTTAAATTCACTAAAGTCACTCTTTTATTAGAAAACCCCCTTTTAAAAATTGTCGCGAGTTTTTAAATAAACTGATAAGAAAGTGAAAATCACAATATAGTGTTTTATTAGAGTTTCGAAGACAATCTTCGAAACCCTTATACTTTCTGTCGAGCGTCTGTCTGTCCGATTTCACATCTCCCGAACTACGATGCTAGAAATTGAAATTTGGTACACTGTGTAACTTTTTTATCCAACACAGGAAAAATATAGACGACTATCTGGCATGCGCATTTGTCAATTTACGAGCGAATGCGCACATTTGCAAAAAATAAATATTTTTTTTAAAAAAATCATGTTTTATTATCGAATTGTTTTATTTTTTCTGAATTAATTTTACTCTTGAATAATTATAGTTGGTCACAACAATACTCTTTTATTGCATTAAAGTGTTTAAATTAGTTGTAACAAGTATTTAAATTCACTGATAAGATTATATTTTCTAACCTTTGTGTTCTATTTCTTTTGTTTTATAAAGCGTTACTTTTTGTTTAATATTAAACAAATTTTTAATGGCAGTTTAAAAAATGAAACGTGTTATTACATATATATATATATATATATATATATATATATATATATATCTATATATTTATATATTTTTATATATATATATATATATAATATATTATATATATATATATATATATATATATATATATATATATATATATATAATTTTATATATATCAGTAAATACCAGCTTAAAAACGATAAAAAAACAAAAACTGAAACATCGTTCTGGGGCTCTCAGATTGTGTTAAGGTTATAATAAATCAATTTATTTCGGCTTCCCGTGTTTTAATTTGTATTTTTAACGTTCTATTACATATGTCATAGTAATTTTGAACTGATTATAGTTTGATTAAATTTATAACCGAAAGTGGTCAGGTTACTTGTTTAATGTATACAAATTTAAATGGGGCCCCTCTATGCCGTAAATGATCTTTTACAATATGGCGGACCATTAATGGAGAGCAATATATGCTATAAAATAATAGCACACGTTTTTTTTAACCTAAAGGTATAACACCAAGGATTATATGTATACGTAGGAACATGTAGTACAATGTAGTACGTACGTACTATGTAATGCTCACTTATGTAAACATGCCTGCTCTCAACCGACTCAACAGACCCCCTTATAAATTTAGGGGGGCTGCCACCGAAAAAACTTTTTTTTGCTCCAAACCACTTCTATTGACCATAAACGGATTTTGAGCCATTAAATAAAAATTTTTTGTCGGCTCTCCCTTATAAAGTTAGGGGTGCTGCCCCCCCAAAAAAATGTATTGCTCCTGATTTTTGACCTGAAACGGATTTTGAGCCAATAGAAACAATTATTTTTGGTTGGCTTCCCCTTATAAATTTTGGAGGTGCCACCCCTGGAAAAATTACAAAAAATTGATCGGTCACCTGTATAAATTTAAAGAATACCACTCCCCTAAATAATTAGTATAATTGGGTCTAATAACCCAATAATAGGAAACACTTTTCACTCCCAAGGGAGTGAAAAGTAACTTTTTCTTCCCTTGGGAGTGAAAAGTGCTTTTTTACTCCCTAAAAACTAGTTAATAAACTTTACATTATACACCGTCTGGAGATAATATATATTTCATACAAATATCACAAAACAATATAGAAATATATTTCACTGAGTAGGTTAGCATTACACAAGGGTAAGGATTAGCATGAATTTTTGAATTATTTGCTTTACGGGGCTGCTAGTTCTTCTGAATGACTTTACTCTACATACGCGTGTGTCTGTGAAAATATATCTTTAGGTCCCATTGTGCAACCCACCAAAGCCATTACGGTTTAAAAAAACTGGTCCAGGTACCTCGGTTCCGGGTAACTATTACTTTGCTCACATACGGGGTTTGGCTCAACCAGTGCTCAACCCCCTTGGGTTCCAACTCTATTGATCACACGGTATTTATAACCTATAGTTTTGACTCTACCCCGATATAAAATGAGTTTTATTAAATAATTTTAATTCTGTTCACACGATTAAATTACCGGGGGGATGAACGGGTTGAACCCTATAGGGAGTTAAACACGGGTTTGAACCTCCTGCAAAACCCCGCCTGTGAACAAACTATATATTTCTATCTAGTTCCTATAAAGGTAGCTTGTTTGTATTCGGAATTTCTACTCTAAGTCTACTTGTTAGTTATATATAATAGATGGCTGCTTTTGAAAAATGGTTGAATTTTTTCCTAAGCCGGGTTGACACTGCTTCTTCTTCTTCTTCTTTTCCCCCCCCCCCTCCTCTTAAGGTCGATCCATTATTATACTAATTAAATATTCACAAACTTTTTTTTATAGGTACCAGTTTTATAAAGTTACATAATCAATTTAAAAATCAACAAGCATCTTGATACATAATAGATAACACATTTTGTATTAAGCATATAATATTCAACTAAAATAACAATTTAACCTTAGAATTACCTGAGACATACAGTTTATATTTTTAAAAGCATTTAAAATCGAAGTTTGAGTTAGTACTTCAAAGTAGAGATATTGCGTAATTTATTCTCATTTGTTAAGTGATTTTTGATGGCTTCGTATTCTCATAACTCAGTAACATTTATAGTAACTTCTCGTTTTATTATTTAGACTATTATCATCTTCAAGTGATAAGCAAGCAAACATATTTTTATAAGCGGTAGCTGGTTGCTTGATGCTTCATTTATGATGGATATAAAAAAGTTTATTTATTATTTGCAGTATACCTGTCTATGTGTAGAAGTACTCACATTGATTAGTTTAACAATTACATGTCCTTACTTTGTACCTCTCTAGCTGTTTTATCTGGCACATCACTTTCTTAATATTGTATATTACTAAACTTTAAAAAACCCATAATACCATGTTTATAATAAATTCACACTATAACATATTCTACGGCTAATTAGTGATGTAAGCAAAACTCAATAGCTTGAAGGTATTGATTGTTTATTTATTTCGAAAAGAAAATAAATAGTAAAACAAAAGAACAATATGAATTAAATTATCATTTTATTATACATGAATTTTGCCATCAGGCAATCTTGTAATGGAACTAAGCATTCATGCAAGTCCCATTGTACAGTTATAAATTATACCCACTAAAGTTTACTTAATTTTTTAAAAATTCAAGTTTTTTTTTTTTTTTTTTTTTTTTTTTTTTTTTTTTTTTTTTTTTTAATAAATCTTTTATTTTTCATATTTACATTTTTTTTTACACAAATTAAAACTATTTACATAACAGAAATTATCAAATACAATAAAATATCTAAATAAAATTGAAAAATCCCACAAATCCTAGGATTGAGTGTGGGGGAAACAATTATAATAAATACAATTTAATAAATACAATTATTAATAAATACAATTTCCTCGCCATATCGGTTTTGCTACTCTCATTCTCATAACTCCGGACTAGTTTTTCCCGTCCGCAGACAGTAAAAATATCCTTTTTAACCCCAGTACTCACCCATCCACGACTAGCATCAAGACTCGCTCAATGCTAGTCGTGATTCCACAAAAACCGTAAATAAATTAGCCGTTTTAATAGAAACTTAATTTACTGATGTATTACATAAAGGTACATACATTGGTACTACCATTTCAACTCAGTAGGATTAATTGAAATAAAAAAATTGATCTAATGCTACTAATAAAATTAAAGTATAAAAAGTACTTCCTTCATCCGTGCCATATTTAAAACTCCGAAGATATTCAAAGTTTTAAAAATTGTTGAAATATTTGATCAGTCTTATGCGAAGGTTAATGACATCGTTTATTATTTGCTTTTTAGACTTTTTGGTCATTCATTTCATTTCATCATTTCATTCATTCATCATTCATTCATTCATTTCATCATTTCATTTTTAAATTGATCTTAATTTTCTGTGTTCATAAGAAGCGAATTTTACTTAAAAATTACAGTTATAGCAATTATTTTCTATAATTATTAATTAAAATAAATAATTTCGAAACAGTTACTTAGTTTCAACTAAATAATTATATGCATAAAAAAATCGGGTTCGGTTTACCTCAGAACTTTTCCTCATCGCATCGGATTCACATCGTCTCTAATAAAATGAAAACATAACTTTTTATTCCTAGCGGTTACCTATTCCGACACTGACCACACTCGATGCTGCTTAACTTTTATGATCCAACAAATATTATAGATATACTGGTTGTATTAAAACGAAACATGATTTACTTATTTATTTTGTAAAGGTATACACTTTTACCGAATTTTAACTCAATTTGATTATTTTCCAAATTTTTTTAAAAAAACGTACTCAAGTCTGCTGATAATAAGATGAAACTTAAAGTATATATTATAATATATTATTATATTATAATTATTATAATATTATAATATATATATATATTATAATATATTATAATATATTTTAATATATATAAAAATTAAAGTATATATGGAATTATAAAGCAAATAGTCTTATACATAATTATTCGAAAATCTACAAAACTACACAGTCTACACCTATAGACTGATTTTTGTACAAAGTTACTTTTTGGAACAACTCTCTAGCATAAATATACTGGAAGCTACGATGATGTCATACACACACACTAATATATATATAATATATATATATATATATATATATATATATATATATATATATATATATATTAATGTTTCAACTTCTGTATTGTTATTTGTAATGATCATGTTTTTTTTCTGGATACATGGAAGACCTATGTTATACATAGAATGTATCCATTTTGTAATATTTATTATTTGACAATAAACATTTTATTTATTTATATAGAACGACAACTTTGTGAAAACCATTTAGGAAGGCCTTAAGAACACCTAAAGCGGATAATTCTGGTGTCATCTAGGTTCGGTATAAATACAATACTTTTCCTATATACCTACGGTATAAATGAGGATTAGTTATAAAATGCGTGTTGTTCTTATGATATTATAAAACTAACTTTCTTTTGATATTATTTAAAAAATTGTAAATGATTAAAGAAATTTTCCACAAAGACTGTCTCTGTCTGTGTGTATTAACTTCTTAACAATTATTCTAGCGTTCCATTGGTCATTTCATCGACCTATTGGGCAACATAAGGTGTAGAAATCAATTTTTTAACATATTAAAATTAATGAATAAGAAAGAATTATGATAATTAAGTGTTCGAATTTGTATAAAAAGATTTTGCTTAGAGTGGTACAAAAGACGAGTGTGGGACGGCTGTCATGATTTCTTATTTCTACACATTACATTTCAAGTCCAGTAGCTGTCTTTTATTCTTCTCGTCCTTCGTATAAATATCTTATTCAAAATTCTAAAATTAATTCTCGTTAGTCAAATATTTAAAACTTAATCCTACATACAAATTCAATGTTAATCCTTTAAAATCGAAGAACAAAAACAAGAATATCAGGAATTATATAGCAAATAAAAAGAAAAATCGGGTACGGGTAAATATACTTCTCTTATGCCAATGCGGCAAAAACAATACTATTTCTGTTTTAGTATTTGTTCTTATGTTAATTATTTCGCCTCATGGCACGCTCCGTGGGCCTCGTCGGGGTCATATAAAGTTCTTTAAGTCGAATTTAGAAAAAAAAAATAGATCAAAAAATTTGTTAACCTGAACATTGCATACTCTCCTTCATCTTGTACAGAGGATCAACATAGACTTGAGTTTTAACAAATCAATAGGGTCTCAATTCTACGGCCGCATGAGCTCGAGTGCGGCACTTAGCCTTTTTTTATCAGGGCCGCAGGCGGGCACAGACCTGCAGAATGCGCAAATTTGTGGGAGAAAAATCAGAAATAAAATTATATTTATCTTAATTTAATTTTACATATACATCCCATAGGCAAGGGATGTATTTGTAAAATATCATTAATTATCTTTTAAATAGCTAATCAATTATTGATATTTAAGATGAATAGGAAAAAATTGACTATAAAAATAATAAAAGGAAAGAAACTTTTTCTTAAGAATCGTATTATTTAAAAATTTATAACCTGAAGACCAATTTAAAAAATCTGGAGCGTAGGTTTACAAGCTGAGCGAATTTCCTTTGTAATACTTGCTTTCTTGCTAACCATAATCTAGTTTTTAATCAAGTATTTGGTTTATGCTTCATTTTAAGAAAAACGATATGCGCCAATGCGCCTGTTTATTCAATATAGGTAGTACATAACTATGCTTGCACTTGCTTAATTAGTTCTGCACATTTTGGGTACTGATACAAAGCTCAATTAATGCTAATCTATACAATGTGCCGAAAAAACAATTGGTTATTTATGCTCCCATAAATCGACTTAGTGGCTGTTACATTAATAATAAAATTAATATTGTATATTTTTTTCAAAATGTTTCTGAAAAAAATCGACACGATCATAATTTGGGTTGAAATCGTTATAATTTTTTTTACAAACAATAGGCCTCGTACCTATATATAATTGTTAACCGCATATATATATATATATATATATATATATATATATATATATATATATATATATATATATATATATATATATATATATATATATTATATATAAATTTGGTATCAGAAAGCCAATCTACCCTCACTCCCTTATCTTCCGTCATCTGAACAACCTCATAAGTGTAATTTTCATGATGAAAATTCGCTGAAAATTCAGATTGACCTTTTTAATAAAAACCCCTTAGATATATGTATGTGAATTTGTATTGTTTTCTTTAAGTCTATTTCTTATGAGATCAATTAATATATCATTATTGTTATGATTCATTGACACCCTAAACTTTTGTAAAGTAGTGCGACATGGTAATGCAAAACGTCATTGCTAGGAACTCATAGGTTACAATTGGATTAGTCGTTTGAGCTATAGCGTGGATACAAGAAATATGCATATTCGTTCACTAATAGGTTAGTATGATATTGATCTAGATCTGATATTGATGTTCTAGGACGTTAGATCATCACTTTCTAGATACAAAATAATAATAATATTTCACGATTATTGACTAACTATGAATAAACAAATACTCAGCGTATGCTGGCTAATTAACTCTCTAATAAAAATTTGATCCATCCTTTAACATACACACAAAATATCATTCTTTTGTATTAAGCAAGGTTTAGATAAAATTAAAATTTAAGGTTTAGATAAAATAAATAAAACAAGAAAATAAGGTTGTGGAACATGTTAGCATAGCGTGGTATCTCCCAAGGCACCCAACTGTAGAACGAAATAGAACAATGTTGGCCGTCTAAGACAAGAATACATGGAACAAAACTAGAGGACCTATAATGCATGTCCTATAGGGATTAGGCAAGATAGGACAGCATATAATAATGAAAAAATACTGCTAACCAGTCTAAAAGCCTTTAACAAAAAGAGGCAGTAGGTATTAAACGTATTCTATAAGCTGTAGGTGTTAAACTTATAAGCTTTAGATGGTAAACTTATAAGCTGTAGGTGGTAAACTCATAAGCTTTATGTAGTAACCTTATAAGCTGTAGGCGGTAACTTATAAACTGTAGGTGGTAAACTTATAAGATTTATGCAGTAACCTTATAAGCTGTAGGCGGTAACTTATAAGCTGTAGGAGGTAAACTTATAAGCTGTAGGTGGTAAACCTATAAGCTGTAGGTAGTAAAACCTTCAGTGACTAAAATATTGAGTTCTTACTTCACTTTTCCTCTATTTCGTTCACATATATAATAGTAATAATGTAACAATCCTGTAAATATAGAGTATAGTTTAGTTACAACTTTATTCTTATCCAGCGAAACAAACGTGTGAATAAAATTCTAAATTTGATCCATTATGTTTTATACGTAGTGTCTTTAACGACAGATTTCGTATATGGAAAGTTTAATAACTGTAATAATATTGGTTTAAGTGAATTAGATCGTGATGCCTTTGTCTCGAAACCTGCATACATCCTTTCATCCTTTCAGTCTGAGCATTCTTGTTTTTAGAATTTACTTTTCTTTATCTTTGTCTGTATCTTGTACATTTTGGATGAAATAAAAAAAAATGTTGCAATTTCCAAGATGAACAAGTTTCTTTATATTTACTTTGCTTACAGTCAGCGTCAAGTGTTTGTACTTCGTGGATACTACAAGAAATCTGACTTAACTTGACAAACAGTAAATCCAACTTCATGGTAAAATTTATATTTTAGAAGATATGATTTTGTCGGACAATTAGAACATGAAAGGACTAGATGACTATCTTACGCATTTCTTCATACGTTTTTAAGAGGACGTTATACTAAAAATTCCGCCGCGGAGCGCGGGATTTTCGCATGCCGAGCGAATTTTCTTTGAAATGAAAAAAATTACGCTTATGAGGTTCTTCGGATGACGGAAATTGACGGGAGGGAGAAGGGGATCGATTTAGATTGGCTTCCTGGTCCCAAAAATATATGTCCGAAAAAAATGTATGTATATTAGGTGCAAAACATAAAGGGAACATACTTTTCCTTCATAATTTAAGGTATATTTTTAGAAAAATTTGGTTTGAAGTCGTTCAAAATTAATCACTTTTTTTAGGCCTGACTCTTGGACTATTTGAAAAGTCCACACTAAATTGAGCAACAAATATTACTAGTTGTTGCGCTTTAAAACTTTTTATAGCATAATCCGAAAAGATGAACAAGAAATTAAATTTGCGGAGCTCCGATCCAGAATTATATTGTACATGCATGAAATTATGATAAAAATTATCAATAAAAAATCATCGACGTTACAAGGTTTCAAACCCGGGTACTCTTACTTTGAGAGTTTGTTACTACCTCGAAAGATTTTTTTGTATGTCAGTTAAAATTTTGTATCGTAGGCCTTCAACCAAGGGGTTGACTCAAAACGGCGCGGAGGCGGCTTGCGCGAAACGGCCGAGGCGCGAAGCCCTCAGGCTAATAAGGTCTGTATTAAACAGTGTTGAACCTTTAAATAGTTAATTTGAAGCTCGTTTGAAAATTAGTTTGACGTCAGGCATAAAGATATCGTTGCTAAAAGAGGCCCTTATTGGTAAATTTTGACTTAGTTTTGATTAAATTTTCACTTACTTGTTGGATTACCTTTCTATTTCATCTAACAAGAAAGAGCGTATTTTCATGATGAAAATTTGCTAAAAGCTCTTATAGTGTGTAAGAGGGAAAAATACAAACAAAATAGGAAATACAGTAATAAGAATAATGAACTAAACCACCAAGACGATAAAATGTTGCCATATCAGTTATACCGTTTTCTGATAATGAGTGTCATCAAAATAAAGCAGATTCATAACCAGTACATTAACGTAACACCATAAAAAGAGGGAAACCTATAAAATTAAAAATACCTGATTTTTAATTATTAATCTATCCATTTAAAATTAATTAATGGCGAATTTTAATAGTTACACATTATTTCATCATTTTTACAATATATTTAAAGAAAAAAAGCATGTTCTTCATTCCGTCATTAAAATTTAAAACATACATTCAACTCCTACTTACCAAATTGCTGGACTGGTTTATTAATTAATTTAGTAATAATATTTATTACTAAATTTACTAGCAGTAAACCTTAAGTTTTCACTTTTATAGTAAACTATGACTATAATCTCTTAAAAAAAACGTTTAAGTTGAATCACTTAAGCTATTAACTTAACGTTAATTAATGACGACTTAACAAAGGCTAAAGACTTACTCAATGCTAGAGTCATTAAATTACAAGTGCGTGCAATAATACCTTTTTTATTTGGATAATTAATAATTTTGAGGCAAAGGCGGGTTTAAATCATGCTTTTTGGGGGCTTAGCCCCCCCCTCCATAAAAAATGTTAAGTTTAGGGTTAAAAAGGAATTACTTAATTTTTAATTTTTCTCACTTATACCGTTGGTGTATAAGAAGAGTATTGTGTTTGCAAAAATATCCGAAACTGGAATCGGATGTTACTAGATTTATCCGTTTCAGAATTTTTCAAGACCTCCTGAGTGGTTTTCACAAAGTTGTCTGTCTGTATGTGTGTGTGTGTCTGTGTCATCGTAGTTCCCTCTGTATTTATGCTAGAGAGTTAAAACTTTGTACAAAAATCAGCCCATAGGTGTAATTGTGTTTGTGCTATTCCAAAAATATTTTTTTATAACGTCACTAGCCCACAATTACGAAAATTTATAAAACGCGGAAAAATGTTGCGTTCAATTCGAGAATTAGCATACACGTAGCTATGCACAAGATTAACATATGTGCCAAGTTTCGTGTCATTATCAGCATTAGTTTTATTTTTATCAAATGACTTGCGTACGTTTTTTAAAAATTTGTAAAAATCCAGAAAACTTTTGACTGAGTTGAAGTATATACCTTTACGTAATTGATAAGTACACAAAGTTTCATTTCAGTACGACATGAATATCTATGATTTTTGTTGGATCATAAAAGTGAAGCAGCACAGAGCATGGTCTGTAATGTATCGGTGACCGCTGAGAATGGAACGGATATAATTACTATTTAAGGACGAGCGAAGCGAGTCCGAAGACGTATTACAGTATAAATTTAAACTATATTCTGAGCACGAGCGAAACAAATTCAACCCTGTTAATGTCCCGAACCCTATTGTTTATAAAATATGTGTAAAGTCATTACTCACAATAATTACCCTGCAAACATTTTAAAAAATCACAAATTCTCATTTTGAGCTAAATTTTTTTAAAAAAATACCACTATATATGGTTCACAAACATAAGTTTCATTGTATTATCAGTATTAGTTCCGGTTTTATGATTGACACATATATATATTATATATATATATATATATATATATTATATATATATATATATATATATATATATATATTATATATGTCAAACAAAACATTATGTCATTGATTGACATAATGTAAACAAATCACATATTTTTACTAATACATTTGAAAATTCGTATATCGTGGCAGTATGCCACTTATATAAACCAGTAATATGACAAACTGATTAAGTACAACAACCATGTGGCCGCTAAGCGGACCCCAGCGCCGATGCCGCGCAGCGACTAAGTTTCTTGTTTTTTTTTTTGTAAAAAGAATTTTTTTAGTGGCGTAGTTAACTTTAAAAGAAATTGAAAAAGTAACTTGAAAAAGTAAATTGGATGGTAAACTTTTATTGGTCTTTTCGAGTTCTAGGGATGAATATGACACTTTGTATATTTTTTACCTCTTTTTTGGCAGAAATAAGAGCCCAATGATTAAAAATTGGACATTTTAACTCAAGGTTGAAGCTTATCGAAATAAGATAAAATAGGCAAGAGTAAAAATGATGTTTCATTGAGGTTACACAGAGCCCCTGAGAGCCCAAATAGTTGTTTGCCTCTACCACCACACAGGCCATCTCATAAGCGAAATTTTTACAAAGGAAATTCACTAAAATTAATATCTGACTTACTTGAATACTTACTTAATACATGTACATAATAGCCAATTATTATTCTAGTTTTAGATTTAATTTTAAATTAGATTGGACTAAGAAATAAATAATGTTGGTAATTTCGTAATCTTTACAATTCGTCAATAAAATAAACCAATTTTAGAGTGCGTATTCCATTCACTTGCGATTAAAAAAATATTTTATGATCTTTTACAGACCTATTATAGATTTAAATGCTGTATAAAAATTATAAAACCAATCAAAATAGTATTAATTGCAAAATATTAATTATTTTTATTTAAAAGTTCCCCTGTAGAGTTAGTGCTCCAATGACCCTCTAATATTTGAAATACTTTGACCTTAAAATATTGTCATTTATTAATTGGTACCTTAAAAGATGAAAAGAAGTGTTTTTATAATCACGCAGAAATAGTTCTTCATTTATTGAATTAATAACAGTAATACTGAAGAGGGATTTATTGAGATGTAGATGTCACCGTGAAGGCTAATTTTTATAATCATTATCCTTGGATATTATTAGGTGTATAGAAACGTAATTCTATTTCCATTCTAGTCAAGTTTAGCCTCTATACTTCAACTTCAATAGTTTGTATTAAATGGGATGAAACTTTACATCGTAACCTTGTGGAACTAGAAAAATATATTTTCAGAGGTAGGCTGTGAAATAGTAACTGCTCTATAAAGTTACTATTTCAAGATAAACGGAAGAAGCAAAGATAAACCTCATTTTAGCGAATTTACTTTGAAAAAAATCGAACATAACTAGTCTGAAGATATGCGAACACCGTTAATAAACAAAAAGTTTAAAAACGGTTGTAAATTTATTACCGGGTTCCCTAAAATACGGTTGATTAATAACATGTGTCGAGTAGAGTATCGTTTTCGATGTTTTTAGGGTGCTAAATGTAATAAATCCAGTCCGTAGTCGATAAGACTACTAAGACTTTTTATCGTATTATTTAAAGTATTTAAGTTATAACTCTAAAATAATTTAGGCGCGAAAGTACGCAAACCGGGCGATTTTTTAAATGCATGCTTTCTTGCATATCAATCCATTTTGCTCAAGCTATCGATTTATATTTTATAGCCTCAGCAGTAGCATCACAATTTTTTTAGAATTTTTAAAAGAATATGCGCTACATCTTGATACAGGCAAAAATTGGATTGATAAGCAAGAAAGCGCTCATTTCCAAAACTGTCACATAACCTGGAAAATGCTATTTCCTAGTCAAGGGATTTTGAAATATTTCTATGAATTTTGCTCTATCTACAAATTTTGGGAGCCAGCCTAGGAAGTTATATTCCCAAGTAAAGTAGCTGTCATTCATGACTATAGCATAACACACGGTAATAATAATTTGACAGCAAGGGAAAATAATGCGAGAGAGCCAATGAGGTCAGACCTGGATATTAACCCACGCCTACATTTTCATACCAGGCCAACCTCATTCTACTTCTTTTAACACTATTTTTTCTCACTTTCAAGTGATAACCGTGTGCAATACTATATCTTATTTTGAGAAATAAATCTAATCTAGGAAATGCAACTTACTGTCCAAAAATTGGTCATTTAATAAATATTCTATTGTAACACACGGTTAAAATTAGATGAGTGATTTAACACACGGTTTAGTGATTGTTGAAAACCAAAAAAGACGACATTTAGGGCACTTTTTGGGGCCCTCTAAAAACATTCCAGGAAGCGGGGCATTTTAGAGGAAATTTTGTCCTAAAATATAGCAAAATTCAACTTGTCCCTAATAATTCCTGTCAAATGTCATTTTTTGGTCTTCATTGACTAGAAAATTAAAACACTATTTACAATACTTTAAGTTAGTGCATTATACTCTCTTTCTTAGCGCTCTAGTCCAAAAACAGTCTACTCTCCGAAAAACAGCAGGAGACGTTTACTGTAGATAATTTTTTATAATGACCTTTATTAACATTCGCGAAAATGATTTTCGTTACCTTTTACTGTACTCATTCAGTAATTAGCCTGCCTCGGCAGTCAAATTGTAAATTACCTACTTGTGCTTCGCCTCTGCAGATAATTTTTGAAGCCTATCATTATCTTTCGATTGAGGGAAAGATTTTTAACATTAAGTAATATTTTACTTTCTTACCTAGTTACATAAATAACTATTTTTCATTTAAAAGTTAATTTGTGCTCTAGTTCATCAGGTGGGAAATAGAATTTCCATGCAGGAATTTCAATGCAAGACCTGGAATATTCATTTCTTTAATATGCCACATCCCTCCTCTATAAACCCTAACTCATTAGCTCATTTTCCCTTTGAAAATCTGCGAAAAGCAAAACGTATAAAAGAAAAATATAAACAAAATTAATATCCTTGAGAAATGGAGGGAAGACTTGGAAAGCTTCGAAATTTCTCGCTTGAATCACGGTAGGAAGTTCTACCGTCAATGAGATTTAACCTTCATATTATAAAACAATTTATGTTAAACTTCATGACAGCCCATTACATTACTAAAATTTTATGTTTTCTTTATTTTCTTGTTCATTTCAAACTGGTTAGACAAGACACTATAGGAAGTTTCTTCTTCAAAATTTACTTAATTTCCTGGTCAAATGATGTCATTACCTACCTACTCAAAGACTAGATTTGCTTCAATACGCTTAAAATAAATTGCATTAACTGAAATAATTAAATCAAATATTAATCGTCAACTTATAAAACATTCAAATGAGGTATTAGAAATGTAAACTAAGTCTCTTTGCTATTCCGCGGCCACATGGTTTTTATCCTGTGGCACTTAGATGTATTAGTAGTTTTGTAAGTGGTGCATGCATATTGCCACGATATAAGCAAATTTTTCAAATGTATTAGTCGAAAAACATATTTTTCTACATAATGATATAATCGTAGCCATTTATGATGTAATAAAACTTTTATTTGTCTGTAAGATTACCTTACATAGTAAATGCATAAAATTTACAATGCGATTAGAAATAAGTTAAGGTTAAGTAAATTTTTGAAAATGTTTGCTGAGTCATTATTGAACGACGTCAGTGAATTTTTCATTAGACGGCTAAATGGCACGATATTTCATTGATTTTTTGTTTGTAAGTCTCGCGATAACTGCCGTAAAAATTGATTGATTTTGATCAACTTTGGTGAGCAAGTAGTACTAATTACATGACAGAGTTGTATAGCTTTTGGATAGAATTCAAAAATGGTTTTCAAAATAACGGTCAATATAGCGGACCACTTAAGAATTAATCTTGAAATCAATTTGTATATCGTTTGAAGACTAAAATGTTTCTGCTCTTATCGTTATAAGAGTAGAAAAATAAAATATATTATGTTTCATGCTCAAAATGTGTAAAATTTTCCATAAGGCAAGAATTTTGGATATAAAAAAAAAAATAATTAAAAGGAATACAAGGGATAAAAGGAATACAGAAAATGTCATATAAGAAATTTCAAAAAATTCAAAATAGCGGCCATAATTTTATACAATAATAAGTTTTTACTAATTTTATAAGAGTTTCCAAAGATTCCGATTTAGCAAGCGAAGCGAGCTCTTTTTTTAATATAATATTTTAGCAATCTTGCAAGCAAAGTGAGTCTTTTTTCATACCCGTACGTATATATTTACAGTAAACCAGCGAGAGAAGCGAGCCCTTTTTAATGTACCTAATTTTACACTTTTCACCTTACCATTTTGCGAGCGAAGCGTGCCTCTTTGCATATGTAGTTCTTGCATTCCAGAAAGCGAAGCGAGCCCTTTTTAATTAATCTAATATCTTGCCTCTTGATATAAGCTTCTATAGTAATCTTGTGAAACGAGGCTCATTTATACGTTCATGTATATATTTATAGCAAACTAGCGAGCGAAGCGAGCCTGTTATATAATAATTTTATTTTATGTATTCTACTCACGTGAGTTCCTGATTCAACGCATTACTGGTTTTAGGTTAATGAAAAACCGCTATATATGTAGAAATTCACTAAATAATTGAACTGTAAGTCAATTGCTCTAATTTGGCTTTATTAAATTTTAGCTAGCTACCGTCAAAGCATTAGGTTTCTATACAGTAAGCTCTTAGCTGTTAACCACACTGATATATATATATATATATAATATATTATATATATATATATATATATATATATATATATATATATATATGCAGTGTGGTTAACAGCTAAGAGCTTACTGTTATTTATACATAAATATATGTAATATATATATATATATATATATATATATTATATATATATATATATATATATATATATATATAAACTGTTTTTATTTAACTTAATAAATACATTAAGGAAATAAAAATTAATTGCTTAATGGAAAAATAGATAAATTAATAAGATTAAATAAATAAAAAAATACAAAATAAGATAATAAATCAATAATAAGTAGAGTAGTAATCATTGTGATCTTTATTTCCATGCTTGGTAGCCGCTTATAGCCACTTTAATTTAGAAACGTTACAAGGTCACATGGTTGATTGATAAGATTCCGTATTGATAACAATACAATATTAATTTTTTTATTATATACAATAATAATAAAATTTGTGGATATAATTCATCATTACTAGTTGATTAATAATACCAGAGGTTTAATCTTAGTGGTTTAATTTTTATTGGCCTTGTTACGATTAGAAGTTGGGCTTAATACATCTTTATTATAAGAAGATAGACCCTCATCTTTACTTCAGAAGAAAACAGTTTTTCCAGGCATTTGATTAATTCTCAAGTGGTGGTATGTTTAAGTAAACTCAATGATTTTATTAATTTTCTAAACTTATTTAGAAAGTGACTTGAAATGATTGATCAAGTTTACATTGTGTGACATATTCATTCGTTCATAAGAAAAACAGTAAAGCTTTATTTTTTGGCACAAATACAAAGGGTTTGTTTACAATAAAGTATGATATTTGGCAATCTTCTGTCAATTACAGAGTAGCCCATAGATAAACAATATTAACATAGATGGTTCACTCCCGAGTGTAGGAGGAACACTCAATTGACAAGTTTTTCTTTATGATTTAAGTTGGGGGGCCTCATCACTAGAGTCTTGAAGAGCGCTAGTAGAAAATATATTTGCTCTATCTCTAATAGATTGTGTGTAGTATTTTTTAAATACAAACAGTTGCCAATTGTTTAGTAAATAAAATAAAGGTAAACAAAGATCTATGGTATGCTGTAGTATTCGCGATGTATTTTTGTTTTTCAAACTTGGGGGCCTCATCACGCAAAGCAGACCATCGTTTTCTTAAAAAAAATAACAATAATTAATTTTCAGTGTTTAGACTTAAGATTTAATTTGCTATCTGAATATACATCTCGGGTTGGCGCAAACGGATAAGTAAAGGAAATAAACAAAAATTGAAACTCTGACATTAGAGGTTCAAATCCAAGGGGGACGACAGTATGGGTAAAGTAAGAGTGAGAAATTAAATTTATCACTTTTTACCAATTTATACGAAATTCTTATAGCGCTTTCTTGGGATCACTCATCCATCGACTCCTCATCATTCTAGCGCTGAAAAGCGGATGGAAAGACTTGATTACCCTCAACAGCTCGTTGTTTGGTTAAATAAAAATAAATGAATAAAATGTCAGAAATAAAAATATGTTACAGTTTCACGCTTCCACCACTAGACTGTACTACTTGAGCCTCCTGCGTCCTATCAACTATTTTTTTTAAATCTTTGAGTGAGCCATCTATGTTAATATTGTTTATCTATGGAGTAGCCCTTTTTTAATTTTTTGCATTTATATGCATTTTTATTTTTGAATATTAGTGTGTGAATATTTCCCTATTTACTCTATCTAGCGATTGATATTCTCGAGTATCACAACATGCCTATTGCCTTCTATGTCAATACAATTGGACCGAAATTTCAAACTCATGTTAAGACAACTTTTTACTTTTCCTCATTTATACTGTAGGTATATAGGAGAAGTATTGTGTTAGCAAACAAAATCCGGGGTGAAATCGGAATAATCAGTTTCAGGTGTTTTAAGGCCTCCTGAGTGGTTTTTGCTAAGTTGTCTGTCTGTATGTGTGTGTGTGTGTGTCTGTTATCATTGTAACTCCTAGTGTATTTATGCTAGAGAATTGAAACTTAGTAGCAAAAAATCAGTCTATCACTGTAGTTGTGCTATTCTGAAAATATTTTTATGACATCTTTAACCCACAATAATGACTCAGCAAAAATTTTGAAAAAATAAAATGTAATAAAAAGTGTATATTATTACCTAACAAATAAGTACACTAAGTTTTGTTTCAATACGACAAGTATATCCATGATTTTTGTTGGATCAAAAAAATTAAGGAGCATTGAGTGTGGTTAGTGCTGTATAGGTGACTGCTGAGATTGATGCGAATGCATATACTATCTGAAGATGAGTAAACGAGTCCAAAGGCATATTGCAATATAAATTTGGCGAGCTGTATTTCTGAGGACGAGAGAAGCGAGTCTGAAAGAGGGAGGATGAGCATAGCAAATCTGATGTAATAAGGAA
Source organism: Microvelia longipes (assembly GCA_018340805.1). Lineage (NCBI taxonomy): Eukaryota > Metazoa > Arthropoda > Insecta > Hemiptera > Veliidae > Microvelia > Microvelia longipes. The sequence goes on from JACMZG010000008.1 coordinate 61,857,334, forward strand.
AAGTTCTGAGGTACCCTGTACTCGATTTTTCCTTTCTAAATCCTCCTTATTTTTAAACCAAGCACATCTAGTTGTTGTCTGTTTTTATTATTATTTTGTAATAAAAGAAATATAAATTATTTTTTAGCTATTAGTTTTGCTATTTCAAACTGATGCAATGCACCTCTTTCCTTCTGCTTTTTTTGTGCAAATTTTACACAACAAATTAACATAAATAAATCTGGGTTTCTAGTCTGAAACAACATATTTTAGTTCTATGTTTTTTTTTACATGCCAACTATAACTATATTTATGCTTTTTTACATATTTTCTGAAATATTTTTACTTTATAATATGAAATATTTATACTGTTTTACTGATAGTTATAATTTATATCTGATAATTTTTTAAATTTTGTTTTAAGACTTATCATGAATGCCCCAAAAGAGTTAAGAGCAATTCTGACTCCTAATGAAGTCCTTTTACCTGGAGGGATAACTAAAATAGCTTTGTCTCCTAAAAGGTAAGCAATTTATTTCCTAGTTTGTTGGTAGTATTAAAAAGGGGCCTTTGATCCTTGCCCATTTAGCAAAGTGTTTAAAAAGCAAAGTTTGCTCTAAACATATTGATAAGAGAATCACTCGATCCATTGATTATGATAGAGGGAGGGGGGAGGGGTAGTAAAAAGAAATATGGCAGCATAACAGTTCTTAACTTATAATAATAAATCAAAAGTATATTATTAATGCTAGCAATAAAAAAACTATTCCTCCAAGCCTCAAAAAGTCAAAAAACAAAAATAAAGACTAAACAGTTAAACCCCCTAACGTAAAAAAATAGGTATAATATAACCTTCACATCCAGGACATGTGTGTCTGATTAACCTGATAGAGGTTTTCTGTGGTTTCCCTCAATCTTACAGGCAAATGCCAGGTTGAATCATAAAAAGCCAGTCCACAGACTGCATAAAAATCTCTCTTGTGACACCCTTGCAGACCCCTTTTACAATATAAGCCCCTTTAAAATACCACCAAAATATCATCTTTTGACAATCCTGCAAAAAAAAGAAATACACAAACCAAAAAATATCAAATTATCCTTAAATCAAACAAACCCCCTCAGCCCAATAAATTACCCAAATTGATACCAAATATAAAATTAATAAATAAAATAATAAAAAAGAGGCACAAATTACCCCCAAACAAATAAATAAAATATGGCTCCGGTTTACACAAAATAAATATTGTATACTTTTGCCAATAAAGAACTTGCTAGCAATTGAAATAAAATAATTATTCTTTTAAAATGTTGTTGATTACCCACCCTATAGGTTTAGTATACAATGGATAATTTTTAAGCATGTATTTAATTTTCAAGACACTGATTAGTTAACTATATTACTTAATGGTTTAAGAATTAGAAATAACCATATCCTCAAAAAATAAGTGTTAATTAATAATGACAAATTTAATATTTATCATTATTATTTAACATGAAAATGTAAATTTATCACAAAAATTTATTTTAATAGTTAAATTTATTTACTACAAGTTATTTAAACTTTTATCAACTCTTACAATCCAGATCCCTTCTGTTACTAATGTTTGATGGGCTGTCACTGATGAAAACCAATCCAATTTTTAAAAATTAAAAAAAATCCAATTTTTAGCTTAAGTTTTTTTATTTATTTGTTATAGCTCACAACTGGTTCAGGAACTATTGTCATCTGAAAGTAGTCAATTCCTTGGAGTATTGCCTTGTAGATCACAAAATGATGTAAGTTTTAAGTTCTCCTTTCAAAAATGACAATTAATGAATAAGTAATAAAGTTAAACAAACCATAATAATACCATAATAGATAGAGAATATAATTAATAAAGATATTTGGTTTGTCATGTAAAAATAATAAATCTAATTAATAATATGTCTCTGAAATTTTATAAAACTCTTTTACTCTTAGTTTCTTTTTTCAGAATTTTTTTAATAATTGGAATCTCTGTATTTACTACCTTAGTATGGAAATTTGGGTGATAGATTCAGAAATCATCATTAATGTAAATAAGATACATCCCTAATTCTAAAATTTGAGTAATCTAATATAACCTCCTCAGGAGGTACCCTCCAACATTCAGACTTTTTCCTTTATTGCTCCACGGAAGGCTTTGTGTGCTTATTTATAAGACCTTAATTTATATGTTTTATTAGCATCATCTTTGGCTCGCTTGGCAGTTCTTTTAAGCTTATGGCATTTTTTTCGGAGTTCCACAATCTCATCGTTCCACTAGTACACAGGTTTCCTCCACTTATATTGTTTAATACTGGACATAGAGCTGTCACAGGCTCTGGAAATTTTTGCCATTATTAATGAGACTATCATATGTTGTATAGCTTGAGTAATGAGATCATAAATATATAGTTCAGTCTCCTGAGATTAGTTCTAACAGGTTTAAAAATGTTACCGACAATACTCTATATTCATAATGAGGCATAATGTAGGGTTACGCAACGTGGAGTCAGTGAAAAGATTTCAGGGGGTCTGTGAGCTAATAGACAAAATATTGTAACAAACATGTTAACATTAATTAATTAACTTTAATGTTATTATAATTAATAATTATAATAACTGTTATTAGTTCTTATATCATTTAACAGAATTTTTAATTTTTAAATATTTGAATGTTTTTTTATGAGTCTATGAATCAAGAAATTATCAACCAAAAGTTTTATTGGCAAACATAATTTTTTATGTCATTACATCTATTTCCTGTGGTTAGTAAGATGGTAAAAGAAATAGGTGTCCAAATTTTATATATATCAGAGAACTATACAAAATGATGAGTTTATTATAAATTATTCCAGTTTATTATAGCGATTTATTTATAAGCTGTCGAATTTGCTTATGGTTGATGAAACCAAAGTAACATACTCATTGTATAATATAATATATTTTGAAGCTCTTTTGTGCAAATTTTATTACCATTTATCTATAATGGGGGTCCGTGGGGCTCTGAAGTTGGCGTATGCCTGCCATAATGTATCTTCATTGTTAATAGAAGAAAAAAATGGGTTTCTAACCTTGATATCAGAAACCCATTTCATCCATGATCTCATACAAAACCATTTTTGTATGATCTCATTGATATGATAAGAGCGATTAATCTAAATAATTTGTTGAAAATTGAACCTGTTGAAAATTTTAACTCTCTAAGCCAAATAGGGACGGAGCAATTCGAGAAATACGAAAACATAGCGTCTGTTAACCCTTAAGCTGGAAGGAAATATGAAAACTAGTAGTTTTAATAATTTTGATACTTTTCTTCAATCAATTGTGTTGACTGTTATGTAATAAAGGGAATGTGTTTACAAAGTTAAACAATTGAAGATATAAGTTAATAATTTATTTTTCCCTTTTTTGTTTCAGCCTGTTGAAGGAACCATTGGAGTACTAGCAGGAATAATGGATTTTAATACTCTTACTTGGGCTAACAAATCATTTGCAGTTACTTTACTAGGAGTCACCAGAATTAGAATTGATAAAGTACTATCGAAGGGGTTTAACCCTCTTGTATCTGTCTCTGTCATTCCTGATGCATACGAAGGTCTGTAGTGATATCCAGTTCACTGATGTTATCTCCTTTTTCTTGTGATTCCTTTTACTTATTTTAAATAATTTAATTCCCCTAAAACATATAAATTGCTTTGTTCCATTAGTGATATTATGTAACTCGATTGAGGAACTATAGTTTATTCTTACAGTTAGATTGTTTTATTTATATTTTATATTTGAGATTTTGCTAGTGCTTTAAGCAATTTGTTATACAATTATCTCTTAAAGGTAGCTAAATGTTCTAAAAAGCACCGCTTATGATTTGTGTACTTTATTAATATTAAGGTTATAGAATCTTACTGTAGTTGTATACTTCACTAAGTCTTGCAACTCACATCTGTGGTAAGATAATGAACAAACCTTGATGTAACTAAAAGCACGCCTTTGACAATTTCCCAATTTATATGTTTCCTATTTTAGGTTCTGAAAATGCTGAAGAGTTGAGCAAAACTCTTGATGAATTTAAAAGTCGTGTTATACAGTTTTTAGGTCATAATGAGACAGTTCTGCATAATGCTCTTCAATCAACCAAATTTAAGGTACTTTATCATTTGTGTTTTTTTTTTGGTGAAGGTTTCTTTGGCTTTCTTTGGTGGAAAGTAAATGGCGAGTAGAAAATTTTTGTGAATTGAGTGGACTGTTGGCTTCAAGAAGTTTTTCATGATATTTGGTTTTAGTATTTTATCAAGAACAATGCCTTAAATGTAGCTCCCAATTGTTCTTAATCCGGAAAAGAAAGGTCAAAATTAACTACATACTAAGAACTTTGTTACTAGTCACCTACCTGTGTGCTAAAGTGTACAAAAATCACGAAGATGAATTTTTACCATATTATTACTTATAGAGGATTTACATCAGAAAATGTTGCTTATGAGGTTGTTCAGATTTTGACTTTGTTAAGGTTGTTGTTTGGTTGTTCAGATTGTTAGATTTTGAGTTATAATTTTATTTAGATTTATAAAAGATAGAGGAGAACAATATAGCTGGTCAAATGATAATAACAGTTTGATCTGTTCTTATTACATTATCACTTTCCTACCATAAAAATAATTTGTTACATTTTAAATTGATTTTCAAGCTTTTTACATAATGTGGTTTTGTTAAATATTAGAATATTTTTTGTTTACAGAAATTATTTGGAAATATTCTTCAGAAAACAATTATTATTGATGTATTTGCCAATTTAGTTGCTACTAATTTTGAAGATAAAATGGATATTTTGACTACTTTAGATCCTGTTAAAAGAATCAATAAAATTATTCCTCTGTTCAACAGACAATTAAAAAGTAAGTTTGTGAAATCTTTTCTTAAATAATATATTTTTTTCAAATTTTTTGATGATTTAAATATAAAGCTGTGTCCACGTGAAAGTATGTCAAAATAATGCTAAAAGTGTCATAAAATATGTTACTTCTAAAAAAGATTGTCTGATAGTGTCTATTTGAAATACCACAATCTTTTCTGATACCATAAATCATTGATCAACCTTTCTTGATACCACTATTCATTGAACAACCAGTCCTGAATTCATTGCTTGATCATTAATTGAACATTCAGTCTGAAACATGTTTTGAGAATTGATATGTTAACAGATTTAACCAAGCTTCCAAAAAGTTAAAAGTACATTAAGAATAATAACTCAAATACTTCTTAAATAAACCCTTTAATTTTTAAAGCTATACTAAACCTGCACAAAATTAATATTTGTTTTACTTCCTGTATTTGCTGTTCTTGGAGTCTGTACCAAATTTCTAATCACTAACAAATATTATCTAAGATACTGCTTCATCAAATTTTTTCCTATAATTCCTATAATTCTAAGACCAAGTTACTTTCATTCTCTCAAACGGTACAAATCAATCTTTAGGTTTTTTTGTTCTATTCAGAAAATATTTTTTTATGATTTATTAACCCACTAAATGACTCAGCAAAAGTTTTGAAAATTCATCAAATTAAATGTAGTCATTTGGCAGTATATTTCATGATTTTTATATTCTGATGACGAGTGAAGTGAGTTAGTTAGTTCAAAGTAGTGAGGATGAGTGTAGCGACTCCGGTGTGGTAAAGAAAAGCTTTTTATTATTTTATTTTTATTATTTATTTTATTGTCAAATTTTTCCAAAAAAAAAAAACATCCTTCTCGTCATAGAGATACTATTACTATAGTTAAATTTTTAAACATTGAAAAAGTAACCTGACCACCTTCGCTTATAAATATAATTAAATATAAACATAATCAGTACCAAATTACAATAACTTTGTAAAATGTTAAAGCTACAAATCAAAACACAAACAATGCGTGGGAAGCTGAAATCAATTGATTTTTTTATAACATTAACTCACTCAGGAGGTTTCATTGAGGTTACATAGAGCCCTTGTGAGCCCAACAAAATATGTTTCAGGCCTCTCAATGTATTGACAGAGGCCATGGCCCCTCTAGTATATATTTTGATGCATCTCTTTATATACTTATACATTGATTGTTAAGCCTAAACAAACTGCTCAAGCTATTTTTTAGTGATAATAAAGACCTTTAAACTAATAATTGTTATAGGTGGTGGAAATTTAGTTCGAGGTAATAATTCAATGATACCTTTTGGTGATGACATTTTAAAAGAAAGATTTCCTTTGAGAGTTGGCTTTATTAGTACACCTTCTCCATTTATGCTTAAAAATATGAGGAGATTTAATGGAGGACCTAACTTTAGCGGCAATGACGAAGATGATGAATTGGAGGAGAAAATTAGGTATCTACTTCTATTTGCATTCTTTTCCTTTGGTTTTCGTGCTTCATCAATATAATAGCAATCTGGTTTGATGACATTAAGAAATGGAGGCCATGAGTTCTGGACTTTAACTAAGTTTTAAGGTATTCAGCTAGGTTCAATAATCAGCTGAGAACCAAAGTATGTTAAATAAACAGTAAAATGAAACTTTTTTTTGGAAAATGGAACTTAAAAATATTGTTATACTACAAAGGAACTTTGAATCTTTTCTTCTAAATGATCCCTTATCATCTAATATAACTGTAATCTCATTATGTTATATTCTCTTCAAGTTAGTTATTGTATATAACTGCATTAATATTTAACAAATAAATTTATTCATTTGTTTCTACTCTCCTACCTTTCACGCTTTCATACCCTTTTTACTTTACTAACTAGCTCATTAGAGTAATTTTCTTTGAAACGTTGCTATTTTTGCGGTTAAATATTTGTCTTTTTTATACCAATTAATACAGATGACAATATTGCAAAACAATACATTTTCCAGGTCCTTAAATCTTCCTGAGGCTGCTGCTAAAGTTGTTAACAGAGAATTGAATCAGTTAAAGAGGCTTAGCAAACACCACATGGATTATGCTGTTCATAAGAATTATCTTGAACTAATTGCTGAACTTCCTTGGAATCATAGATCGACGGATACTATTAGCATAGCCAAAGCAAAGAAGGTATTTACTCAATGTTTTCTTCATCTTGATTATTTAGTCCCTTGGCATTACTTTTTGTGTAAGGATCAAACATGCTGGTTAGATAGCATAGATAGGATGTGTAAATAAAACTCTGGTTATCAGTGGTTAACTTTGATTTGTTTATACTCTTGGGTAAATATGTACTATTTTATTGTATTTAATCAATAAATAAAAACAATTGAGATTCACCTGTTTCTTTATTTATGTCTAGGATTTGGAGGCAGATCATTTTGGAATGGACTCAGTTAAGAGACGTTTATTGGAATATCTTGCTGTTCGAATTTTAAAAACTGATCTGAAAGGCCCTATACTGTGTCTTGTTGGGGCTCCTGGAGTTGGTAAAACAAGTGTAGCTCGCTCTATTGCTAATAGTATGGGCAGAAAATTTCACAGGTATTTTTATTAAATAACTCCTTTTATTCTTTTCTGATTTAGCTAATTTTCATTGCAATAATGATTTATGAGATTGAATGCATGGAAGCATAGCAGGCAGGGGGTCTCCCTTGATTACTAGTATATAATAATTTAAGGTATACACTCACAAATATATGTATATTTTATGTATATATATATATATATATTATATATATATATATATATATATATATATATATATATATATATATATATATAATATATATATATATATGGCAATTTTTTGGCATGCAATAATTAAATTTAGTGTTGGAATTTGCTCCAAAATGTTCATGAACATGGTGAAACTTGAAATATCTATGGAGAATAAGAACCATATTGTTTTTGAACATGTGACATCATAAAATATGTAATTTATCATGCCATATTGTTTTTGAACATGTGACATCATGAATTATGTAATTTATTCTACTTGATGATGATTTATCCTAGTTGACAAATTTTTCTTGTCAATTTAGCAATGCTATTGCAGCAACGTTATTTCTTCCAATATTTTATTATTAAAGTTTGATTGTATGTGTTTAAAATTGTCTTATAATTATGTTTTAACAGAATATCTCTAGGAGGTGTCTGTCATACTAGTGACATTAGGGGTCATAGGAAAACCTATGTGGGAGCCATGCCTGGTAGAATTATTCAGGCATTCAAAACTGTTGGCGTCAAAAATCCTGTTATTTTACTGGACGAAATTGATAAATTGGTTAGTTTTACTTATTTGGTTATGGATTTGTGTCTTTCCTTGTAATAGTAAAAGTTTTATTATAAGCCAAGGTAAGCAGAATGAAAAAGATGTTATTATAGTTAGGACCTAGCTATTCTTTGGTAACATGACATATTTTTTTTCCTTTAATACAGAAAAATAATTTTTCCCTGCATGTACCATCGTGACAATATATCATGCATGATGAACCTTCTTTTTTTCTGATGGCTATTATCTTGAGATCTAAAATATTAATTTAGGTCCGTTATCCAAAAATGTTAAACAATAATTTTAAGTTCTGTTCCTCTTGATTTTTTAGATGAAATAAAGCTGCTGCGTATGACTGTGTATTGTTTAAAGATTGATTAATTCTTCAATGTCCATTTCTTTTATAAATTTAATAAATTCCAGCTAAAACTTCTTTAAAAATAATTTTTATTGACAATTTTTGACATGGCATGCAACTTAAAACTTTGATACCTACAGTATATGATTTTTTGTTTTCTAATAAAAGATTGTGAATGAATAAATAATAGAGTATTTGCTCAATTTTTTCATTGCATTATCTTTAAGCACGTCATATAAAAGAACACCCTGTAAAATATTAGAATGAAAAAATGTATAATTTTGATGATACAGCAAAAACACTATAATAAAATATATTTAAACATGTTCTTTTGGCGGGAAAACGGCCTCAACTGCTTATGTGATGTCAGACATAAGAATACCGCCGTGTAGTACAGTATTCACTAGAGCAACACTCATAAGAGTTCATTCTATACTGTCAACAAGATGATACTGACAGCTGTAGTCGTCACGTTCCTTAGGCATTGCATTACCTAGAACACGGAATTGTTTTGTTTCAGTATCCTTTACATTCTATAGAACTGTAAGCAACTTTTGATCTTACGATATTTATAACTAAAACTCCAACAACCCCCCCTTTAGAATGTTCCGTGTTCACCCCACTCTCTCACCCATTCCCCCTCTCCTCTTCTTTAAATGCTTATTTCGATTATTTGAAATTAAATTAAGTATTTTTTACAGCTTAATATATTTTATTAGTACAATTAATCATTTTATGAGTAAAAAAATGTTTTTTGGAAAAATGCAAATACTCTATTAGAATCATAGCATATTAAGGCTCAGATCAAGTGACCCATTCATTGTTAATTTAAAGATGACAGATTACTTTACTAAGTTTTTGAAATATCAGTGCAGCTACAATGTTGATATTCCATTTGTTTTATATTGCTTAGCATTATAGTAAATGATTGAATGTGTTTCAATCTTTTGGCTTGTGCTAAATTAAATAAATTTAACTATAAACTTTGTTTTTTTAATAATTAATTTATTAGATTGATGTTTATTTTAATCGTTCACACTTTAATATTGGTAATAAAATCAGTGAATTGTATCATTAACTGTAAATAATATCTAAAATTATGTTTTATTTTTATTATAGGGGAAAGGAGTGAATGGGGATCCAGCTTCAGCACTCCTAGAAGTATTGGATTCTGAACAAAATAACTCATTTGTTGACCATTATCTTAATATACCTTTTGATTTATCTGAAGTTGTCTTTATTGCCACTGCTAATACTATAAAGACTATTCCTCCTGCTCTAAAAGATCGGTTAGAAATAATACAAATGCCTGGATACACTTTGGTAAGTGTAGTCTTCAATTTAATTGTTTATTTGCAAGATGTTTTTACTTTTCCTCATTTATATTGTCTAAGTATGTAGGAAAAGTATTATGTTCGCAAAAAATCTGGGATGTCACCAGAATTATCTGTTTCAGACGTTTTTAAGGCCTTCTTAAAAAAAGAGTGGTGGGTGTCTGTTATTATCGTAGCTCCCAATATATTTATGGTGGAGAGTTAAAAATATATATCCAAAAATCAGTCTACCATTGTAGTTGTGCTATTCAGAAAATATTTTTTTATGACGTCATTACTCAACAAAATTTTTGAAAAATCATAAAACGCTGAAAAATTTTCTGCTCCTCTTGAAATTTGGCTTGCATGTAGCCATGTATAAGATAATGTATCATCTCATTATCATCATTAGTTCAATTTTCATTGAATGACTTGTATACATTTTTTAAAAAATTGTAAAAAAGTTGGAAAATAATCCAATTGTGTTGAAATTTGGGTTCAAGTATATACCTTTACGTAATAAATAAGTACACCAAGTTTTGCTTTATTATTAAATGAACTCCCTCTCTACCACACAGAGCGTTAGCCCTTTAGTAGAGATGAAACCATTTATTTATTTAACTATTATTTATTAATATTCTGTATGTTATTTTTAATATTTAGTGTAAAAATGTTAAAAAAATAAGGAATTTATTGAAAAAAAATGTAACAAGTATATCCTTGATTTTTTAGTGAATCAAAAAAGTTAAGGAGCATCGAGCGTGGTCAGTGCCTCGATGGGTGACTGCTGGGAATGTAATGAATGTTGTTACTATCCGAGAACAAGCGAAGCAAGTCCGAAGACGTTTTGCAGTATAAATCTAATGACTTGTATATTCTGAGGACGAGCTAAGCGAGTCCGAATTTGGAAGGATGAGCGTAGCGAATCCGATGTAATGAGGAAATATTCTGAGGTACCCCGTACCCGATTTTTTTCTTATGTAGGCTTAAATATAATTATTGTTATCCATTCTGAATAAATTATATTGAAGGATTTGACACTAAAATCTTTTTACTATTGCCAGGTACCTGCTAGTGCTGTTGATTATGATTACCTTTATAATATGGTTGTACCTGTAGAATACTAATATTTCTTTACAGGTTGTTAATCTGCCTGAAGTCTGTTTCTGGGACAATATTACAAGATATAATATTACTTTAAAATTTCTTATAATATTACTAATAAAATACTTTCCATTACTTTGTGCAGATGTGATGTTATTTAAAGTTATTTTGTTTTATTTATATTATTAGCTAAAGGCTTTACTTTTAATTTTTGAAATGCCTATTTACCTATTATTCCTTGTGAAACATGCAATAGGTTGTACCATTGTACTATAATCTGCTGATAGTATTTAAAGGCTTTGCTTAGTTAATACTTTATTTCTTTGGTTTGATTCATGATTAGGAGGAAAAGAAAAGTATTGCTGAAAGGCACCTTCTTCCGAAACTACTTAAGGAACATGGACTACCCTCATTTGCCATCTCTCTGCCTGAAGAATCATTATCTCTTTTAAGTAAGTACTTCTTTTGTGTTTGTCAACTCACAAAGCAAAATGTTTTTGGAATTAAGTTTGTTAATTAAGGATTAAGTAAAGATTGTCTTCTAAATAAAGAAATAAACAGATATCACTAGCTTCATTAATTTAGCTAGTGGTGTAAGTCCCATACCTGTAAACTATTTTGATATTGGTTTATCCATAATGTAAGCTCATTTTAAAATGACAAATATGACACTATATGATTATCTTTTGTATGTTTTTTTTAAAAAGACCTAGCTTGTATGTGTTGTCTCATAATTTTAAGTGAGTGGTAAGGTTAGGAAATACACTCATGAGTACCATCACTGATTGAATCCCTTACAAGTAAGCCTTATTAAGCAACTAAAACTAAATTTACTCTAATACATGTAACGATTATTATTGTTTCATTACTCATCACATCAGATTCTGTTCACTCACACTCCATTCTTCGGACTAACTTCGCTCGTCCTCAGATGGTCAAATCACTTACCACGCTCAATGCTGCTTATCTTTTATGATCCAACAAAAATCATAGATATACTTGTCGTATTAAAATCAAACTTAGTGTACTTTTTTAATACATTAAGGTTACACTTGTACTAAATTTCAACTCAATTGGCTTATTTGTTGATTTTTTTTAATTTTTGAAAAAACTTGCTCAAGTTTTTGATAAAAAACTTACACATTTGATAAAAATTAAACTAATTTTGATAGTTTGATGAAACTTAGCATATATGTTAGTCTTACGCATGGCTACATTTGTTTCAGATCTCATCACATTTTTTCGTGTTTTATGATTTTTCAAAATTTTTGCTGAGTCATTCTTGCGGGTTTGTGATATTATAAAAATATTTTCTGAATAGCATAACTACAGCGATAGGCTGCTTTTTGTACAAAGCTTCAACTCTCTAATGCAAATACACTGGGAGCTACAATGATAACAGACACACACACACATACAGACAGAAAACTTTGTAAAAACCACTTAGGTGGTCCGCTTAGATAATTCCAGTGACATCCCTGTTTTAGGATATTTTTGCAACCGCAATACTTTTCCTTTATACCTACAATATAAATGAGGAAAAGTAAAAATCAGTTGCTCAGTATAAAAAATCCGATACAGGGTACCTTGGAACTTTTCCTCATTACATCGGATTCGCTACGCTCATCCCTCCCTACTTCGGACTGGCTTTGTTCGTCCTCAGAATATACAAGTCGTTAAATTTATATAGCAAAACCACTTCGGACTGGCTTTGCTTGTACTCATATAGTAAATACATCCGTTTTATTCACAGCGATCACCCATCCAGGCACAGACCGCGCTCGATGCTGCCTAATTTTTATGATCCACTAAAAATCATGGATGTACTTGACCTATTGAAATAAAACTTAGTGTACTTATTCATTACGTAAAGGTAATACACTCATACTGAACCAAATTCAACCAAATTGGATTATTTTCCAATTTTTTACAATAGTTTAAACAACTTATACTAGTCATATGATAAAAATTGAACTAATGCTGATAATGAGATGAAACTTGATGCATATGTTAGTGTTATACATGGCTACAAATTGATTGCAACATTTTTCTGTGTTTTATGATTTTTCAAAATTTTTACTAAGACATTATTATGGGTTAGTGAGGTCATAAAAAATTATTTTCTTAAATTTATTTGAGAAAACTACCCCAATAGGCTTACAGGTGTACAAAGTTTAAACTTTCTAGCATAAATACAGTGGGAAATATGATAACAGACACAAACACGTAGAGACAACTTTAAGAAAATTATTCAGGAGGTCTTAAAAGGCCTTTAACAGATAATTCCGGTGTCATCATGTTTTAGGATTTTTTTGCAAACACAATACTTTTCCTTTATACCTACGTTATAAACGAGGAAATGTTAAAATGCTAATAAGGGAAATGCACTTGCTGCAGTAAAAGCCAGCCATTATGAGCTAAAGTTTTGGGGCAAATAATATTATAATAGATGAAAACCTACTTAAATAACGAGGGTCTCGAACAAACCTTAAATCAGAGGAGCAAGAAGGATGAGAGCTTATGTTCCAAGTGACAATGACTACAATAAGGGAGTTAGATAGGAAGATAACCACATATTTCTGATTTTGTTTCATCAGTTTCTGGATACACAAGAGAAGCTGGAGTGAGAAGTTTGGAAAGAAAACTTGCAGCTTTATGTAGAAGAGCTGCTGTCAACGCTACTTCATCAAACACTGAGGATATGCTGACTAAAAACTCTACTTCTGATACTTTACTAGTTACTAGAGATGTTTTACAGGACATTTTAGGGGTAAGTAAGATGTATTTAATGAGAGATGTAATATTAAAGCTATGCTTGTAAAGACCACCTGTAATGATATATATACTTGTACTTTTCAATAGGGCAGGAAAAGTACTTCTCCACAGCTTTTTCCCCACATGGAAATGAGTGTTGACTTTAAATTTAGATTTAAGATAAAAACATGGAAAATATGTATAGTAAAGTGATGAAGGAATGCATATAGTTGGGTGGGGGCGGGAGACACAGTGATCCAACTCACCCAGAATAAAAGCTGTTTTAGATGGGCCTATTTTTTTAGTTTGTCATTTCTCCATTGGAGCAGGTTAGTTCACCTTGCCCCTCATATATAAATTAATTATTTCTTTATTTTCAAGATTAAAATAATTTAAAGTGATTTTTATCAATGTTAAAAAATCTTATTAATTATTTTAAATGTAAAAATTTTAGAACATATTATAAAAATATAAATGCTGTGTTATTTTTATCTAGACATATTAAAAATGATCATGATAACCATAATGTGCTGTAATCTAAATTTACTTGCGTGTTCATTGTGTTTTTTATTTGTCCTTTAAATGAAAAAATGCAACATTTATCTTATTTTCTAAACAAAGAATCTTATGAAAAACTAAAAAGAATAAAATATGTTCGTAAATGAGTTAAAAATTGTCTTTTTACGTTCTTCATAAACATAAATAGACGTCTTGATTTAAAATTAATAACAGCGGCACAAGGTGAAAACTAGTGCTCAGTACGGTAGTTGATGCAACTAGCCTCTGTTTTAGGACCACCTCAAACCAGGGAGTTGGACCACTGTGTCCCGCACCCCTACCTCTACTGTATGCATTTCTACATCACTTTAATATATTTTTTTTAAATATTGGTCTACTTCTAAAACTAATCAATAGTTATTGGTGACCCTCCCAACCTCCTGCATTGCTACTATTACTTTTTTTCTATTTCTAAAATTTAATTTATAACTTTTCCATTATTATAATTTTTTAGCCTCTTCTATTTGAAGGAGGCATGCTTGGTTGGAAGGAAGATATGCCTGGTATAGTTGTTGGTTTGTGTTGGACTGAGGCAGGAGGAGAGATTATGATAGTTGAAGCAACCAGGGTAACAGGGGGCTCTAATGCTCTTATATTAACAGGCCAACTTGGCAAAGTTATGAAGGAATCTGCTAAACTTGCTTATACATGGTTTAAAAGCATTGTTTTTAAGGTATTACTTTTTTATGTCTTTTATGCATTTTTACTATTCCTCATTTATACCGTACATATATAGTAAAAGTATTGTTTGCCAAAAAATCCGAAACCAGGATGACAATAACTGAAGTTATCCGTTTCAGGTCTTTATAAGCCCTCCTAACTAGTTTTCTCAACTACTTAGGGAGTCTGTCTGTTATCATCAATACGACACACAGCTAAAATCAGTTGACAGCGTAGGAAAATAGTGTTGAGGAACCAATCAGGTTGGCCCAATTTGAAATTGAGGGCGTAGTTTAACATCCAGGACTAATCTCATTGGCTCCCTTGCATTATTTTCCCACACTGTCAACAGTCGTGTGTCATACTGTAGTGTATTTATGCCAGAAAGTTGAAATTTTCTGTAGTTTAGTCGAATGAGCAGCAATTGTATGGATATGATTCTGAGTGTTAAACATAGCGCATTCTTAGAAATAAATCTGTATATAGTTAACAAATTAATGTATAAAAAGTAATGTTTTAGATTTAATTAAATAGTTGTTATATGTTTTGTTGTGGTAAACAATATTACTATGACAAAATATGCATGTTTTTTTAAATAATATATTTTAAGTTTTCCAAAATATTGTATTAATAAGAATATTCATCCATAATATGAGTCTGAAAAAGTTTTTTTTCCAGTATGGTTTGGAAGACTATTTAGAGCATATGGCTGATGCCAGTGATGTACATATTCACTTTCCT
The DNA here is from genome assembly GCA_018340805.1 of Microvelia longipes. Classification (NCBI taxonomy): domain Eukaryota; kingdom Metazoa; phylum Arthropoda; class Insecta; order Hemiptera; family Veliidae; genus Microvelia; species Microvelia longipes. The sequence goes on from JACMZG010000008.1 coordinate 61,873,003, forward strand.
GCTGGTGCTGTTAGTAAGGAAGGCCCATCAGCTGGTATAACCATAGCTGTAGCATTAATTTCTTTGTTTTCTGGAATACCAGTTGTGCCTGATTTGGCTTTAACTGGTGAGCTTTCACTCAGAGGAGCTGTCTTACCAGTAAGTCAAATTTTACATTCTGAATTAACATAATAAATGTTTTATACCTGTTGTTTTTTGAATGTATACTTTTTGGATTAAATATGCCATACCTCTGAATGCAATAATATATAAAAGGAACAAGATGCCTTTGGCCTCCCCACAACGTCAGCACACGATAGTAGTAAATTTTCAAATGTATTATAACGTATCTATTATAGTATTAGTTATAATACATATCTATTATAAGATAGTATAGTTATCTATTATCGTATTATAGTATCTATTATAACGCCTATTCATAAATCAGGTGATGTTACTGACCAGACAACTACAGAACCCATTGCTATATTACCCCACTGCCAAAATTCTTGAAAAAATGTATAAAAGCCCGAATGAATATACTTTGAGAATTGTTCATTATTGCTAGTTAATCAATTTGGATTTCAAGAAAAAAGAGTACTGAAGATGCAATTTATTTCTTAACAAGTAAGCTTTACCATGCACTGGACAATAAAAAAAAATCCCTTGTTTTGTTTCTTGACATTCGAAAGGCTTTTGATTCTGTTAATCTTAAACTAATGTTACAAAAATTAGAAGAAATTGGTATTAATGGTATGTGTAGACAATTTTTCCATAGTTATTTATTTAAAAGAAAGCAAATTACTAAAATAGGTGAAGTTCATAGCAATGAATCTGTAATCATAAGTGGAGTGCCTCAAGCTCTGTACTTGGGCCTCTGCTCTTTCTAGTCTATATTAATGGTCTTTGTAATCTTGATTTGTTAGGAGATACTGTTACCTTTGCTGATGATACTGCTATATTCTTTTCTGGTAATTCTTGGGAAAATGTTTATAATAAAACAAATAGAGCTCTTAAACTTTTACTAAGATGGATGTCTAAAAATAGATTAGCTCTGAATTTTAAAAAGACTGTTTATGTTCCTTTTTACAATAGTGTAAGAAATGCTCCTCCTCCAAATCTCAAATTAACTTTTCATGATTCTCAATGTGTTGACGAATCTACATGTACGTGTGAGTTTGTTAATTGTAAAAATAACTGTAAATATTTAGGCATAACCTTAGACTCTAATCTAAAATGGACTGAACATATCAGAGTTGTTCAAGAAAAATTGAGAAACTTAACTTACATATTTTATAGGACAAGAAATATTTTAGGATTAAATATAATTAGGCTTATTTACTGTTCTCTAGTCGAATCAATACTCTGTTATGGAGTAATTGCATGGGGAGGAGCTTACAACATTGCAATTAATAAACTATATGTTACCCAAAAATGTATTATTAAAATAATCTATAAAAAACCTTTATTATATTCTAGTGAATCTCTATTTCTTGAAACCAAACTTCTAGATGTAAGAAAACTTTATTTATTCAAAATTTTATGTTTTGTTAAAAACAACACTAAAAATGATTTATTTAAGCAGAATGATAAATACCCAGTTAAGAAACACACATGTGTATAAAATACCTCAATGTAACACTTCACTCTCACTAAGATTTGTTAATTTTATTGGACCAAAAATTACAAATTACTACTTAAAATCTCAGACTAATTCAAAAGCAATAAACTACTAAAAGAATGGTTGCTTGGTCTCACCAGTGAGAACATGCTCATGTTTTTTCTCTGATGTGCGCTCCTAAACTAGTATCTACTATTTTTAATTGTTCCTCTTTTTAACTTAAATTAGCATATAAACTTTTTTATTTATTGTTTTTTATATTTTATCCTTTATTTTTTTTTTATTATTGACTTTTGTATGAAAATTACAAGTTTTTTTTTTTTTAGTCATATCTTTGCTCTCTTCTAGTAAAGTTTCTAATATTTGGCCAAATACCTTTTTTACTTTATTATAAGTAATTTAATATTATTTTTACCATTTTATATTTTTAATGTTTAAATTCTATTGTTTTTTTTTATTTTTTACTTTATCGTTAATTAAAATAATTTCAACCAAAATTTGTTGAGATCTTCCTGAAAAAATATATAACTTGTACTTAAGTTGGAGTCCCCACACTCTGGCCACTTGGCTTTGTGGGTTCCTTAAGATTATGTAAATTACCTCTTTTTAATTGCTCTACTTTTTTTGTTATGCTATTTTTACTTATGGAAATAAAGACTGTTTTTGATTTGATTTGATTTATTAATCATAAAACATAATTTGTTTATATTATGTTATATATGCCAATTGATAAAATTGGAACTAATGCTGATAATAACTTTTAAACTTCATACATGTCTTAACCATACATACTAGTGCATGTGTACATTCTTGAAGTATTATGATTTTTGAAATTTTTACCGAGTCATTGTAAATTTAAGATGTCACACATATTTCTCAGAGAATAGGGTTCAGGACAAGGTCCATTCCATCCTAATCAGTGGTCCATCCTTGTACCAAGTTTAATTTCTTTTAAGAAAACGTTCAAAAGTTATAGTGTCACAAGTTATTAATTTTGACTTTTCAGTCAAAAATTATTACTCACTTGTTGAAGAACAAAATCTAGTACACACACACACACACACATATATATATATAATATATATATATATATATAATAATATATATATATATAATATATATATATATATATATATATATATATATTCTTGATCACTTAGTCCTCCCCTCCATGACCCCATTTTTTATTTAAAATTTAAACCCTAAATTCTTAGTTAGTGATTTGAATATTATTGTTTATTACAAAAATATTAATTCAGTAATAGCATGAATTAGGAAGTAGTTTTCAATAGACACAGCATTATTTATTTAATGGAGTCTGATTAAATGATGTACAAGGAGCTCTCAAACCAATTTCCAGAACTTGGTTTTTTAGAAGGTGTATCCTTCCTAAAAAAGTAGAATTTTATATTAAAATTCATATTGCTATATTGTTTTTCAATATAGCAAAATCCCAGAATATAAAAAAGATAATTTGATGAATTGAAGCAAATGAGCTGTGCTAGATTAATTAAGTGCCCGATTAACTAATTATAGAATAATTAGTCTGAAAGAAAATTAAATTTAAAGGAAGGATTTTTTTTTCAGGTCGGGGGTATCAAAGAAAAACTTATAGCTGCTTATAACAATGGGATGAAAACAATCATAATTCCTGATAAATGTCGTAAGAACTTGCATGATATCCCGAGAAATATCTTGGTAACTATTTCTTATCTTTTAAAGTAAATTATTCACTATTGCTCATATGATATAAACAGTCCTTAACACAACTGCTATTTTTATTTATTCCATACAATGGGAAATAATTGGGTACACAGGGTACTTCTTAACACACTTTGGATTATGTACGATTGTCCTCAATATGTCATGGTTATCCAAGCCTTTGGTCTTGCTGAGATCAACCTTAGAATAAAATGGTTATTCAAAGTATCAGTGTAGTTTTTTATAAGAATATTAGCACTATATTTTATCAATATATCATCTGCATTGTTTATTGAAATTTTATGGGGTAAAACGTTATGATTTGAACAGATGTAAACTAACTTTTTTATATATTTTGAAGAGTCACACCAATAAATATATATGTTCTCCAATAATATACAAACTAAATGATAAAAAACTAAAGTGTCCACTGCCAATTAGCATAAGAAACTAGGTCTGGCAGCACAACAAGACCAAAAGTCTGATTTTGTGCCAAGTTTCAACTCTCAGCGAGTTATGTCACACAGACAGCATGATGAAAACAACTCAAAATGCTAAGAAAATTATTGTAATTATGGCGAACCATTGGTTTCTTATTTTTTATGGTGAACACAATAATTTTCCTTATAACTACAGTAGTGAAAAGTAAAAACTTAGTTTTTAAATCTATGAACACTGACTAGTAATATTTATTTTTAAAGGAAAATTTGGACATCATTTTGGTGAATGACATGGATGAAGTAGTCAAAGCTGCTTTCAACGGTCAAATAGTTTCGCAGAAGAGTAGTATATTATCAAGTAAACTTTGAGTTTCTTTATCATCATTATATTTTTATTAATTTATATTTTAACCATGTGATATTAGTGAGTAATTGTCTTTCAAGAATATTAATGTTGAATTCAGTGTATGTATTTGGGAAATTAAATGTTTATTTTTTTATTTTTATCTGTTATTAATCATTTCCTTGTTATATTGTTTTGAATAATTTATTTCTAGTTTTTTTTTAACCTCCCTCAGAATATCTTAATACATGGATCTTTAGGATATTTGATATCTGTCATGCTATGTTTGAGTAAAAAAGTTCACCTTTTAAGGAAAAAACCAGCCCAAATTACGACCTATGTGCCAATACGAATCTTTAATCTTTATTTCGACAAATCCTTACCTCTCATTTACTACATAATATCTTAATCTTATAATCGCTCTCATTTATTTTATCTTAAGGGCAATTTTTTGACATGCAATTATTTTGTTGTCAATTTATAAAAGGAAATTGAACTTGTGAGTAAAACAAACTTTGAAATTGAATTTTCTTTTAACCCTACAGTACTCATCCATAAACAATGCCCTTTATTGCTCATCAATTTAAAATACATCTAAAATTATTAAGCAATGCATTTTTTTGCCAAATATACTTAAGGTTATAAGAAAAGAACAATTCTAATTCAAACAATTGCACAAAACATAAGCTTCAATGGCAACAAAGCATATTTTTAACAAATAATTCTTATATATCTTTATCATATAGCAACAAATATTCTTAATGACTGGTCCATGTATTCTTTAATTATAATTTAATATTACCATTATGTTTTAATTACGATAAAAACAATATTCAAATGTTTACTCTTCAGACATCATGACACATACCAGGAAAGGATTGCCTAGTATGTGGGAGGAGGGGGACAAAACTATCAGTATGAAACCCACTTTTAAAATACTTGTAGGTCAAATTTTGTTAAGGGTTAATATTGTCTTTTCAATTTTATGCTTATTGTAAGTTTGAAGTTGTATGATAAAATAGTCAAATGATTATTTGAAAGTAGATCTTAAGTTCAAAAGTATAACACACTGCTAAAATCAATCAGCAGCCTTCCAAAATCTCAATGCTTTCAACCCATTTTTTTAACAAAAAAACCCCTTTTATTAAGTAACAATAAAAATTCCCTACTCTGGCAACAGTAAGTCAGGTTATGTTTTGAATTTTATCATTTGATTTTATATTATTCTTATTTATTATATTATTATTATTATATTTATTTATTATATTATATTATTATCTATTTATTTGTTTTTTAAGAATAAACATTATTGTAACTTATAAAGTTACCAATTAAGTGTATAAATAAAATGAAAACCAAAACACTGCAATAATTAGACAAACAGATTGAAATGAAACAAAACAAACACTAACAGATCAAATGAGTTGTTCGGGGTGAACAAATAGTATTCTTTCCCTCACATATTTTAGGCACGGTGTCAACTGATTTTAGCCGTGTTTTATAATCTAACTGAAAATAAATAAAATGTAAGCAAGGCTTTACACTTATTACAGTCTGTCGTTTAGTTTAAAAATCTTGACAGGTCAGTGTAGACACCACTGATTCTTAAGAAAAAAATGTCCCTGCAAGAAAGGAGCGGGAAAAAACTATGTAAACAAATCAGGTTATTTTACCTGTATTTTCTTGACGATGTTTTTTTACATTTCTTTTGTGTAGTTTTATATTAAAATATAATTTTAAGATTAATTTGAAAGTGGTTTTCCAAACGATGTAATCAAAAGACGAACAACAAACAAAGTGAATGATTGCCAGAAAGAAGGTTTTTCCCCTACAGCGGTTATTGTGGTAGGGATTTTTTTCTCTTTTTAAGTAAGAGGTTGGCAGCGGCTTCTCTGATTGGTCAATCCCCAAAATACTTATGACCTTGGGGATTTTTAAACTAAACGATAGACTGTAATTCCCTAAACTACTAAAAGGATTTGATAAAGGTAAAAAACAATTCTAAATTAAATAAAAAAAGAATTTATTTACAAAAATACCTTACAAATTAGTAGCCATTTAGAACAAAGACTACAAACAAAAGAGATGGTGAGAGTCCCTTGCAATAATAATTAAGAAACAAAATTAGAGGTAGCACAAAAACACGTCAGATCAAACAGAGAGTAGATCTCAAGTTGAACTACTATTTGCAACAAAGTACGGATTTAATAAATTCTTACTTTATTGCAAGGGACCCTGACAATTAATTTAAATAAATAATTTAACCTTACTAGAGTTATATTTACACATTTCTTTTAATCACAAAATAAAAAAAATATAAAGAGAATAAATGTACATGCTAGGAAACGTTGGTGACTCGGGAACTGAAAATAATTTATTCAAGAAATAATGACGTCTTAATTAATAAATATATAAAAATAAAGTTTAAAAGTATGAAGGGGGAGAAGTTGAGGCAAAGTGTTTCTTTAGGGTGAGGAATGAAATAAGGGAGCCAATTGGATCTTTGAGCTTTAAATTTTCAAAAAATAAATATCAAACAGCTATGAGATCCCTTCAGTCGAAATTAAACAAAACCTAAATCAGTCTCTCTTTCTCTTTAAAGTTCATCCTTAAGATCATCATCATCACCACCGGCTCCAGCACCACCTGGAGGAGGTGCTCCGCCTTGATAAAGTTTAGCAATAATGGGTTGAATTATATCTTCCAATTCTTTCTTCTGTTTTTTGAATTGTTCACTTTCAGCATCTTGATTTTCATCTAACCATTTAATTTTTTCATTCAAAGCTTCTTCCATCTTAGCCTTGTCATCATCACTAACCTTAGCTCCAAGTTTGTCCTTGTCTCCGAGTTGGTTCTTGATAGAATAAGCATAAGATTCTAAGTCATTTCTAGCTTCAACTCTTTCCTTCAGTTTCTTGTCATCATCAGCAAACTTCTCAGCATCCTTGATCATCTGTTCAATATCTTCAGGCGTTAACCTGTTCTGATCATTGGTGATAACTATCTTTTCCCTGTTACCAGTTCCCTTGTCTTCAGCGGATACTTGAAGAATACCGTTGGCGTCAATTTCAAAGGTGACTTCAATTTGTGGAACACCTCTAGGAGCAGGAGGAATGCCAGTAAGATCGAATTTTCCAAGAAGATGATTGTCCTTAGTCATTGGTCTCTCTCCTTCATAGACCTGGATAGTAACAGTATGTTGGTTGTCAGAAGCAGTAGAGAAGATCTGAGATTTCTTGGTTGGGATAACAGTGTTTCTTGGTATGAGTTTAGTCATAACTCCTCCAACGGTTTCAATACCCATAGTCAAAGGATTGACATCAAGAAGAACAATAGCATCAGTATCTTGTTCTCCAGACAGAACACCAGCCTGAACAGCAGCACCGTAAGCTACAGCTTCATCAGGATTGATTCCTCTGGAGGGTTCCTTTCCATTAAAAAATTCTTTGACTAACTGTTGAACCTTGGGGATTCTTGTACTTCCACCAACTAATACAATTTCATCAACATCTTTCTTATTCATATCAGCATCTTCTAAAACTTTCTGGACTGGTTTCATGGTAGAGCGGAAAAGGTCCATGTTTAATTCTTCAAATTTAGCTCTGGTAAGAGTCTCAGAGAAGTCATCACCTTCAAAGAAGCTTTCAATTTCAATCTTCACCTGGTGACTTGAAGACAGAGCTCTCTTGGCTTTCTCAACTTCTCTCCTCAATTTCTGTACAGCTCTGTTATCTTTTCTGATATCTTTGCCCTTCTTCTTCTTGTAAAGTTTAATGAAGTGGTCCATTACTCTCTGATCGAAATCTTCACCACCAAGATGAGTGTCGCCATTAGTAGACACTACTTCAAATACACCATTGTCGATAGTAAGGAGGGAGACATCAAAAGTACCACCACCAAGATCAAATACTAGCACATTCTTCTCTCCTTCTTTCTTGTCCAAACCATAAGCAATTGCAGCAGCAGTAGGTTCATTGATGATTCTCATGACGACTAATCCAGCAATTGTACCAGCATCTTTAGTAGCCTGACGCTGAGCATCATTGAAATAAGCAGGTACTGTAACTACAGCATGAGTAACCTGAAAAAAAAAATTAACTTATCTTAGCTAATAAAACATAACACACTTACTCTATTATAATGAAATAATAAGAATGACGTATGTAAATAATAAGAAAATTGTATGTTAATGCAATATCTTGTTCCATAACTTAAGCTTAACTAACTCCTATAAGTATACTTTTTTTTACCTTTTTGCCTAAATAAGCTTCAGCAGTCTCCTTCATTTTTCCAAGAACCATAGCAGATATTTCTTCAGCAGCAAACAACTTCTTTCCCTGGCCAGTGTTTACTTCAATGTGTGGCTTGGTGTTCTTTTCTAGGACCTGTTAAATAAGAACAATACATAAGATATAAAAAGGAATAGATACAAAAAATGCTTGGCCGGAGAGGGCAAGAAAAGTGTCTATAAACTCTTAATGTTTCTTGACAGGAGAGAATATTGAAAGTTATCCATTAAAATTTAAAGACAAAACAATAATTTTAGCATCCTTTTAGGTCACTTTATTACAATTAAAAAAAATAAAAAAAACGGCAAAGAGGCATGTTATTAACAAAAATATTATTAAAAAAACCCTGTATCCAACCATCACTTAACTGAGGGTTACCTACTCCACGTCCTCGACCTTTCACTTTACTTTAAATAACATCATTAAGCCTAATTAAGCTAGATGTGAAATAAATAACTTGTTCATACCTTAAATGGGAAGTATTTGATATCACTCTGAACAGTTGTGTCAGTCCATTCTCTGCCAATCAAACGCTTGGCATCAAACACTGTGTTCTCAGGATTAGATGTCAGCTGATTCTTAGCAGCATCACCAATCAATCTTTCACCCTCAGCAGTGAAAGCAACATAGGATGGAGTGATACGATTACCCTGGTCATTAGCTATGATTTCAACTCTGCCATTTTTGTAAACGCCAACACTGTAAATAACAAAATATGAAAAATATGCATAAAATGTATACATAAACTTCCTGTAGACACATAGTGACAAACAGCAAAATTTGTACTTAAGAAAAATAAATGCCATTTCATCTTAAATTACTTAGAGTAGCATTTAAATCAATAAGTTATTACAAAATGTATATTATTTTATTCATTCAGCCGAAGTTGTGACCATCTTCCAAACCTTAACTAACTTTACATAAAACTATCAAGACTACTTAAACTATTATTGATAACTTAAAAAATTAATAAGTACATAAAAAGGGTTTTAAATTATTTTTTTAAAAATACATCACAGTAAATAAAAAATTGGCTTTTGTGTTATCAGTGTAAGCTGATGCCACATAAAGGATTCTTTTAAAACCCATAGTGATGAAAAAGAGTCAAAATACACGTGTGCCATTTTGCAAGATGTAAATGAACCAGTAACACCACTGTAGTATTTATTTTAAATTCATTATTACTTTGTAATAACTAATATTTCAAGGCAGTAAATTTGTGATAAATTTGAGTACAGCGGGATTTTTGTACAAAAAAGTTACTTCAGTTTATACTAATATTCTATTTAGATATCATAACATCAAGGCAAGGGTTTTCATAAAGTAACCTCCCTTACAACACTTGCCTAACCTGGTCTATTTATGAAATATTTTTTTATAAATAAACATATAATGTCTCTACTTGGACTTCTCTATTCTCCTAGCATTACTCAACATTAAAAATATATAATGCAGAATTAAATGAGCATTATTTAACTTCTAAAATGGTAGAAGAATGATGCTAGGAGAAATCTAGTACAGCAAATCCAGAATCAAGTCAAGCATGCAATTGAAAGCAGTACAATAAAATCTTCATATTAAATAAGCACAGATGCTAAACCTAACATCACATTACTGCACTTACAACATATGCCAGCTAACATGGCAAAACAAAAACGTTCAACATTTACACCATGCAGATTATTAAATCATGGTAATATGTAGTCACAGAAAGAAGTCTATTGAAAATGCTGCAGTACCGAATATTAAAATAAATGTAATAATTTAATTATAATCTTACCATGAATAAGTAGTACCAAGATCAATTCCAACAACAGTACCAACGTCTGGTTTCTTGTCTTCAGTTGCCTGGACCAAGACAACGGCCGACAAAGCAAAACACAAGAGCCTTACAGGCAAATTCATATTTACTCTGAAACAAAATCAATTAAAGTTATTAACTTGCAAACTAATGAGAACATAAGAATAAGTAATAAGAACAGTTCGCTACGTGGCAACTCCCACACATCAAGTAAAATGGTATAAGTGAAATAAACAACTTACTGAATAAATAAATAGTTATTAATGAAAAAAGACAAGGCTTGAGAGGAACTTAATGAACTAGAAAAGTTATATTATGTTAAATTGACAGAAAATGTCATGCTTACCTGTGAAAATACACTAAAATGGTGAATAAAATTGGACGCTCCGCTGGAAGTAAAACCGGCTTTGATTCCACTAGATATAAAATAAATAAATTAAGTTAATGTAAACCCTAGTAATAAGAAATAAAGTTTTAGCACTGATTTGCACTCAATAACTGGTAATTATTCTCACTTGACTGTACGACACGAAATGAAAAGAGAAATGCTCCGACACCAATTTTTAACAAAGTACCGCTACAAAACTCCAGAATAGATTCGTGGTGCGATCTGATTGGCCCAACACAGTCGGCTTGGAATAACGTTTTGTTTTCTTATTGGTCGACGTGGCCAGATTAATGCTTATGTGGAACAGGGTGGGAATCAACTGGAGCCTGCTCAGCTGTTCTAGAATTTTCTCGATAGTTTATCACTCAACAAATCAATATTCTGTTAAATATTGAATATTAAGCATCAAACTGGAACTTAGAACTTCAAAAATCAGAATATTTCATTGCTATAATTCGCTAAAAGTCATAAAGATTTGTTTTTAAAAAAATAAGGGGGGGGGGAGCTAACCTTTATAAGAAAAATTTTAGTATTGAAAAGATACTAAAAGTATTTAGTAAAATTATTTGTACTTATTTTCAAAACTCAGTTAAACATAATGTATAATCAAAAATGTTTTACTTAAAAATTTTAAAATCTTAAAAAGCAAGTGAATGTCTAAAACTTTTTACAGAGCCCCAAAGGCCCAAAACTTTTCTACTTTGTAGTTCTCTAATCAAAGATCTATGAATCCAATCAATATTTTGAAAAGGTTTCATAAGTGGTTACAGGTGTGGGATTTTATAAATTTTAATTGTTTTCATTTATCTCTTAATAGTATAGAGATTATTTATATTTAATTAAAAATGTCTTTAAATGGTCATAAATCTTTAAATGGCAGAAAAAATAGTAGCAGTTTAGAAGGTAAAACTCCTTTCCTGATAGGAGTTGCTGGAGGTACTGCCAGTGGTAAAGTAAGCTATGTCTCATGTCTTTAGTGTTACTAACTTATTGTTTTTCATACGCTTTTACATAGTCTGAACTTATTGCTTAACACGTGACAGAATCATTTATTTTCAATGCCTGTGCTAGTATCCAAGAAGGAAATAGGTTTATATTTTGGCCATGCTTTGTCTTCCGTTCAGTAATGTCTTGTAGGACTTGATTAAAATGGTATTCAATTTGCTACGTACATACACCATGCTAAATTCGCGGATCATTTTAGTACAGTATTTAAATACGCTGTAAGAACCATGTGAAGAGAATCCAGTTGGGTACTTAAAAACTAGTGAGATGTGATCTAGTCTACCACCCTAATACGCCATTTATACCTTGAGAAGCAATTAAATTCACCAAATAATCTTCACGACATACTATTATTTCCCTTTATTTTACTTAAATGATACCATTTCCTCTAAATAACATTCCAATTATTATTTCTTTAGTGTAACTTTATCCAAAGAAATCACAATTTATTTAAATATACATTTTTTTTGTTTTTAACTTCCTTATAACCCAAGTGAACCTACACATTAAAGAAGCATGTTTTGGTGGGATCACTTTTGACGTCATCTGACTTGATTGACTTAACATATATGGTCCAAGAATGAGATCAAATTACTTACATATTGGGCTGATTGAAAGCTGGTTTTGTGAGATTTTATTTAAAAATGTGTAGGTCTGATATCACAAGTATTTGGTGTTTGCTGATCCCTGGGTTAGGTTAAATTAAATTCTCAAGATTCCCGCAGTAAAGTTTCTGAGAAAATTTACATGGAGCTTTTTTTAAGATAAAAAAAGTTTAAGTAAAGTATAAATAATTAAAAATTTAGAGAAATAATAATATTAATATATAAATATAATAAATAAAATAAACAAATAAAAAAATATTTATTAATAAAAAATCTATTAATAACAAAATTATTTTAGGGTAGCATAAATGAAGTCTCCGAAAAATTTGGTCATCATAGATATTTTTTTTGTGCACATAAGAATCTAGTTGGCTTAACTGTCATAGTTGGCTTAATTGTTTTTAATATAATAATTTTTAACCTCAATTTTTTGTAGCTAATCTGTCCAGACAGGAAAATAAAATTATATATTTTGTAAAGCAAGTAATAATCTTAATACCTAATATATAATAAATGGTGCCAATATATATACAAATATATAGGACAATGTAAAAATGGTTTTTTTATAGGCTGTTTTATAATGGCATGTTGGGAAAAGTTTATATTAGAAATTTAAACATTTTAGCTAATTTTCAATTGAAAATTATGAGGCATTATTAATATTTTTAGTTGTTGACTGGCCGAGGCACAAAACTATTATAATGCCTCAATAATTAATCAACTAACCATGTGGTCTTGCCAGGAATAGCTAATATTTTTTTCAAAATTTTGTAGACCAACAAATGATTTTAATTAAAATTATTTTTTAAAATCTTGAGATTAACAGTTTATTTATAAATAATTCTTATATATTAAAACCATCTCAGAGGCAATCTTTAGGTTAAAACGAAACATGTTTTACAACTTCAAAACAACAAGAACATAGTTAGTTTTAATAGTTAACAACAAGAAGAAACAATTTATTGTGTTGATTATAATATGTAGTTTTTAAAGTCTTTAAGTTTTATATTACCCTGAAGATTATTATTGGTAATCAACAGTCACTGAATGTTGCTAAAAATGTAGATATTTTTTGTAAATATCCTGTCAATGTTTTTATTTTTATAACTATTAGTCAATTTTAATTAATTTATTTCATATATGGATGTTCTATAAGATTGGTAGTGAACAAACGAATTCAGTTTGACAAATAATACCATATTTACTTTTTTATTATAATTATGAATAAAATTTAAATAAAATTATGTAAATGTATTTATTATTGGTATGCAAAGTAAACTTTAATGATCCTTTGCTATAATGTAATCTATTGAGTAATCAGCAAATGTAACATTAATTGCATGTTTCATGATTTGCTGTTGGTCATGTATCATACTTGGATGATTACTCTTAAATAATTAATTATTACATCATTATACCATCTATTTTATTTTAGGCTCATTCTATAAAATGATGCCTGTTATTTATCCTTGTTTTTATTTTAATAATAATCACTTTTTTATACCTACGACATTTTTATTACAGTCTTTACTAAGGTCAAGGTCTTTGTGTTTTGTTTATAAACCAACTTTTTACAACATTTATTCTAAATATAATTTATCATGACTAAGGCTAAATAATTTAATTTTAACATTCAGCTGATTTTCAAATGTTTTTTCATTTACTCAGTAGGTATACTGAAAAAATGTATTTGCACCAAAACTCCTGTGTGGGTTTAAGCGAATTTTCAAAGAAAAAATGTCTTAAAATTGTATGTTTGAGACTGTTATCATTGTAGCTCCCAGGGAAAGAGAGTTGAAACAGCATAAAAATCAAACTTTAGGTCTACATGTAAAGTTTTATTTCATTATCTAAATTAATTGTAGGGGGTGAAGGGGCGACCCCCCTCCCCCGATCAAAAAAATTGAAGAAAAAAGAAGCTTAGACTTTTTATATTCCACCTTTTAAAGAAAAAAAATTAAATAATTTAGAAAAATATTGAATTTAAAAAGAGCAAAATTTCTTAACCTGGCATGGTTTGTTATTTTTTAATTATAAAATACCTGCCACTTAATATAATTATGACAAGAAAGATTTAATGAATATATATCATTTTGATACTACCGAGTTTTGCAAAACATGAATAGTTGACACAATATAATTGTGCTAGAGACACCAAGGAAATGCAACAAGCAAAATGCAATGCTACATCTGGGAACCGTTCCATCATTCGACACCCTCCACACTCGATGGCTCGACACAATGTCATGTCCCACTCTGTTTCGCTACATCCAACTCATCAGGGCGCCGACAGAGCCTGAACTCACTCCGACCTTCAATTAATTCCAAAGAATATAATGTGAAGTACTTACCAGAGACGAGTTCTCTGGTAAAATATTCAAAAATTTCCTATAACACGACAGTTTTTTGTCTAAATCGGATAAATAGAACTAAAGTTATGACAATTTTTAGATGGCCAAAAAATTCACAAAAAGTCAATATTTTTTCTAAGAAATTTGCTGACTTTGCATAAAGTAACCATTTTTTTGGTGTTTTTGAAAGAGCCATAACTTTGGTTGTAGTTATCCAATTTTGATGATTAAACACTTGCTTTATTGGATATTTTATCATCTTTAAAAAATGTTCTCTTCATGTTTTGCACACAACCCACAGGATTCTATTTCTAGAAAACTGAAATTTGTGTGATTTTATAAAATTTTGAGCGTGCACATTTATATTAAGTGCTCTACTCTGGATAGGCAGACTATGCTTTTCCTGCATAATTTAAGGTATATTTTCAGAAAAAAAATTGGTTTGAAGTAGTAGAAAACGAGTATCATTTTTTCAGTTCCGGCTCTTAGACTATAATACCCTATTATTGCTAAGCTATATGGCTCCACTATATGACTAGTGGAGTGCATATGTATTGTTATTTATTTTAAGTAATCTATAATTATTATGGTGTTGTTTCTTTGAAAATAATCATGTAATCATTTGTTTTATTTTTAGTCAACAGTTTGCTGTAGAATAATGGAGAAGTTAGGACAAGTAGATGTAGACCACGCAGAGAGGAAAGTTGTTACAATAAGTCTAGATTCATTCTATAGAGAACTTTCCCCTGCTGAAAAAGCTAAAAGTTTAAAAGGACAGTATAATTTTGACCATCCAGGTAATGATTTTCTTTATCTTTATTTAGTTTCTTTAGAAAGTTTTATATTTTAAATAAAAACTTTTATCTCAGCGTATGTTTACATTTATAGAGAAAAAGAGCTTATGAGGTTGGGGTCATGGAGTGTAGAAGGGGTGAAGGATATGTATGTTTGGATGTACATATGTTTGTATGAGATCTTTGTTCCTAGAGGTTTCTATGGGACACGATAACTTTCAAATGCTTTCTCGGATCGAAATGAAACTTGGTACAGTCAGAGAAAATAGATTTATTAAAACATTAACAACAAGACTATAAACAGTAAACTAAATAAACCAACAAATATACACTATCAAATAATGTAAGAGAAAACAACCAAAGATATGAGTTATCAAAAATGAAGCTAATGTAAGATTAGAGAAATACAGAGTGGAGAATAATTGAAAGATAATCAGCAGAATTAGATATATGAATAATTTACAAAAGTGAATAAACTATAGACAAAAAAAATAAAATAGGTAACACATAAAAATTAAAAATTGAAAAATTACTTATCATATTTAAGTTTTTTGGTATACATTTTACTCAAATCTCTAGTATCTTGTTTCTTATTCATTGAATTTTTATCTTTTTGTATGTATAGCAATTCTAAAGTAAGTATTTTTTATTTTTATAAAAAAAATTTTTTTTTAATTTTTTTCCGTGTGGATAATGAAACATTTATCAATATTATGATTTTGAGGTATCATGTGTTGAGCTATTGTAAAAATAAGGTGATTATTATCAATTTCAATATTATGTTGCCTCAGTCTTTTCCTAAATAAATGTGAAGTTTGACCAATATAAGTCTTAGGGCACTTTTGGCGAGATATCCGATAAATGAGATTTAGCTGGCACAGGATCTTTCAATTGAGAGAAAAATTTAAATTTAAAATTAGTGAGATTTTTTGTGCTATTTTAATGATATAGGGTTTGAATATTTTAGTGATTTTTTGAATAGGAAAGCCAATGTAGGTGAGATAACGATACTTGGGAGATAAATTGTTAGTGATAGTAGAAATATTGACCGACATGGTTGATATAATTTGAGAATTATTGATATTGCTAGAGGAGGTAGAAGGTAAAGTAACAGTATTGTTATTATTGTTGATAATGTTAGAATTATTCAAAATAGATGGAATATTATTAACAAGGTTACTATTATTAAGATTATTATTGTTGTATGTTAAATTATTATTAAGGGGCATGATTATTAGTGTAGTTAGGATGAAAAAAATCATTTATAAGTTTATTAACTAAAAAGTTGGGGTAGTTATTGTCATTTAAAATTTGGGAGTGATGAGAAAGAAAGTTTAATAGTCTACCTGAGTAAGTGGGCTTAGTATAATGTTTATAAGATAAAGAAACTAAATTGTTTTTAATAATGTTAATATCAATAAAAGGGAGAGAATTGTTGTCTTCATATTCAGTAGTGAATTTCAATTGAGGATGAAAATTAGTAAAAGCAGACAATAAATCATTAACTTTATACTTCCTTATTACAAAAAACTATCATTAACATATTTTTTGGCTAATTTTACCCTTCTAATAAATTTAGGTCAATTTTTTTTAAAGGTGCGGTCCAACACTAAATCAGCAATAATATGTGATAATGGATCACCCATTGGTAAACCTGTTTTAGCGAATTTCCATTGGGAATAAAATTCGCTAATGGGATAGGCGTCATGGCGGAAGTCGAATTTTAAAGTATAATTTATTATTA
>JACMZG010000008.1:61892563-62041186 GCA_018340805.1 Microvelia longipes
CAAGCATAATAGGTTTGTTAGATTTTTTGGGGACTCAACTATCTCAAACACACAGCTAATAGGAAACTAATAAGTTTAGAAGCTTGAGAAAACCTATAAGCATTACTAGAATAAGAATGAAATCAAATATTATAAAAATATTAATGAAAAAGGGAAATAAAGTCGAGTTAGTAATTAAACATCATGATGTTTCCAGCTCTGATGGAAATCTAAAAGCTTATCCATTAAGTAAATAAACAAACCTCTGTACATGGGGTCAACTGTATCTATTTTTTCACCTTAATATGTCTATTAGTGGTTTATGTTTGCTTAAAACCAACTTGATGTCTTATTTGTAGCATTAGGTTGTTGTCTTATCTGATCTAGCAATCAATTGGATTTAGCAATAATTAAAATGTATACTCGTTTTTCAGACCAAGAAGCACGCTGATGTTATTATACCTAGAGGAGCAGACAACATTGGTGAGTTTTGTTCCTTTTGCTACCGTTATTATTTTTATTTATGAGAGGGATGAAGAAATTTTCTTGTACGAATTCAAATTAATTTACTAGTTAGTTCAATTCTTTGTTACCAAATTAAAAAGTTTGTTGCTCTGATGGTTTGATATTAAACAATTAAATGAGCAAACAAATTAACTAATTACTTTACCTTGAAATTTGATAAATTTGAATCGTGAATAGGTTTTAATAACTTTTTTAAATAGATATTACATATCTATTTTTTCAGGTAAGTTGATTTTATAATTTTCATAAAACTAATTACTTTAGTTTTAATTTATAAATTGAAATTAATTTTTTTTTACTGACTAGATAATGCTCACTAGGAATGTTGAATCAAGCAACTGTCTATATGTAATTCTTGCTTAAATTGTTCCCACTTTTCTTGATAATGTACTTTATTTTTGCATTAATTAGCTCTTACTAAGGTTATTTCACTTCTTTAACACTCTTATAAATTACAAGCATTAGTTTTTCATAGAATCTTTTTATAATTTAATCAAGAAGTAATTTATGGTTTGTAGTTGATTGGTTTGTAGCAACCAAGACAACACTAGCTAGAGTTAATTTTTTAAATTAATGCCTTTAAGGGTGGAGAATTTATTTGATCTAGGTATATAGAGCTTTATTTAATTTTGTAGCTTTTGTTGCATTGCTTGTCAAAACATTGGTGCTAAAACCATTTTTTTACAATATCTTATTGATTATTCTATTTTTAAATTGAGCTCATAATGGTGTTAAGTAAAAGTTAAAATTCAAAAGTAAGTCTCCTGAATTTTATCAAGGAAATGAAGAATATGTTTTTAGCCATACTTTTTACTTCTATTTAGCTTTGGAAATTATATTTAGTTTTATGTATTTTTTAGATCCAAAATAATTTTAATTAAATATGAACAAAAGGTAAAACACATAAAAGTTTAATTGATGATGACACAAAATCAGTTGGGTTTATTTTTATTAATGTATTTTTTTTAATAAAAGATCTTGAATGATTTGAAAACTACACTGGAAATAGGGCACTAATGAGACACCAGGTAATCTTAATTATAATTATAATTATGGTGTCTCATAATAGTACCCTATTATGATTGGTGTCTCATTAGTTCCCAATGTCTAGTGTAATATGTAATCATGGGGACCATATAATAGAACATATAATGATTTGAATACTACTCTGGAAATTGGGCACTAATGAGACGCCAGGTAGTCTTGAGGTAAGATAACAGGTAGTCTTAATTATAATTATAATTATGGTGTCTCATAATAGTAGCCAATTATAATTGGTGTTCATTAGTTCTCAATGTCTAGTGTAATATGTAATCATGGGTACCATATAATAGAACATATAATGATTTGAATACTATAATAAATATAAGTTGTTATATTTTGTTTAAACCATAAAATTTATTCATATTTTATTACTGGAATTAATAAACTCATCTTGTTTATGGCTAATGTGGGATAGGATTAATTAATGCTTATTTAAAATAAATTTTAGAGAATTTTATTTGAAAAAAAAATTGTTAATGAATGGCTTGTGTACACAGGAGTGGGTCCGGGACGGTTTCCCAAATTTGTTTCAGAGGTTTCTGATCACGAAAAAATAGGTTTTAATAAACTTATATATATGTGTGTGTTGTGTGTGTGATGCTATCTTTCGAGTAAAATTATGCTTTTAAATCAACCTTAGGGGGGGGGACATGAACCAGGTATTTATGATCATTATTTATTTTATTGATCATTAAAACGGTCTGAGTCTTCAAAATTTTCAAAAATGGCAAAATTAGGAGTTAAAACTTATGCCAGGATAATTTGTCATCTATTTTTTTGGGCTCTGAATCAAATGAAATAGGTCAGGAGTCGATTCAAACACCTTAAGTCACCATTAAATCAAAAAAACAATGGTAAATAACTGGAAACCAAAGTTACGGCTGGTAAACAACACATTTTGAGTGAGGTGTCGTTTTCAATATTCTTTGGGGTCTGAATAAAAAAAAAGGTCTGGAATTGATATTACCACTTAAAGTATGCATAGCCAGGGTTTGCAGGTTTTATTTATTCAGGTATCCTTATATTTACAGTATTTAAGTTTATTACTTCAAAATATTTCTGGTGGGAAGGTCAGCGAGCCGAGCACTGATCACATTTTCTTTGAAATGCATGCTTTCTTGCTTAAGTTTTCAATGTATGCTTTATAACCAAAGAAGTATTGTCACAACTTGTTATTTAATTTTATTAAATTATTCAAGGCAAATAGGCTAAAATTTAGCATAAACTGAGCTTCAAGAGGATGCTAATAATGCTGTGGTGTGCCATACATTGTACAGAGTAAAAATATGCTCATTTTATTTGAAAAATTAAAAAAAAAGTTGTGATGCTACTGAGCAGGTTACTTATACCGGAAACAAGAAAGCACCCATTTCAAAGAATATTTTCTTAGTTTGAGGACCTCCACGCCATTCCAAGTTAAAATCATTTTATTAACTCTAATTAATACTAGGAAATATTAAAATATTTCTTGTGTTATTGGGTATAGTAATTTTATAAGCTTAGTGTTCTCAGTCTATTAAAATATTATGCTCACTTATTGATATATCTAGAACCAAGTACTATTATTTTAACTTTTTGGCTGATTATTCTGGTGTATCACAATTGTTTCTTTTAATATGTTTTGAGCAAATTTTAACCAGAAAGTTACGCTTATGAGGTTGTTAAGATGACAAAAGCGGTTTGGGGGAGGTCAATTCCATCTGGCTTCTTGATTTTAAAATTAGAGAGAGTGTATGATTATTAAAATCCCTGTTTCACAGCTTATGTTTTAAGACTTATTCTTAGCTATGCATGCATAAATTACGCTTATGTATGCAAACACACATACAATACATATATACATACATATATAATATATATATATATATATTATATTTATATATATATATATATATATATATATATATATAATATATATATATATATATATATATTATTAGGGTGGCCCTTAGCTATAGGGGTGAAAAAAAAATGTTAAAATGTTGTGCTCCCAACCCCTAATTTTGTTCGAATATATGAAAAAAAAAATTCCATAAAAATTTTAGCCCGATCGGAGGTGATTAACAGTGCCGCCGGGCTTTGAAGTTTTACAGGAGTCAAAATTCGTCAAAATTGTGATTTTCGTGACAAATTTTTTTTTTCTGTGATTTTTACATTATTTTCTAATTAAACACAATACTTAATCCACTAATTAGACACTATGAACTTATCATTATGACCTGAAATCATCTTAGTTGTACTTAATCTGACATTTAAGGTGGACATATACATTTTTTCTGAATTTTTTTAAAAAACATTTTTTTTTTTTTCTATTACTGCAAAGTATATTCATATAATATGTTTTTTGTATCAATTCATTGACATATTATGTTCTTGTATACTGTTTTCTATAATTTAAGACCAATAATTGGTTATTTATACCAAATTAGCAGACTAATGTGAAAACATACAAAACACTGTCATCCTATCTCGCAGTAGGTGAAAGCTAAGTAATGAGTATAATAGTCCAATTCAGTTTTCAAGAATTTTCAATTTTTTTTTTGGTTTAAATTTATTTTCAAACAAGCCATTATTGTGACATCTGAAACATAGTGTGTTACCCCCCTTTGCTTGACCCCCCCCCCTCTTCCCTTACCAAATTTATTAACCATTAACAAATGGTTATTATTTTTTTTTTTGTACAGCATTGCAAATTTTTAAATCTATAGCCTCGTTATTGACTATGATAAAGTGCAAAGTTAGACATTGGGGCCTTACTCGCACTTGTGTCACCATACCACGCTCTTAAATACACTCAAATAAGAAAAATGTTAAATTTTCTCATCGAGATTTTTCTTTGGTAGACAACTTGAACTCACTTCTAAATAAATAATTTTTAAACAGTAGATCGCCTTCGACATCCATCTTATATGGCTAATAGCACCTGGCTTCCTAAATAACACTCCTCGAGGCAGGGTCTCTCCTAGAAAAATCACTGCCAGCTCCATTAGCTCCCTGTAATCTTCTCTTTATTGTTTTTCTTTTAAACTTTTTACGAAGAAGTCAAGCATATCTCTTCTTAAACTTCTGGGACATCCTCCTTCAATACCAAAAAGACTATTTTTTTGGGTCTATCTGACCCATGAGTTTCTGAACCTAGAAAACAGTGGAGCATCTGGCCCAAAAGTCAGTCCACCAATTCATTGATTACACCCTTTAACACCACTTCAAATATATGGTGTCTACAAGGCAAGGTATAGAAAATCCTTTTCTAAGAGGTTCTCAATATTTCTGCAAGCTCCATTGTCTTACCGGTGTTCGATGCCGTGGTGTCGATGTTAAAACACATCGCTTGGACTGAATCAAGAAGGTCCTCATTCTTCAGACATTTATAGATGCTGCGGCTTATTCTGCTCCAGTAGCCTGTGGTATGCTCGGAGCTCCTATCAACTTGTCTTTTACGCCATATGAAATAAGAACTGCCAAACTCTCTATCTTATTGTCTTTTGTAATATTAGGAAGAAGCTTCCCATCCCAATGCACAACAGCACACTGATTTTCTATCAATACTAAAGGTTTTTAACATTTCCTTGTATCTAGAATCCTTAACTGGATCGTTTACGGCTTATTGAATTTCTGTTAATTACCAAGTCCTTTGCATCATGGCCTAACGCTTCTGCTGTGGTAACTAATACATGAACAGCAATCTCTGTCCCTAACTTTGCACCTATCTAACGTTGGTGCTAGGCGATCATTAAAAAAATCACAGTTTCTCTAAAAACCCAACGACAAAGAAAAAATTACATCAGAGACAAGCTCATCTGAAACTCCCTCACTGTTTCTCTGTGCTACTACTGCTTCTGGTGCTTGGTAGCAATTCCGCAAACAAAACTAGATCGATCAATATCCTCCAAACATCGAGTTTTCCAACGGACCCTTTCCTCTTCCGCTCTGCAGTTCTTTATTCTGCCCTGTGTAAATGTATGTCAACTCCCAGCATAACACCAGGTCGCCCCTTCATTCTTTGCATCCACAAAAAATCTATGTCCTCCTGGATTTTCTTTGATTTTCGGCGTCACTCTGGGCAATATCATATAAATCATCCAGCCTGACTGTAAAAGCAAAACAACTACTGATAGCAAACTCAGTCGTTTTAGAAGAATTTTCTGAAGACAACAAAACAATGGTTAGAACGAAGAACTCTTTCACTTGTCATTTTATAACTTAAACAAACAACTTAAACCAAACACTTGATTTAAAAAAGAAATTAAAATATTTGCTGGTAACAGTTTGTTGTCTGATCTAAGACTGGAACTTTTTTTAAGTAAGTCAAAGGGATTAAAACGACTCATTCATAGTACCCTTGCTTAGATCACTTCCATCTTGCATGTTATTTTCCTTGACTCATCTTTAATCCTTAAGTGGACACTAGGGTTATTTTACCTGAAAGTATTTTGGTAAACAAGTTTGTGTCAATTACTAATGTATTAATAACTCTATTCAAAGTTATAACCTATCTTGCTTTTCTTTATTCTATTCATTTTTTGTGAAAATTGTATAAAATTTTATATTTCATAATAGGGAAGAGGGGGGAAGGTCAAGCAAAAAAGGGGGGGGGTAACACACTAAGTTTTAGATGTCACAATAATGGCTTGTTTGAAAATAAATTTAAACCAAAAAAAATTGAAATTCTTGAAACTGAATTGGACTATATACTCATTACTTAGCTTTCACCTACTGCGAGATAGGATGACAGTGTTTGTATGGTTACACATTAGGTCTTGCTTATTTGGTATAAATAACCAATTATTGGTCTTAAATTATAGAAAACAGTATACAAGAACATAATATGCCAATGAATTGATAACAAAAAATCATATTATATGAGTTATACTTTACAGTGTAGAGAAAAAAAATGTTTTTTAAAAAAAATTCAGAAAAAATGTATATGTCCACCATTTAAATCACATTAAGTACAAACTAAGATGATTTCAGGTCATAATGATAAGTTCATAGTGTCTAATTAGTGGATTAAGTATTGTGTTAATTAGAAATAATGTAAAAAATAACAGAAAAAAAATTGTCACGAAAAATCACAATTTTGAACGAATTTTGACTCCTGTAAAACTTCAAAGGCCCGGCGGCACCTGTTAATCACCTCCGATCGGGCTAAAATTTTTATGGAATTTTTTTTTTTCATATATTCGAACAAAATTAGGGGTTGGGAGCAAAGAAAAAAGAAAGTTCATTTTTAAGGGCCACCCTAATATATATATATATATAAAGTTTGTGTTTAAAGTGTTCATGAGTCTTAATTTTCTCTTGACTCATTGCATTTTTCTTTTTAAAAAGTTTATTTAATTTCTTACTTTATAACTGCTGTCAAAAAGTTAAAATACCAGTGCTATTATTATTTTTTATTATATTTATTACTATTATTTATTAATAATTTAGTTTATTTAGGCTTTTTACGTAAGTAGTTCCTTAAATGCTTTTAGTATATTGTATATATTTTGAAACACAAATTTATTAATTTTTTTAATTCAGTGAATTTATTTGATTTATTTATATTCCTGAAACGTTTTGGAAGTTAAAATCTTAAAATACTGAAGACTTCCGAATTTGGTCTTAAAAATCTTTTTCAGAATTTTTAACCTTTCTTAGCACCGCAGAATAAGATAATATGGTGTCGGTTATTCACCTCACTCCTATTTGTATCTATTTTTTATTTATTTGACATCTTTTATTAGTTTTGGTGCGAAACTTGAGAAAATCAAAAAACAAGATCCTATTTGTAAACAGTGTTTAAGTTGCGGAAATGCGGTCAGTTTTATATTTTATTTTTATTTGAAGTTATTGTTTTGTTTTCCTATATCTTTATTATAATTGTTTAATTTATTTGTGGTATAAATGTCAATTTTTTAAAAAAATTTTTGTGAAGTTTTTTTTTTGTACTAATTGTGATTTATTTGATTTCAGTCGCTATAGATTTAATTGTTCATCATATTTGGGATATTCTTTACTCTCATAATAATGTATCAGACGACAATGGTTCAGTGGTGAGGCCCCGCTACTTATCAGATGCCAGCTAACATCAGGTTACTGATTATCAAAGATTTCTTCATTAGCAAGTCATGTATTAAAGCTGAGGAGTCTCTATCTACCAATCCATTTATCACTCTTGTCTTTTTAGGTGTATTTAATCTCTTATCTAATTTGTGAGCAATCAACTCTGTTTCATCCTAAGATTTTAAATGTTACTTTTAATTTTTAAATGTGATGAGAAATTAAATTCCTTGAAGTTAAGAAAATTTAATATATTTTCAATATATAGTATTTTTAATACATTGCTTAATCAAATGCAATATATATTTTTTAAAAGAACATTCTCAATAGTATTCAAGTAAAGATATTAAGTCCATTATTGTGTGAAAAGTGTATCAAAATATTGTCAAAGAATTTCAATGTTGTTTTTTAATGAAGTATGGATATTTAAGTATTAATTTTACTTTAAAAATGTACAGTGACCTCTTGGTTTAATAATAAATTGATCTAGGAAGAATAGATTCGAGTAATGGAAACTCTTTTAGTTTAAGCTTTTTGAGGATTTGAAATATGCTTATTAATAATATAGAAGTTAGAAAAGCCTGTAAAGAACCATGTTTTTCAATCATGTTTATTAGCCCAAATTTGTTATTTTAAAAACTCAAAACATTGTTTGAAAGAACTAATTATTTTGAAAACTTATCAAATATAGTTTTTTTTCCTTACATCAGATTAAGGAAAGGAGCCTATCATATCTTCCCAATGTTCAAAACTTGCAAAAAAACACCACCCTACTCTCAAAGACTACACCGACCTGTTCTCGACAGGAAAATCTTGAACTACTCAAAATACACCACTGGACCCTTCTTATCACCTGGTTATAAACATACCTCGCTAAATTTTATTTTTCCTTTATTTTGTAGTTGTTAATTGTACATGTTAAATGTTATTCTTACTTCTTTAGAAAGTTTCAAGTTATAAAACTTAAATAAATGCAAAAAAAAAGTAGGTTGGCTTTAAGCATGTAGACATTAGAAGTGCAAAAGACACACTTCATGGGGTAATGTAATATTTTTTGAGTTTAATGTTGTCGGACTTTTTATTTTCTTGAAAAACCCATGGTGACAAGATTTTGGCTCTATGCCCTCCTGTTGCAGAACCTATTTTTCTTAGTTTAATTTATCAATTAATTCTATCTAAACAGTTCATTTTAGCTACTTGGTTTCAATATGGAAGACGATAATTATTTATGTATAATCTTAAAATTTATTTTAGATAATAGCACTGTCTGTTACTTTCATTTATAAAATCTAATACATTATCATACATAAAATGTTGTAGTCCAGCCTTTCAATCTTTTACTTAAATTGAATCTCCATACTGTTCTAATTTCTATTTAATATATATTTTAGATAGCATTTCTTATTATAGAAAATAATCCTCTTGGAAATTTGAGAGACATTTTAGTAAATTGTAAGGAAAATATTTACGTCTTTTTATTATTCTTACTGAGTTTTTCATTTTAATTTATTCTACTAATATCACTTTGCATACCTATGAGAGTATAACTTAAACCTTTACCTAATAATCTATAACTTGTATGTGTATAAATGATTTATAAGCACAAATGGTATGTAAATGCATATTTTCTTTGTTAATGCTAATTTTAATTTTAGTCAGTATCCTGGGATCTTACAACTACAGTTGCTTCAAATGTTAATTCTAGTCTACCTTTAATTATTATGTGAAAACAGGTTTTTTATTTTAATTTTCCTCATTTATACCATAAGATATATGGGAAAAGTATTGTGATATATATGTCAATTGACAAATTCAGAACTAATGCTGATAATAAATTTACACCTGTGTGGAGGGGGAGGGGCATCAAACCCCTTAAAAGGTTAAACTTGGTGTTGAACCCCCTGCCAAACCCTGAGTCTGAACTAAGTATATGTCTTGCATTATATTTCAATTTTTATTTACCATTTAATTTATTTGTAGCAGCCCCAAGAAAGAATTAGTTTTGCTTGATTAAACATTTTTTTATTATAATATGTTTCTATGATTTTGCTATTAATGATTTTATTTGAAATATATAAGTAGTGTTTATGTCTAAAAAGTATAAAAACTTAAGTATTATTTTAGCACATTTTTTAATCTTGTCTTGCATTATTTTTGTTTACTAGTACATTTTGGTGGGAACCTAAACTATTTATTAAACACCAACACAAGGTCTGTTAGTGTCATATCTATTTAAATGCACATTTTGAAGTTTGATTTAGTGCTAATGAATTCATATTGTTTTGCCTACTAATAGATTTGATCATTACTCTTACCTCTCTGCGACCCTTAAATGTGTTACGAGTTGGAGGTAAGCATAGTAAGGGGGGGGGGTTAACTATATAAATCTTAAAAATTGTTGTCACTTATTTAATCTGTTTTATCACTTGCATTGAAATTATGTGTATTTGGATAATTTTCCCACATGACTGGTTATACTGATAAAACTTATTGATAAAATATTCTAGACATGTTTTATTGGTTTAAAACTAAGTGATTTCATCTTAATAAAACATTCAATAAAAGTGATGCATATTGAGTTTGTTGAAGTTGATCCAAAACATTATCTACATTTTTAGACCTGGTTTGCTTTTAGTATAAAATATTGGGTCCTGTTGCATAAGATTGACAAGTTATTTTGGGGGTGGGGTGTTTACACAGCTGTAGTTATTTCTTGAAGTTGGCAATACTAACTAGTGAAAAGACCGTAATAATCATGGAATTTCACTGGTAGTCTTAAGTGGGGGTACCACCTCATAAACAAAAGATTTTTTTATTTTCACACCCTGATGTAGTTGGCATCCTAGCCTGCCAACTACTACTATTAGGATAGGCAAGAAATAAGGAATTTCCACTTTCTGCTGTTTTGATTTAGGTAGAAATATAATGTATTTTTAAGAACATAATTACATAAAAATTGCGAATTTATTTAATTTCTCCTCCACTAAACAAATGTTATACTCATTGCTAAACATGCTGTTTTTAACGTTTTAAATTTAGGCTCGCAATAGCTATAATAATTTTACAATAATCTCTATTATAATTTTTGCAGTTCTTTCATAATTACTTGTACAACAACCAATTTCTTCCATAGCCTTCATTTTTTTTATTTCATAAATAAAATATGGAGAGGAGAACTGATAAATCGTACTACTGACACATAGACTCACTGTAATTAATATTTCGACTCCCATGTTTTGGCCTTTTTAGTAATGACAGGAAGTAGATGTTTATGTTTACCAATAAAACTTAGTTGATAATTTCTTGATTCATTCACGCACTTACAAACAATCATATAAGCGAATTTATCATGAAAATCACACTTATGAGTTTGTTCAGATGACAGAATTTTCTTTAGAAATCCCCAAAAAGGATATTAAAACTGATAACTGTTTAAAAGAACCAAGAAAACAGTCCCTCCCCAAAAACATTAATTTACTAATGTTTTATATTTATTAATGGCCATTATCACAGGATAACTGTTATTATAACTATTATTTATAATAGCGTTAACCCTGCTCTATGCTTCTTTAGTTAAGGAAAACTGTCAGTAATTTAGGGGAAAGCTGATTTAGTTGCCATTTGCACATTTTAATAATTTCTTTGATGCATTAACTCTAGATAATTTGTATACATGTATTTAAATGTCACTAGTCATTAATAAATGTATTGTAATGTGATGTTATGTGTTACTCAAAAATTCAAATGAACAAAAAATATAATACAATAATGAAATATATAGCTATTATTTATTTAAAGGATTGAAATTAGTATAACACAAGGCTGCCAAATATGACCGCCTGTATTTCTAGGCCTTTATGAACATTGAATTGTAGTTTTCGTTTCTTTAATGACTGTTTATTTTTTGTAAACATGTTAGCTTAAACAGCCAAATTGTATGCTCTAATAATTTAAAGCTTATAGGTAGGCAAGTCTTGTTCCATAATTGGCAGCTTGTTTTCTGTTGCGTAAAAACGATAATAGTTACTGACCAAATTGCCAGCGTAATTATTTTAGTCTGTGGTGGCAGTTAAATAGCAAGCTTAATTGCTGTAAATCTTTGAATTAGGTAATGTCTCAGTAACTTGTAGGTTTTGTTCTTTTGTTTACTGTCAAAACTCACAGACCAGGTGTTTTAAATTCTTCCAAAATGTCTTTTCTTCTTCATGTACTCCTGCTAATAAATGTTTTTAATCTGTAAATTCTTTTGTTTAACATCTTTATTTTTTTTCTCCCCTTTACAGTGCATTTTTGCACAACTGAAGTTTCAATGAACTGATGGTCAATGAGGTGGGGGATAAATGGGTGGACATTTTTTTTTGAGGGGGCACTCTGCAAATCCATCTTCAAACTGTATTTTATAAATGTACTTTAATTTGTTTTTCATTAATATCTTTTATATCCGGCCCCACACACCTTTATATTATATCTATTATAATACTTATAATTAATATTTATTATTATAATATACTATTATAATACATATATACTTATGATAATATATATAATTATATCTTAATCTCTCACTTTGTTAAATCATTTTTATCACGGACATATGAATCGTCATCCCCACCAACTTCAGCACTCCTCTATTATTTATATTTATAGATAATTATATCTATTATTATTTTATATTATTAATATTTATTATAATATATTTTATACTTATATCTATATGATCGAATTCAACATTATATATGTTGTGTTGTGTGTATGTAATGAGCATGCCAAGCTGGTTAAGCCAACCAAGGTGGCGGTAGCCATAGAGCAAAGCCACCAAGCATTCAATAATGGCTGTTGCTGCTCCTATGTAAGCCGCCCCATTCTACCGTCAGCCTGCCCATGCTTTTCCAACAACAACACTGTTTGAGTATTAATATATATATTATTTATTGTATTTTTCTTCCTGGTTAACTCTTTAATGTATATTATAATTAGTATGATTATTATTTAACATATCTTATAAGTCATCCGCAAAGTTACATAACGTTTAATACTACCACTGTTAAGTCATAGATTAAAATGTATAAGATTAATCTCTTGCAAATTAACATAAATCATTAATTCTCAAAGCCATATCTTATAAATATATCACTATATATTACTTAATTTTGCTAATAAATCAATTATTACTTTCATTTAGTATATTATATGTCAATATTCAATTATTAAAAAAGTAGGTTTAAAAAAAAAACATTTCGAATTTAAGAATGGTTAGGGCATAACAATTTTATTGAAACTAAATATAACCGCTGTTCAATGCATTAAGTATATGAAAGGTTAAGTATAATAATCTTATATAAAAATATTCAGGTGTGATAAACAAAATATATAACATTGCCCTTCACTCTCTTAAAGCGCGGAGCGTTGTTACAAAATATGTGAGAAGCCTGCAACATATTATTCTTTAATAGACGTCTAATAACTCGCTAAGTAAGTCGAATTATTAACTTATAATGGCACCGAATTATAATGATATAATATAAACAATTTCAACAAATATATAAAACTCATATTGTACATAGGCATGCATATATTATATAGAACTGTCAGGTGCTTAGATCCTGTTATATTATAATTATCCCTGTATATCCTCCAATATAGGCTATATACTATGCTCAAACCTTAAAATACTTGTTATATAGTGAGCAATAAAAGGTTAGACTCCAAACATAACGGAAAGCGGTATTATTCTTATTAGTTAGTTGGTTAAGAACTATAATAGAGAAGATGAGATATATTGACTATTAATCGCTCCAAGATCTGTAGCACTTAAGAAATATGCTGACCTCCATCACTAGGACCACTGCTTAGTAGTGCTTGCAGTGCTTCATGCCTTTATATCTCGCTCGAACTTTTTCTATTTTTAAACTGCTTATATCAGATATTACGTTGTGAATAAATTTAGTATCAAGCTATGTGAAGAAGTAAATATATCTACTCTTCGAAAAATTAACATAAAGTGAAATTATCAATATAGAAAATCCCGGTCAATGCAATTGTGAGATGCCAAAGGCACACATTGTATCTACTTGTTTATAAGACAAATAATGTTCCAATTTCTCTCATATCTAGACCAATTTTATAGGCTCCATATCTACGTATAAAACTTTTAATTACACTATCACCTGAAACATATCCTCCATTCGACAATATGCGCGGTCTTATATTTAAACCTCGTCTAGAGCTACCTGCCTATTACCCTCTCGATTATTGTCTATATTGATACAAGTGAATGGTAACCCATAGCATGACTAATAATTAAAACTTAAATAAATAAAATGATTAATAATAATTAAATAAATAATTTAATTAATATAATAAATAATTATTATTATTTTAATAATAATAATTTACAGATTTAGCAATCTGCAAAATCAGCAGATTGCTTACAAAAAATGTCCATCCTTTGTGATTTTTTAAGTCATTTTGCAAAGGCTACTTTGGTTTTAGATATCTAATGACAATGAATAAACAATCGATTTATTAGAAATTCTATCAGCTTTAAAAATGTCCTCTTCAAGTTTTGCACAAGCATAACAGGAAACTACTTACTTCAAAAATGTTCTAAAATTTTGAGTGAGCGCACCCAAAGGAAGGTCTCTATTTGGGATAGGCAGACAATGCTTTTTCTTTATTATTTAACGTATATTTACAAACACTTCAAAAGGATGATTCTATCATTATTCTTATTAATTTTATCTTATCTAAATTTAGTAATATTTCTTTCCTTTATTTATTTCAATAATAATATTTATTTCCACTTTAAAGTTTGTATAAATTAAATAATAGTAACTATTTAATAATTAAATAAAATGATAAATAATGATAATTAAATAATAATTATTTATTATTATTATATTTATTTTAGTTTTAATATGTATGCATGTATGTGTGTGTATTCATTTGTATATATAGACATAATAGACCGGAGGGGGTAAGGCAGGGGAACGAAATGGTTCAAGATAAGACCTAGCCTGAAGTAGTGTGAATTATGGTTTCAGGCTAGGTTCTAGAAGTTTTGTGGAGGGAGTTTTAGTTGGTATAAGGTAGATCCTAATCCTTATACCAACTTAGCTCTTTTATAAGTTTAGAGATAAAACTTATCTCTTTTATAGGACTACTTGCGTGCCAAATTTCAAACTGTTTTGATAATTTTTCTGTGTTAGAAATTGAGTTGACACCATTAGCTAAAATAATAAGAGATTCATACACTCAGAGAACTTAGTTACAATCAGCTGGGATGTCTTAAAAACACCTGAAAATGATAATTTAGTTGAAATCTAGGTTTCTGGTTTGTAGTGCAAACACAACACTTTTCCTTTATAACAAATGAGGAAAAGTAAAAAATGTACTTTTTACTTCAAATATTGTTAATATAATATATGGTCTGAATGTAGTATGAATTTCTGTAAGTTGTTTTGAAGGATGTGTAAGTAATAATTATATTAACATACAACAAAGCAGTTTATACGAACTATTTACACATAGGGATACTGACACTCTTGATATTTTGTCTCTTTGTTCAATGGTCTAGACTAAAGTAATGTATAAACCAAGTAGGGAAATTCCTATACTAACCTGTGTAAAAAAATTCAGACATGCGTGAGCTGATGGTTGGCTCAAAAATAAAAAAAGCTAAAATTGAGAAAACTGCGCATGAGCCTTTTGGGATTTAGGTTTTTTACTTAATTTTGTTGGCAACCCTGATAACAGTGAGTTTTACTTTGTATCGCGTTTTGTACTTTAATATGTACATGATAATGTAATGATTTTGTAATAATTCTGTGAAATAATTTTAACAATAATTTAGTTAAAGAAAATGAGAAACTATAGTAAAGGTAAACCACATGTTTTTATTAAGATTTTGAAGAGCATACAGACAACAGTGTATTAAATATAACTTAAAATTAAGATTGCTTTTATTATAATCAAAAATTTTAGATTAAAGTTGTTAAATTACTAATTACGATTACAAAAAAATGTCCTTAGTTAAGTTGTGCTCACTTTAAATAAAGTTTAATTAGTTGCTTGTTTACCATTAAACAAGCTGCTGGGTTTGTTTAGTCATTGAAACAAACCCAGTACTTAATGATTTGCTCTTAAACCTCTATAGGATGTTAAAAAACGTATTTCTTACACAAATTATCAACATATTATACTAAATTGTACAAAGAAATGCAATGAAATCAAACATTTTTAGTACCATTATAAAGGTTGTTAACATTTACAGGAGCAAAACAAAATAGCCGCGCCCATAGGAAAATTTGAGCCATCTCCCTGGTGGACAAAATGTGAACTACATGCCAGGTCTGACAGAAATTTCATTTATTTCCCTGCTTGGTTTATATATTACTTTAGTCAAGAATAATTTTTGAAGCTATATAATTTTGTCTTGTTTATTTTGATTTTCTTTTGATTTCAGTTGCCATTGGACTTATAGTGCAACATATAAGAGAATTTTTAACTTGTCGAAACAACAATAAAGACCATCTAGTGACTTCTCCTACAAGTATTAATAAAAAGCCTTTAGGTGAAACATCATCTAGGATGCATTAAATTTTGTTTCTCTATTTATTCTCTCTAAGCTGTTGTAATTTATTTGGACAAAGCTGTAATAAATAATATATATATATATATATATATATATATATATATATATATATATATATATATGCATATATGAAATGAAACAACGATACTAAATCTTTAATGACAATCGTTAATTAATATGTTCAGAAGCCGACCAAGGAATAAAAGGGAAAGGTAAACCTTTGTTGGTATAAATCCTAATTCTAAACAAGACTATTAGAGAACCCTAATAGTTAGTCTGTTGTCTTAAGTTATAGACTTAGAACGAAGTTCTGCTTAAACTTTTAGTTGTGTTAATTAAAATTTGATAAGTTAACTTTAATTTTTTTTAAACAAGATTTTTAATTTCATTAAATACTTACTATACTTATCAAAACCTGCACACTTATATTTTTTCACTTTTTGGTCAACCTCTTGGGTATTTTACTTCAAATATTCAGTAAAACATTGATTAAAATATTTTTATTGTATATAATAATTATTTAAACCATTTCTTTTGAAATATTTTTTCAACAACACTTTAAAAATTTTTATTAGACATTGTACATAATCTAATGTAAAATTATTTTAACTGAGCTTAATAAGTTTTTTATTTTGCTGATCAATCCCAAGCACATAAATTATTATCATAGTGTTATAAAATATTATTTTAGTTAATAAAAATTTAACTTTGTTAAATGCAAATTCATGGGATGTTTTTTCAATTTTATTAATGAAGGTGCTAAGAAAACACCAAAATATATAGAAATATATTTTTTACCGTACTTTAGTAGATTTAGAAAAAAAGTTAGGAAAACTGTCATTTGAAATTAACTGACAATTTTATTATTATGAATTAATATTTATATATATTTAACCAAAATATCAGCAAATTAATACGAAGTTGCTGGGGCTTGATACTCACCCTGTATTTACTCTGTGGAACTACCTCTGACCATACTTTACAATGCCATCCAAATCAAAAAAGGCAGTAAGTTGGTCATGTTACTGCTGTCACTTAATGTCTTTTTGGATTGACGGGCAGTAGAGTCCTGTTAGATAGCAGCACCAGTAATATGGTGGTATTTTATACATTTAAGTAAATAAAAGTGATGATATTTTATTAAGAGCACTTATATTAATACATAGATATTAAGTCTTTTCAGTTGATTGTATTTTTGGTAAATCTTCGGTATACGGTGCACCCTGTTATCAATACTATATATCGATATATTTTTAGTTACGCGACACGTAAACGAGAACTGAGCACTTAAAAGATAAGCAGCGTCGTTAAATTATTAATTATAATTAAAACATTAAAAAAACCATACAACAAATAAATAAAAACATTAACTACAAAAATATAATAAAAAACCTGAAAATAACAAACACAAAAATACGCGTAACATAAAATTAGATGTGGTGTATCATCGATTATTCTTATGAAAACATAGTTAAAACATTAAAAAAAAAATGAAAATAGTTATAAACCATTTTACAACAAATAAATAAAAACAAAAACAACAAAAAACATTTTAAAAAATAATAAAATATGTTCATAAACGTAAAAGAAAAGGCATATATCGATTATTCCTACGTCACATCTCTAAACTAAAAATATATCGATATATAGTATTGATAACAGGGTGCACCGTATACCGAAGTTCAGCCGTATTTTTTTAGTATACTAAAAATTAAAGAAAAAATAAAATATAATTTTTTGCTCTTAATGGAAGTTAATATTTGTATAATTTGTGAATGTAATTTTGCTGGAATAGGGTCAACAAGTTTTACTCTAATTTTTTACTTTAAATTTTTAACAGTCAACAATAATAACAATAAATTGTACGAGAATTTATTAATGTCAATAATAATTTGATCACTAGATAGTAATTTTGACAAAAAATAAATTCATGGATCATAGACTTTAAAATTCACTTACAATTAAAATTAACCGTATAAAAATAATGCAAAAAACATAATAATTATATGGAGCTCTAGGAGACAATTAGAGTATTTTTGATAATGGTTATATGTTAGGATTCAACCCCCCCCCTCCCCAGATACATGTTGACTCTATTCCTCTTCAGTTATAACTTTAAAAATTGTGGGAATATTATATGCTTTTTATTAAAACAAGAATGAAGAGTATTTTAAGTAACTATAAAAATCCTATTCTCATGTAGGATGTATTCTTTGAGGTGAAAACTCAACCAGGTGCCTCATATGTTGCTTTCCTGGTTAAAACATAAAAAGTTATAATTTCTTTAGTGTTTTTATTTCTAATGATTGTATTGTTATAATTTTGACTTCCATACTTTATTCATTTCATGATTTTAACTCTTAACGAGAAAGAAACCAAACAAATCCTTGAATCTTTTTTTAAATGACAGAGCTCGTTTTATTAGGTATCACTATCATTGAAAAAAGAAAATCCTATAAATAATTAGGGGGCCTTGTGCTGAAAAAGCACTTATTAAGTTAAGTACTAACAAGTAAATGGTTAAGTTTTATCTTTGTTGCCCCAGACTATGATGATGTCCACTAGTTGACATTCAACTCTGTTAGTTATTTAAAAGAGAGATATTATAGCTGGTTTCTATATTTTTCGCTTATCTTAGTTTTTAACTGCTCAATTCATTTTTTTAAACTTATTGTCTTCAGTTGAAATTGTTGGAAACAATTTCAAAAAAAATTGTAAGACTGTTTCTAGTCATATTTTCTATTTTGTCTTTTTAATAATCTATGTTTTTGTATTAAAAAATGACAAAAAAATACATAATCGATACTGCTAAATTATTCATTAAAGGGAAGAAACCATGAAAATTTAGCTAATATCAATGTAATATACAGATATTTTGTGTCCTTTAAGAACATGATGTTTTGGATTTTGTCTGTGAGTCAGTTACATTTTTATTTAAATGCCAGGTTGTGTTGAAACTAACTTAGTGAGGCAATTACATCAATATATTACTAAAGTTTATAATTAGTTAATATAATTAGCTAAAAATATAATTTGGAATCTACTTTATTTAAAAAAATACAGGGCGGATCATTTCATATACCTATGTTGACGAAAGTAATGCCTTTACTTTTTATCAAATCTTTATTTTCAAAGATAATAGATGTATTAAAATATATATTCCTAAGTACAATTATAAAATTAAATATGAGAGCGATCAAGAGATCCAACTGCTATGGTTTGCCATGTTAGGAAGGCAGCATACCACTCTCAAATATCCTAATTAACAGTGGTGTTAAGCTCTTGACAAACTTTTGTCACGTCCTGTATATTAATATGATATTTTGTAGATTAATATGATATTTATTGTTATTCATTTACCTGGGAAAATGGTAAAATAATATGACAATTATTTATTTAAAAAATCGCAAATTGACAATACAATTGTCACTACAATAGTATATTGTAAAATACTATTGTTACTATAATCAGCTGTAGTAGCTTAGCTGAGTTGGTAGCATGACTTATGAATAGGCCTAGTTATGCCCCATCTTTATAAACAGTGCATAGATTAACAGTCAATTCATTTAAAATATTGAACAGTAAGTTAATAATGAAAAATATTAATTTTACTTAGTTAATAGTTCTTTTTATTACTTTTAAAACTAATTAAATAAATGAAGAATAACTTATTGTAAAAGACGGGCCATTAGAAATTTATATTTGGCATGAAGCCTAATTCGCAATTCATTAGAAGATGGCTTGACAATCTTATAAGAAAGGCAGCCTAGAATCTGTTTCTTAGGTTTGTCTTCTGGTGTCTATTGTATCTAGCAACTACTGTTAAAATTACTATAAAAACACATTGTATATATATATATATATATATATATATATTATATATATATATATATATATATATACATACACATATATTATATATATATATATATATATATATATTATATATATATATATATACATATATATATATATATATATATATATATATATATATATTAATGTTTTTTCTTTTTTGTTTGGCTTTTTTACTAGTCTTAAGTAGTTTAATCATTTGATGATGTATTCTCTAAACAATATTATAAGAAATTAAAAATTATTACTATATTTATAGCGGTTTAAATTCCTAATATTTATTTTTAAAAATATATCTATGAACAAATTTTTGTACTGTTTCAGTTTAAAATAAATCATAAGTTATTGTTACGAATGATTCTTTGCATTTTTTTAATATATTTTGCGGATGCAGGGAGGAACAGTGAGAGGAAGCGTGACAAGTTATTTTTTTATTTTTGTGAAGCAAGTTATTGTTATGAAATAAGGCCAATTCTTAGTTATACCTCGAAGAGGAAGGTCTTTTCAGTTGTAGCAGTAGTAAGAGGCAGAGTAGTAGAAGAATAGTGATCAGTAGTAGTTAGTGTAGTGGAAACAAAGTACAAGATATAGTCTGTTTCCGCCACATTATCTTGTCAGCCTTAACAAAACTCAATAAGGTTTTGTTTGCCTTTTTGTACATGTTTTCTTTTTATTCCCAAACTTAGTTTAAAGAAAAGGGTAAAAGTGAGAAGAATCAGGAAGAATGGTGTGAAACAGGGCTTAATCCTTCTTTGAAAGAAAAGTAAATCTTTTTACTTATTTTAACTTTAAACCTAGTTTTTTGTGGTCTTCCCTCAAATGTTCCTAAAGAAACAT
Source organism: Microvelia longipes (assembly GCA_018340805.1). NCBI lineage: Eukaryota > Metazoa > Arthropoda > Insecta > Hemiptera > Veliidae > Microvelia > Microvelia longipes. The sequence goes on from JACMZG010000008.1 coordinate 61,913,442, forward strand.
TTGAGGGAAGAAAAATGGTAGGCTGACATTTATGTCAGCCTACCATTTGTGTTGCTTTTCCATTTTCTCCTTTCTTCTACCCTTTAAAACGAATTATATTTCTCCACACCAGTTTTCAGAATGAATCCATTATACACGGATTATTGGTGACTTGTTATGGAATATTATTATGGTCATGAGGTAATTTCTTTTTATTATTAAATCCTGTTGGCCTCACTAACACAGAGTTATGCAATTGCAAACATGTAATAATTGCATATGTAATATGCAATTGCATTGTAATTTGCAATTATAAACTGCATTGTGTGTAGCCCATAAAATAACAGCAAGGAATGATAAAAAGAGTAAAAATAAAAAAGTTTATTTAAAAATGCTTAATACAACTTAAAATGAATATTTACAAGTTATAGGTAAGAAATTATTAATCTAAATAAATAACCATAATGTGGGTAGTGATTTCAAAGATGACAGATTTAGGTCTCAGACGTTTCAAGATTTATTGATAATAAAGTTCTAGATTCATTCCATCATGAATTTCATCTGTATTTTCAAATAAGGAAAATTAACAAGATATTGATAAAATCAAATAAGTAAATGGAAATGACAATCCTAAATAAATAAATTTAAAAAATATTATAATAAAAGAATAAAGGGAGTTACTTATGATCATTCTTGTGTTGTTGACATAGAAATAAGACTTACTCATTAGGTTTTGTTGTTGTTATCACTGATTAGGTAGTATATATTCATCTATGGTTGATATTGGTTACTCATCTACAGTATTTTTTTTAAATTCAATACTAAGGCTTTGCAATGATACCTTTCTTGAGTTTCCCAAATTGCTCTGGCAATATTTGTCACAGATACTTGAAATTCGGTAAGCAACTATGCTAATGAGTATAGAGTCATCTGCTTTTTGATGTTTTGTACTCCCTTTAGTAATATATTGCATAAAAATGTTGATTTTCTACAAAATAATCTTTAAGTTAAAAATGCATGAACCCGATTATTTATCTCATTATAGGAGGTTTTCAGAATTACAAATGTCACTATTATAGTCCAAGAACCAGACCTGAAAAAATGTGACTCATTTTGTACTACTTCAAACCAATTTTTTCTGAAAATATACATTAAAATATGAAGAAAAACGTAGTCTGCCTATCCAGAGTGGAGCCCTTAATTTAAAGGCCCATGCTCAAAATTTTATAAAATCGCACAAATTTTAGTATTCTAGAAATGAGTGGTTCCCTGTAGGTCAATGCAAAACAAAAAGAGAACATTTTTTAAAGATGATAAAATGTCAAATAAAGTGAGTGTTTAATCACACCATAATCCAATAACTACAACCAAAGAGTTAATTTATGCAAAGTGAGCAAATTTCTTTGAAGAAATATTAGCTTTTTGAGCATTTTTTGCCATTTAACATATTACATAACTTTAGTAGTAGTTATCCAATTTTGATGAAAAAGCCACCATTTTTATAGGAAATTTTATTAGCTTTAAAAAATGTTCTCTTCATGTTTAGCACACGACCTACAGGGAACCACTTATTGCAGAAAACTGAAATTGGTGCAATTTTTTAATATTTTGAGTAAGCGCATTCATATGAAGGGCTTCACTCTGGATAGGCAGACTATGATTTTACTTTATAATTTAAAAATGAGTCACATTTTTTAGGCCTGGCTCTTGGACTATTAAAGAGTAACCATAAATAAAATATTATAAAATGAGATTTTTATAAGACACATAAATATGGATAACTCCTTAGAGTGTTATAAAATGTGCTAGGTCAACATCCCCTCTTCTTTTTTCCCGGGTAAAAATAATTTCTGAAGTTTGAACCTCTTAGTAAGTAGATTGTACCCCTGCTTGTTTAATTAATTCCACTGTCCAGGAAATAATGGACAGGGGAATGGATGGACACACCCATGATGGATGGGTGTGTTGATGGATATCTCCATCAACTTTTTGTAAAAACATATTTTTATTACTACTACTTCAGAAAGAAATAAATAATTGATTATAAAGGATACAATCTTGCAGCATAATGTGGTCCTTAAAAATAGTGTACCATTTCTTCAATACAATTTTCTCCCATCTTGTTCCAGTTTGAGCAGCTATAAGTTTCTTAAGATCTCCAATGGTATCATCAGGATTGCATTTGACTCGTACTTTCTTTCCAAGGCGGTCATTACAAGTTACCTCAATCATGTTAATTTTTTAAATAACCTAAAACATAATTGTAAACACAATCATAGCACAGAAGTTTTCAGTATTTCATCGGGGTTGTATACTTGAGAATACAAACCCAAGGAGTCCAATCACTTAGGATCCTAAATATTATAGAAAATAAACTAAAAACTAGTTGTCTACTATTTTTAGTCTTATCCATAATTTTATCCATTATTTTTATCCTCATCTGGTAGCATTGGTCTAAAAAATGTATGGCAAACAATGATTCTCAAAGGCTTTCTCAAATCGAACTTCCATCAACCGAACAACCTCATAAGTGTCATTTTCATGAAGAAAATTTGCTAAAAGGTGGGATTATTGGATGAATTTAACTCGTTAGTTGCTCATTAATGGCCACCTAGCACTGCAATCATTTCCCTTGTTGACCAGATGTTATCGTTTAGTCCACCATCTTTACATAGGATATATGATCAATGGTCAGGGGGGTCCAGCTTTAGCAATTTGGTTGTTTGGTAGTAGCACAAGCCTCACAAGGTAGTGGAGAAAATAGTAAGCTTGTCAGTTATGATACTTGTGTATTTCCGGTGTGACAAATTCAATCACAATGTTTATTTGATTATTAGATATTTGCTACGACAGTTGTTTGTTAGACAAATTATCTTTAAATATTTGCTTTTGATCATTTATTTTAATTTCCAGGCATAAGTACATACATTTTTAAATAATAGGCATAATATAATTAATTTTTAAATCAACTCTATAGTATGCCATTTTTTCCTTTGTCCATTTGTAAAATGGAAAATAAAACAGAAATTATGGTACACTGTACCGTTTTGGAATGTCCCAATAAAGCTGGGAGAGCTGATATGTACGAGTTTTTGAAAGATCAAGTAAAGATTAATAAAAGGTGGGAGGAAGTGTCATGTTTTTTCATTTTTACCACTGATTTGGGGGACCAGCGCTAGTAGTGAGTCAAAGATAGAAGAAGAGGGAAGTTGGCAATCTTGTTATATAGGGTTATAGAGTCTGTGGTGGCAGCCACTGTTAAAACATCAAAGAAAATGGGATCATTTCTTTAAAAAAACTAATTTTTTGGTACTTGCACTGTTTTTTAAGGGAGTCAGTTCCACTTGTTATTATATTCCAAGTGGAACAATCTTCATCAACAAAAAGCAACATGAAATGTGCATAACCTCATCTACAATAATTCAAGGCACTTAAATAGCCCTAGCGGCAGAGACTATAGATACTTAAACAGTAAGACTGTCGACTAAATGGTGGGAAAATTTGGATTCCGGTCGACACTAGCGTGGCAGGGGACCTACCTTTCAATTGAGTGGGCGTGTCTTGATTTCCCACTGTCAGTTTGAAATTTAATTTTTATCCTTTGTATAATTATACTTCTAACTAACCCTACCACTTTACTCTTACACAGAACGCTTCTGATTATTTTTAAGTTTTTCATTCAAGTAATTTATTAATTTAATTGATTCAATTAGGTAATAATGAAATAGTGACTAAAGTTTACACGCGGTAGAAGATAGATTTTGGCATTTAATGCATAATTACATCGGCAAGACGCTCACATGTGATTTAATGTAATTACCTGATAAAATCAACAAAATTAATATATTAATTAAATGAAATTTACACTTATCTGCCATCAGAAGCGTTCTCTAGAAGTTTTAAAAAGGTTTCTATTTACTTTTAGTTTTTGAAATACAGAACATGCAACGGCGAAAAATACATACAGAAAACGTATCATTTTATAATAATAACAAATATAGCTGTCATAACCAAGAATTGCCATGGTATTCATAAATTTCAATATAAAAATATAATGAGTCATTTTAGGAAAGCTACTGGGGTTAGTTCATGAGTTGTCTGCACCGGTCCGCCGCAGCGCTATTTTTAGTAGCTTGCGATAATTGAATCCAAACTTTTCCTCATTTAAGTTAACCCCCTCTGCCTAGCGGCCAAAAATTTCTTCTTTTGACATAGGTACTTATTTTGACAGCTCAAAATACGTGAGTAAAATCTCTAGTTGATTCTATTCCATTATAGGTTGAAATTTATGTGGGAATTATAGTATTACACACCGTTATAATCTGTTAACAGCATAAGAAAATATTGTTGAGCAACCAATGAGGTTTGCCTGATATGTAACGGTGGGCAGGGTTTAACATCCTGGACTAAACTGGCCATTAAACGGCCGCTTATTGTAAATTGTTAAAATAAAATAAACAAAATAACCTCATTTACTACTTCCCAATATTTTCCCACGCTGTCAACAGATTACAACCGTGTGTTATACTATAGTAATAAAAGAAGTGCCGCTTTTTGGTAACACACGGATATATCTCAGTAATATCTTTAGCAAAAGATTCTTTATAATCAAATTTTAAGTGAACTTACCAAAATTTTATTAATTTTAATTAATTATAATACGAAACTTCTAGAAATACACAAGGATTAAAGCTAACAATAACAAGACTTATCAATAAAGTATACTTCTTCTTTTTCTTGTGATAATAATAGTACGTATCGTCGAATTGTATAAGCCAAACATCTCTCTTCAAATATTAGAGATTCTTTTTTTCATTATGACATTCATAAAGAAACATAATGTATACATCCTGTTAGGCAGAGCTGCCGAAATTAATAAAATTAGCTAAATTCGTGGCCAAATAGCACGAAAAAACAAGTATTAAAATAAATCGAAGTCACATGTCGGTCTCCGAGCAGCTAACCGGTTCGAGTTTAATTATTTACTATAAATTTAAATCAATATTTTTCCCTTGTTTAATCTGCACAGTATACGCTTCTCTGACTAAGCTTACTCTCACCTATATCAGCAGCCGGGGAATCTGTTGGATTTTATATGTTTCCCTCATGGTTCCCTCTTAGAATCTGAAGTCTAATTACTATGCCATAAAGTATGCTAGTTATGCAAGACAATGCCGCATTGTCGGTTTAGTATACGCGTACTTTGAAGTTAGTCTATTAAAGAGAGAAAGTTTATTTAAGTAATTTAAGTAAGTTTAATTAAGAGAGCAGATATCTAAAGTATTTTACAGTCAGACTATCAGATTTTTAAATTCATGTTGGTGTAAAGAAAAAGTATTCCGTGTCATTAGTATTTAGGTTTTGTCTTCTAAAATTCTTGTAGTAGACTTATACCAAGAAATATGACAATGACATACTCCTTGCTTGTACTCTTGCCGCTTTTTAAAAGTGGAGTTTCTAAAAATGAAAACCTGTCTTGTTTTGGTAAATTGCTTTATTTGAATTTTATTTGACACATCTGTTCGAAAATATTTATATTATTATATTATGTAAATATTTATTATCATAATAAAACTAAGTTTTGTAACTCTATTTATAAAACTTTGATGAATAATGTTCTTAATAAATTAATAATATATATTATAATCAGACCCGTAGCCAGCCAAAGCTCGTAGGGGGGGGGACCAATCCCAGATGGGGGCGAAATTCACACATCTACAAGGAAATACCACAGAAATCTACTTCGTCAGAGGGTGAGAAATATTTTCCAGGGGGGCGATTCCCTCCTGGCCCCTACCTGGTTACGGGCCTGATTATAATACTATAATACAATACTATCATATATTATACACCATGGTTAAACACCATTGTAAATTTTAAAAATGATTAACACTGAGGACTCTAGGATTGTTCAGTGTAGAATGGTTTACACTAATTATAGCTTATTAATGCTAAAAGTTTTTCAATAAAGATACCTGTTCGCAGAACAATAATGACAATATATTTCTTTATTTGACATCTTACATCAAAATTTATAATTAAATAGACAATAAACGAAATAAATTTATCGATATTGCGAAATACACACACACACACTACCTATACACACACACACACACACACACACACACACAAGCGGATATGTCGACTGAAAGGCGAAGAATAGTGGAATTTAGGATGGCAGACTTCAACCAAAGGAGTCTGGACGAGAGAGTTCTTCCCCCAGATCAAAACTCGCACCTCTGCCAGCCATCTTAAAACCAACTATCTTCTCACTCAGGTACTGTCAGGACACGGTAGGTTTGGACAGTATTTACATCGTTTTGGACGTCGAGACTCGCCTAATTGTTTCTGTTCAGCTGGCGTACCACAGGACCTAAGACACTTAATTTATGACTGCGAGATATTAGAAGAAGAAAGGCACATCCTGCAAATGGAAGTTGAAGGAGCAAACATGACTTGGCCACCTCCAGTCAACCAACTTATATCTTCAAGTATCTACTTCCACTTCCTCAACTACCTGAAAAAAATGGAAACAAAAATTATGAAAAGAATTTAAACAATAAATGTATAATATCATTAAAATGTATTATGTATAATTTGTATTTTTTGGTATAATTTGTATTTTTTTTTAAATTGTATTTTTCTAATTTTTATTTTCTTTGTGTACAATTTGTATTTTGTGAGTACAATTGGGTTTGAATTTTTCATTATGTGCAATTGTGTGGTAATTTTTTGTGTGTATATATTTTTTTTTCATTTTATTATGTCTATACTTGTATTTTTTGTATATTTGTAATTTTTATTTTTAAATTGTAAACAAGAAGATTTTTCCTTATATTAATATATAAACACCCTAATACATCATGCCCTTCTATCTATCTATCTATCTGAAATAACTACTCATGAATAATGTATATCAGTACAGAATTATTTCCTTAAAACTCCTTAAAGCAAACAGCACTTGCAAGAATAGAATTGATGAAATTAAAAGAAAACTGAAAAGTGCAATATTGTAAGCATGTTAAAATTATATATATTAAGTTAATGTAAGACTTACCTTATTCTTTGATCGTAAGTTTGTATTACCATTAAACTAAGCGTGCAATAATTTTTGGAGCACGCTACAAAAAAAAAAAAAAAAAAAAAAAAAAAACATATATATATATATATATTTATAATATATATACAGGGTGTTTCATATATAAAGTGTCCACCAGAAAAGGAGGTGATAGTACTCCTCAAAGGAACATAAAATGTCCTATATATAAACCCGATCTCCAACCGTTTTCCCACAAGGTCAAATTTAATATTTCAAAAAAATATTTGACCTCACATCATAAAATTGTTAATAGGGATTTAACTATTCAAGCTAGAAAGGCGAAATTGGTTTCATTAGAAAGCTGAGTAAATTTCCTAAAGGACTAACTACTAACTATGTCAAATATTTTGGAACTACTGCCCAAATTTTGCATGAAACATGATTTTTTTTAAAAAATGAATTTTATGGAATTTTTGTAGTAGGGCATTAGAGGAAGTAAGAGATGAGCAAAAGTTCAGCCAAGAACGGAAAAAACTTCTCTTATGACTGCCCTTTAAGAAAAATTAAATAATTTTATACATTCAATAGTCAAAATTTTAAGCCATTCTTCCTTTTATTTATTATCATTTTTTCCAACTTCTAGGAAGAATGGCTTAAAATTTTGACTATTGAATGTATAAAATTATTTAATTTTTCTTAAAGGGCAGTCATAAGAGAAGTTTTTTCCGTTCTTGGCTGAGCTTTTGCTCATCTCTTACTTCCTCTAAGCCCTACTACAAAAATTCCATAAAATTCATTTTAAAAAAAAATCATGTTTCATGCAAAATTTTGGGCAGTAGTTCCAAAATATTTGACATAGTTAGTAGTTAGTCCTTTAGGAAATTTACTCAGCTTTCTAATGATACCAATTTCGCCTTTCTAGCTTGAATAGTTAAATCCCTATTAACAATTTTATGATGTGAGGTCAAATATTTTTTTGAAATATTAAATTTGACCTTGTGGGAAAACGGTTGGAGATCGGAGTTTATATTATAGGACATTTTTTGTTCCTTTTGAGGAGTACTATCACCTCTTTTTCTGGTGGACACTTTATATGAAACACCCTGTATATATTTATGTATATACATTTACAAGAGACCTAAGTCACGTTACATTTTTACCTAGGATCGCTTATGTTACTAAATGAAATGTTGTACTTCTCTTTGTGTATATTATGTTATTACTTTAAATAATTATATTATTATAATGGTTAATGTGGACGTATGTGTTTACGTATGTGTACATTTGTGTAATGATCACAATTTAAGCGGTAATGACGATCTTTAATAGCACGAAGAAATAAGCTGGAAAGCTTATGGCAAACTACTCTAAGTTAATCCAGCGAAACGGAGGATAATCCAATAGGTCCTAAGTAAATTTCGGAGATTTTTAAGTTGTAGGAACCCTTGCTCTAGATATACATAATTCATGATGATGGAACAGTGCTTCCTTTCTTTCTTATTTATTTACTTTTTTCATAAGTAACGGTTTCATACAAATGTGACTTTTTTAGTCATTCGTTTCTTTAATTTCTCGTTTATGGTTCATACCCAAAGTTTACGTTCCGTATTACGATTCCCCACTTTCTAGCTTTTTTTCATTTATTGACGCTAAAAGCACTAGATTATTTCTTGTCATAACAAAACATTGTTTGTCCTGTCTGTTGTTTGTTTTCATATACTATACTTAAATTTGTTATATATTACTTTGTGTGTACTTGTGTTTGCCGAAAAATAAACAAATATAGTTGGAACTTGACAGTTTCTTTCATAGACAATAGAATTCAGTTTTAGATTTCTTTTTATAGTTAAGAGTTTAAAATTTTTAATTTAATAAAAAAATTTTAAGTCTGTTATAAATTTGAAGTGAGAAGTATAGTTTTACAATGCTACAAGATTAATGCGCAGTAAGATATCATTGAAAAGGATGAACGCTTTTAACAGCAAGTTGTATACAACCGCTAGGGCCATAGATAAATAATTTTGTTTATGTATGCATTGGACTTCATTATGTAAGTGACTTATTTTTTATTTATTAACCACATTAGTGCCATACCAACATTCCCTGTAATAGTACCAAAATTACAATCAATAATCAATTCCCAAGTTCCTCTCAAGAACTTATTGAAATATAAAATCATTTTTTTTAAATTTAGGGAATTTCCAAAGGGGAAGAATGAGTTTATTAGAATCATCGAGTGGTAAAGGGGAGGTGTAGTGTTTTGCAAAGGGAGATCACTGAGAAAGATATAATATATATATATATATATATATATATATATATTTATATATATATATATATATATATATATATATATATATATATATATATAATATATATATTATATCTGTGTGTGTATGTGTATATTTACATGTATGTATGCACTAGTTCCTGACGTTTTTTGTTTCACGATAACTTTCGGACACTTTCTCGGATCGAAATTAAACTTGACGCGAACATCGAAGTGCAGAACCCTCTAGTTTAAGTAATGTTTACTGCGTCATTAATAGTGATGAGCACCACAATAGTGACTCAAAAAGAAATTTCTAAAATTCACTATAAACTAATAACCTCTGGGTTCGAGCTGAAATGTAAACTTCATTTATAACTATGTAAAGCAAACAAGATGGTGAAGTCAAAAAATATTAGCATCACTGATGAGTTTATCGTTAGCAATTTATGTAAATATGTCACGTTTTTCGACTAATGCATTTTGGATATATGCTTATATTGTGGCGATATGCCACTTAAAAAGACTAGTATTACGATATCCTGATACAGGACAACAATAACGTGGCCACGAAGTGGCCTAAGGGAGGCGCGTAGACCGCAAAGAAGCTTCGTCGTAATACTTCTTTCCTATAGATCAACAATCCATATTTTGTGGACGGTTTTAGTATATGGTATGCTACTGCTCAGACAATAAAGTGTTAACATAAAACCAAGAAATTGATAGATTGATATTGATTGCTGAACAAGGGATCCAGCATTTCGTAGAAAAATTGCCCGTCTAGCGGACCTTCGCGCAAGAATTATTTTGTTTTAATAAACACTAGTAATGCACATCGAAACACACATCGATAAACACTTGACGCGAACATCGAAGTGCAGAACCCTCTAGTTTAAGTAATGTTTACTGCGTCATTACTGTTTTGTTGCTTCGCTCGCATCAAGACCTCACGTTAAACGAATACATCAAATAAAATTATTTATTTAAAGCAAGCGAAGATAGTCTATCGAAACATTCGGACGCTATACTATTTTAAAGTATAAAGTCAAAAGGGCTCGCTTCGCTCGCTACAATACGTATATTTATCATAATACATATTAGTAGAAATGGCTCGCTTCGTTCGCTAGATTGCTTATATTTATAATAATTCAAAGATAAAAAAAGGCTCGCTTCGCTCGCTAGATTGCTTATATTTATAATAATACAAAGTTAAAATAAAGGCTCGCTTCGCTCGCTAGATTGCGTATATTTATAATAATACATAAAAAAAGGCTCGCTAGATTGATATATTTACAATAATACATAGTAAAAAAAGGCTCGCTTCGCTCGCTAGAATGCTTATATTATAATAATACAAAGTAAAAAGGCTCGCTTCGCTCGCTAGAATGCTTATATTTATAATAATACAGTAAAAAAGGCTCGCTTCGCTCGCTAGAATGCTTATATTTATCATAATACATAGTAAAAAGGCTCGCTTCGCTCGCTAGATTGCTTATGTTTATAATAATTTAATGTTAAAAAAAGGCTCGCTTCGCTCGCTAGATTGATATATTTACAATAATAATAAAAAAGGCTCGCTTCGCTCGCTAGATGTTATATTTATAATAAAGTAAAAAAGGCTCGCTTCGCTCGCTAGAATGCTTATATATTTATCATAATACATAGTAAAAAGGCTCGCTTCGCTCGCTAGATTGCTTATGTTAATAATAATTCAATGTTAAAAAAAGGCTCGCTTCGCTCGCTAGATTGATATATTTACAATAATACATAGTAAAAAAAGGCTCGCTTCGCTCGCTAGAATGCTTATATTTATAATAATACATGGTAAAAAAGGCTCGCTTCGCTCGCTTGATTGCGTAGATTTATATTAATGCATAGCAAAAAAGGCTCGCTTCGCATTCGATAACTATATACATGAGTTATCCAACCATAGTTGTTACGACAACAACTTCGCCATATTAGATGGTAAGACATTTAGAAGATAATTTGTATTTGTTTGATTTTTGAAACTTTATATAATATATTTTCTTACAAAACCTTTATACAAAAATATCTTATTGTTAATTAATAAAAGTAATTGAGTTTTATCAGGCTAAAGCCTGATGAAAGCCTTTGAACTTTGGTAAACCAAAGCTCAAAGTTATTGGGTCCGATTAGTCATAGCTAACAAGTAACTTCATACTACCTTCATACATCGTTCGCCGGCACTATTAATAGATAAATAAGAGAAATAGATACATAAATTTTCTCATACATGTGTTACATACATACAAACACTTTTCAATTGATATAACTAAATAAGACATTAGAAAAAAATGAATGTATAGTTTCCAAAACTACGTCGTCATAAATGAGACAAATATTTTTCATCATGTTATAGATAGGTAATGATGATATGTTATAGATAGGTTATACTAAACTCTCATTGGGCCCTATTTATAGGTAAATTTACTGCCAGCTTTGATAGGGGAACCCGTGACTTGGTGATATTAGGATAGACTATACTAAACTCTAACGGGGCCCTACTTGTAGCTAAAAATTACAGCAAACTCCGACTGGGGCTTGGACTCCATTTATTTAAATTAAAAAAATATAGCACAACAAAATTTCTTTTAAGTCGTCTTTTTGGGGGCTCCTAACTCTCGGAGGCCTTCCCGGAACGCGGGCCCTCGCGGGCACATAAATATGCCCCGTAAGAGTGGCTCTGTCAATACATATATGTGGAGAGACTTGGGTGTTTTATTAACACTATATACTTTACTTACGCTTCTTCTTTTTCTGACAAAATATCTATAACTTCAATTATTGCTTCAATGCTTTATACATTGTAAATATAAAAGCAGGAAAATAAATATAAATAAACATATAACAGTAGGAAGCATTGTAATCGTCTCGTGTCAACAATATAATTGCTAGCGATAGTTCGTCATAAAATGCAATGTTCACAGCTACTCTCAGTATAAAAGCTATTTGCTATGCGCCTGGCAGCGTATATTTTTTTGCTTCTGAAATAAATGATAGCTTGACTCAATGTAATGGATATAATGCTTGAAATAAGTTTAAGGTCATTAGGTGTTAGTTATATGAATAAAAATTTAACATTACAAATAATTATCGCTGTAATTTTCTGTTTTATATTTCTTGTTTAAACATTATTCGTAAAATGATATTTATTTTTTCCATTGTCAGTTATTGAAAAATTTGTGTTTATCGTGTATGGTTATATTTCCTTTTTTAGCCATTTAAAACAAATTCTCAGTAACTGTCCGGAACAATAAAGTTGGTTAACCTGTCAATAAGCATATCTTTTAAGTAACTTATAGTCCTCTGCCATCTAGGGAAAACATTTCTTGATATGTCATAATTTTTTTGCTATGGCAAAATCGAAAACTCTCCATTGACCTCTCTATCATGTCTTTACGTAGCCTGGAAGTCGCTGTTTTGTTTTGTCAGTGAGTTAGGATGACAGCTTCAAATTATTAATATACCAGGTGAAAGGTTTCTGAGTCACCATCATTTAATCATTTAACACGCGGGAAAGCATGGTCCAAGACTTTTGAAAATGCTCTGCATCCTCATAAAGTTGACTTACAACAGTTATTTTTGATAACCGTTACCTAAAGATGATAATTTGTTACCACTCTTGGTAACTTGAAAGAGTTAAACAGCAGCATTTCATAATATTATATGCTATAAAAACCACATCGAATTCTAAATGGTTATACTAATGTCACCATATTCTAGATTGTTTACAAAGCTAAACGTGATAGGTTTTTGTTAAAAATATGTCGTTGCTTTTTGTGATTTTTCTTTTAAATCTATTTCACGATATTTTATACCAGTTACAAAAAATTAATATCACATAAAGTAATACAATTAGCTAACATACAAATTTACAATTACATCATACAATACTATTATAAAAGCCTATTCGCTATAATTAAAGCCATCATTTCTAAAAGAGAGAAAAAAAGTAGAAAGAACAACAGAAAATATAACTAAACAATTTTTTAGTTATTGCGTAATAACTAAAAAACTTAAAATTTTGTCCTGATTTTGAACAAAACTCAGGAATCGTGTACAATATGTCAAACAAATCACCGAAATAAGTTGACTTAGGGATCAATTGTTTTAGAATTTTTTGTGGTTTCAAAAACAGTTATGGCAACCTGCAGTTTAACTTTTCCAAGATACTAAAAGTTCTAACAAAATTAGGATATTTGGGTAATAGTTATCGAAAATAATCGTGAGAATTTTTGGTAATTATAAAATCTATTAGGACCATGTTTTCCCCATTTTTTCAGGAATTAAATATTAATGCATTCGAAATGGTCCAACCGAATAAGTTTAAGTTATAAGTTTTGTAAACCCTATTTTTTGCCATTTAGGTGTTGGGATTGGGGCGGATTTTGGAGTCAACGAATTTGCAGAAAAAAGGAAAGTCAATAAAAAATAAATTCCTTCTATTATATTACTCTCACTTGACAAGATGTTCAAATTAATGCTAATAAAACAGAATTTAGGAACTCTGTCTATACCTAATCAGTAGAAAATTGCTAGGGGTTACTAAAAAGATAAAATTTAAACAATATTTTTATATTAATTTATTATCAATATCTAAGAATCATTCTCTTCCTTCTAAAGACTTTAAAATAAAATTTTTAATGATATTGTTAAAATATGTTTTGAGACTTTTCCTTTCTTAATGTCAAATGTAATAAATAAGTTTCTTATCAGAATCTATTGGTAAGCAGGCTGTGTAGAGGTTTGGCCCTTTCAATTAAAATATAGAAGGGAGGTTTGGGTCGAGTTGATCGGTAGAAGATCATGCGCCCTTGTTGCCGCCGCCTAGCCGCCTCTAGACTGCCTCCCTTGGTATCCAGGCTTTATAGATTTTCCTTGTATTCCTGAACCAGCCTCGCCGCCCTCCAACCCTTCTAACTCCTTGGAGGTGAGTATCCCTACGTATTTCCTTCTTTTAATATAACGTTATAAACTGCATTAGATTCCTACCCACCACCAGTTAAACCTATTTAATACGCCTCTTTTATCTAAATTTGATAAAAACCAATACTAACGTCAACCCAAGCATTTATAACGTGTGCTTTTTTTCTAATTAAGGGCATGCAGTATTGGCCGGTTTGTTTCCGATTACTTTAAAACGTAGTAATTAAAATTTAAACTGACTTTTTATTACTTTATTAATTATTTATTTTTCAAGTAATAGTTTAGATGCTATTATGTGTTGTCTTAAATACGTATTATAATTTTTATTACAACAATCTGTTAAAAATGTTAAGTATTAGATATTACAACTTGTAAAACAAAACAATGCAATTTTCCTTTTTGTATTAATTTAAATAAAGGTCTTCATAAGTACTTCATTTTTCAAGTATAATTATTATAAATACTGTGATAATTTTAACATTTTTAATTTTTTTTCTATAATTCCAAAAATATATCTGTAATGCCATCTTATATCTTGAATTTGTAGATTTATCTTAATAATTCAAAATGATCAAACTAGCGTTGTTAATGACAGCGTAATACAATTACATTTTGTTCGTAATCAAAATTTTAAAATAACTTTAAAAATATAATTATAAATATAAAATTTATGTGATATTTTTTATAAACTTGTTTAACGAATACTTATACTTTTTCTCGCATTTCGGACTGGCTTCGCTCGTCCTCAGAATGAAATCATTTGCCAAAGATTAAGATAATATTATTTCGCTCTTGCTATGCTCGACCTAAGAATTAATACGAAACCAAATTTCTAGGATGTTAGTTATAAGGGGATATGTTTGATATTTTGTGAATTTAAAAATTTTTGATTACTCATCAAAAATTCAAGTTATCGTGGTTTAAAAAATGTTGCCTTCCTGACAACACAACTATATCTGAATACAGCAGGAATTATATAGTCTTACAGACCGCATGATGAAAACCCTTCAGAACGTCAAAAGACCCTAAACCTCAGATAATTATGATGAAACCTGCTTTCGTGTTTTTTAAGATGAACACCATACTTTCCCCATTGACCTACGCTAGTAGGTGAGGAAAAGTAAAAATATTTCAGTGCAGTTTCTCTCTGCTATGTATATAATGTTGTTTAACAATGCCTTTTACGTATGATTTATAATGATTGCGTCCGCAACGGAAACTGTATGAAAATGTATATACATTGAAAATGCTAGTATTATCTCGGTTACGCAATTGTTCACGTCTAATCATAAACGGTGTTAGGCTTTTTATCTAATAAATTTAATACCCAATATTAATTTAACTTCTAATCTGTGTTAGTGTTCTATCCCATTGCGCCAAAAAATAATAAAAAAATTCCATTATTAATTAAAATGGAAATTATATTATTATACCATCATATTCATTATATAGTTGCCTACGCATGTTTAAGCAGACACAACTTTAGATAAAGCCGCCTCCAATGTATTACCAATGCTCGTTCATTGTTTGACGAAAGATAGTGCGAACGCAATTACAAAAGATTCAAGTAAAATAAAACAATCAGTAAAGGTATTTTAAATATTAATACCTATAAATTAGGTCGACTTTAGTCTCTATTCAATAAAAAAACGATAGACACTTTTAGCTTTTTTCCAGTACTGTGAAATAATTATACTTAAATAGTCTCAATAGTTCATTGAATTGAGGATGACCCAAGTATGACCAAATTGTTTTTGTGTCAGGCGATGTCAGACTAATATAATATGCTCCTGCTTCTACTTCATTGACTATTTGAAAGATAAAAAAAAACTATTCACTATGTATAAATTATTAATATAATTTTTATATAATATCTTATAATTATATTATATTATATAATTATAACTTTAATAACATTATATCATTTATAATTTTAATATTATATAATATTTTATATAATATTTATATAATTTATAAATTATTAATGTAATTAAAATATCTACTACACTATGTATAATGTAACCAAATTTGTTTCTCTGTTTTGCGTCATCTTCAGTACCTTCACAAACAAGAAGACAAAAAACATTAATAAACAAAATAATGAAAAAACAAGTGATGAAATAACGCAAAATTCAGAATTTATTTTCGGGTTTATACTTATGTTAGTTTCTTTATTATTTAATCAAGTCATTTATCTTCTTCTTACTTCATAATATTTACCTATTGATCGTGTACGTTACAAAGCTCTATTTTATCTCTTATAGTTGTTATTTTATTGTCTGAACCAATTCCACAGTTTCTATCAAAAATAAAATAAAACTAAATTTGATATACCTAATAGTGGGACCTGCAAAACACTTCTATTCCAAGATTGTAAGATTTTGATTAATAAAAAGTAAAAAGTGAGTTTCTAACAAAAAAACAAACGTTGAAGGATATTAGGCCCATCAGCAGATTACCGGTGTAAACAAAATTTTAAGTCTCTAGTCTCCGTCACAATTAGTAACGGAGCAGTATGGGGAACAAACAAAATTGGGAGTAACATAACCTCAAGGTTATGCTGTCAGTAAGATAGATAATGGTTAATTAGATTTTAAATTGAACTTAGATCATAAAGTTCGTTATCTTATCTTCAGTTTACATCATAATGTTTACTTCTTGACCTTGTGTCGTTACACTACTCTATTTTTATCATGTAAAAATTCTATATCATTTCCCAAACTACGGCCGCAATTTTCATCAGAATCATTCGAGATACGCAAAATTCATCCAACATTATCAGATGTCTTAATGAAGAGTTAAAAGTGAATTTCTAATCAAAATATCGAAAGTCAGCTGATTCTAGACTCACCAGCATAATTCGCTGAGCATGTGTACATAATTTTAATTCTCTGTAACAAATAGTGACGAAGCAGTTTCGGGAATTCGAAAAGAGGAACGGGTAGCACAGCCATAAGCATTGCAAAAAAACCTATATGTGACTTACTAAAAGTACTTTCATAGAAATATACGTTAAATCGGCCATTATTAATAACTTACATGAACTATCAAACATTTATTTATAATTTTGTATTAACATTATAAGTTACGTAAGAGTTACTGATAATAAAACTGGAGTTCTTTAATATTTTTAATTATTAGAACCATATCCATGAGGGATCAATATAGTAAATCAAGTAGTTCTCTATATTTTGTCCTATGACAAAGAGGGATTATTTATTTTATTTTTATTTAATTTAATTTAAGTGCGTTACATAAACTGTACAGGCTGCAATCATACAATACGACCTACCTTTGCATTGACGGTGTTATTTTGGCTAAATTTTTCAATAGTCACTGTGCTTTAAATAAACCGGTATTTAATTTCAACGTGTTTGGTCGTTGTACAAATTTTAAACATAGCTTTAACCGATATTATAAACTTTAACTACTAAACAAATTCTGAGGCAAAGAAGTTATAGTTTCTAATCCTCCTGCTTTGAAAGATACAAGGTAGCTATAATAAGTTATGTCTTTCTTTTGATAAAACTGTTCACTCCATACCCCATGCGGATAGAATGTAAAAGGGTGCAAGTAGATGAGAGTTTAAGGCTTGTAACAAAAGAGCAATATAAAGGTACCTTTTGTTTTTATCTTTTTGCTTTTTCCAACATCTCCAACCCATTAGTGTTTGCATCTATTCCATAATTTTGAAAAAGTACTTACCCACATTGCATGTTCTGTAGTTCAACATAATAGCTCTCCTTTTGTGATTTTTTATAAAAGATGAAAAGTTTCTTAATTATCAGTGAATTTCGAAAAACATAAGAGTTTATTTGAAGGAGGACTCACTGATCAAGTAATTTATAAATAAATAAATAAATAAATATATATATATATATATATATATATATATATATAATATATATATTATATATATATATATAATATATATACAATAAATTATTTAATAGTTTATTTAGTTTATTTAAATTGGTATTTATTACTGAATTTGCCGTTCTTCAGGATATTTATTGCGATGCTGCAGACTGTAATACTTACTAGGCTCTGACTCACGGACTTGTGACTTGGCGTGGAGGGTTAAGGGATTTCAGTAATGTTGGAACTGATCATTGCTTCCTTGATCAGTTTTCCTTACAATTGGAATTCCACAACCTTTCATATCTGCATATATATAAACATACACACACACACACACACACACACACAACACACACACACACACATATATATATATATATATATATATATATATATATATATTATATATATATATATTATATATACAGTATAAATGTGGAAAAGTAAAAAAACAATAGTACATTAATAGCATTTCATTTGGTACTTAATTAATTTATTACTTATTTATCGATCTAAATAAATAATGTTAATCCAGTAAGGAATTTGCAGCATTTCAGGATATTGATTCTGCGAGATCTATCTCAGCAGAGCCAATTCTCTGGGGCTAGCTATCTTTAGCTATTATTTATAATCGTGTCGTGTGTTAATTAATGTTAGTGAAGATCTCTTAGTAAGAAGGCCAGTTGATAAAATACATAGAAATGGTCAAAGAACACATTGTAGTCGGGTTTACAACATAGAAACGAACTCGGGTTATAAACAAACACAAAAAAATGCTTTACTTGGCTTTTTTACATTTTTACCTCTCCGCACTCCATCAAACATTTTAATAAAAATTTAAAACATTGGGTACAGGGTACCTTGGTACTTTTCCTCATAGCTTCGGACTCGCTTCGCTTGTCCTCTCATGCCAAGATCATCCAAAGCCTAAGCTGGTATTACTTCGGTCTCGCTGCGTTTGACCTCAGAATTAAGAGGTTATTCAAATGACTTCGGACTCGCCTTAGAACATCATATTAACTCGAAGCTAAGGGCGACATTACTTTAGTCTTGTTATGCTTTAGTCCAAATATAAAGAGTATTATTGTATTATAGTGTAAGATTAATATAAGCTTTAAAAAGAAATACCGTAGATACCTAGGCATTGAATCAAATAATACAGGTAATACGTTTATATTATATTCACGAATGCAATAAAAACCTGTGTTGCTAGTTTTTATTAGTTTAGTTCTTTATAAGAACATTAGCACTATATTTTATTCATGTACAATATTATGATTTGTTCATTTAAATTTTAATATACTAATAAGATGTATTTTTGTTAGAATAAACTCTATAGAAAACTTTTCTGAATGAACATTTCATAGAGAAAATGTTGAGGAAATAGATAGTTAGATAAAACATAAGTTGTCTTTAAATAGCCAACTTGTTCCAAATGATATGTTCTACTAGAAAAACGGACTAACTCCAAATAAATGTGTAAAATGTATCGAAAACATATATCCCTTTCCTAGTAGGTTGTAATATCATGACAATATTACATTTTACCTCAAGTTGTTAAAATAGGTCTAAAATCAGTGTTTAATATTTATACAAGCCTCTTGTTGGTAATGTGAAAGCCATTTAGTGTTGCCCATAGGGTCAATTTCTCCTACCCTTATTCCTTAGGGAGGGAGGGGGTCCCTCCTTTATAGCAAACGGTTATAGCGTGATCCAAATCTCAACAAACTGCTTCTACATTGTAATAAACTTCGCGTGAGAATGTAAAGAGAAGATTGATGTTTTAGGTACGTAACAGATGGAGGAAATTTCTTCAAAATGAAAATCTATAAAAACAACTAAGTCCACTACGCTATTTTCGTTGGCAAACAGGCTATCAAATTTATTTGCCCGAAGCGATTTTGTTTTTATAATTGAATTACACCAAAAGATTTTGTATCTATACATTTAATGATTTAACTTTCTTTCGATTTAAACAAAGATAATGCGTCATTTTCTACTTTTTATTTACTCAATTTTATTAGCGATATAACGATGAAGTATAAAATACATAACTGTGAAATATTTACAAGCTATACTCTTCGGTGTATATTACCTTTAGGATAGCAATTATAACTGTGAGATTGTTTTAATTACAAAATTACCTTATTTTACGGCAACTTTTGTATCTTAGTTTTTAAACATAATTTACGTCTTATACATGAACTAGCAAAGACTGATAAAAATAATTAGTAGTACCAATCGATTGTGACGGGTTTAAATGTTCTGCGATGATAATAAACAAATGTAGTTAATATGACAGGTGAGCATTATAAAGCTCAACTAAAGACGTAAGTCTCACCTAAAACACATCGGTTTACTTTTACCTATTTTTTACTTTGAAAAATTTATATAATTCTATAACCGCTAAAAATCGTTAATCCTACAATCTTCTCGCCCGGATCGACGACGACCCAAAGACCGAAAAGTACGGTAGAGTTCCGTCACATGCATGGCCGAGTTCTTTCACGAGATTTTACTTCCTTAGATCAGTGCCGTGTTATATGACGTACCGTACAGTATCGTGATGTATGTATATGACGGCATAGAGATTTATAATTAGAGGAGGCGTACCATATCGCAATACATTAAAAGGCTTGAAACATCTTTTTTAGGCTCTCAGGGTCTCTGTAAACCTCAATGTAACCTAATCCAAGATGTATTAAGGTTATATTAAAACAATAGTTGTTGGCTTCTTGCATATTGTTTTTATTTTGTTGATTTTATGAACATTATGAAGTATATTACTAAGCACACGAAGCCTATCATGCTTCCTTTTTTGGTGAGGGCTGGTTCATATTATCCTCATAATTATTTCCATCTTAGTTGGCAACATAACACCAGTTAAATTCAACTAGCTCTTTTTTTATTTTATCGATCAAACATTTCTAGAGAAAAGGACGAGTTAGGTGTTTAGAAGCTAATAGTCTACATGAAATATCGACTTATGTCATTGTAAACGGTACTAATCATGGCTCTCTCTTTTATTGCTATCAGTCATTTATTTTTATCACGTGCCACCTCCAAGACGTTTCTAATGCCAAAACGACCACTAATCCGTTGCAAAAATACTATTCGCAATACCGAAGTATATGCAGCTTTCTGTCGATATGGGTTTGCAATATAAATTACAAATGACATTTTTTTACTACTGAAATAAAAATTGGAACAAAATATACATTTTAGAAAATAAACATTTGTTTTCTACTGATGTTATTTTCCTCCGTCTGACGTAAAATTAAGTCATCCATGGCTTTTCAAAATAAAAAAAGTAATTATAAAATAAAATTATTGCGTATTTTCTATTTCCATATTTTATTTCATTTTTCTATTTTCAATTCAATCATCTATTTGTTAGAGACCGGTAGTTATTTGTTTTGATACAATTGTTTGCAGAGCTAGTAGGAGACAACGTAAACCTTAACGACTAGATGAGGCTAGTTGGCCTTTATAATATAGAATGTTCGACAGTTAGTCATTGCCATTTTGCCATTTAAATAATTATTTAAGTGTAGGATAAATAGGCTACTTAATGCATATTATTTGTTTTAGATTAATCTTAGAAGTAAAGTGACGGTATTTTAGGATAGGGCGGACTTGGTGCCATCCAGTATGAATTATTGGAAATAGCACAGAAAAGAATTATTAAAATCTGCTTAAAGAAAAACATAAGATATGTTTCAGACCAAGTTTTTAAGGACTTTAATGAGTCTTATATAAGAGACTTGTACTCATTTAAACAGATTTGATTAATTAAGAGAAATATTTGTAATTTTCCATCCAAATATCAGACTAGAAGTCAAGACGATGAGAGATTAGTTGTGCCTAGCGGCAGAACATCAGCTGCGTGTAATCACAGTGCTTTCACAGCTCCTAGACTGTACAATAACTTGCCCATACATTTTCTTTCTACTGTCCCTTACAAGACCTTTAAAAAAAGTTAAAAAACTTCTTAGGCACCTAATTAGGCAATTTATTTTTTTTCTCTTTTTGTTTGTTTGGGCTGAAATTTATAAATTTATATTTTTTACTTTATTTAATTAGTATAGAGTAGATATAAGCATTAGATATAAAGGAGTAGACTCGTGTGGCGCACAAGCCTTGAGCTTATGCGACACAAATGGTCAATATATATTATTTTATTTATTTATAATTTGTAATTTAATCTTTGTAAACAGGTATTTATATATAAATAAACGATTTATTTATTTATTCAAAGTGACGGTATTTTATTTTGAAAGAAAAGACAGAATTACGTAATGTCAGGCAATAGAAACTTATTCAAGCTAACTCAGCTAAAAATCAAGCCAATCCGGTAGAAAGCATTGAAAACTGCTTACATTTCAACTTCCTTTCCCCATTCTTACTAATTCTATTCCTTTTCGTATAAAATAATAATAAACATTTAAATTGATTTCTTTCTTTGTTTGATTAATCCCTCTTTTTCAATATTAAATTTCAATAAACCAGTAATGAGATGCATCGAGAGCTCAGGACTCTATTTTATGAAATATGTATGACGTCATCAATCATCATTAATTAAAAAGTTTATTAAAAACCTAAATAAACGCCTTTCCGCTCCCCGTGAGACCTTAAAAGGCTATAGCCTTTTAGCCATAGCCCCAGGACTATAGTCCTCAGGATTTCAGAGGTCCCCGGGAGAAAGAGTTGTTTGTATAATTTGTTCTTGACTATAGTACATTTTTAGGGGAAAAGACGCCTTGCGGGCCTTCGCCTCACCATGGTCCACTTCGGGCCACATTTGTTGTCCAAATGTATATTTGTGATTTAGCGCAACAAATACAGAAAAGACCCCCAACCCGACCGCTTTAGACGAGGCGAGGTGCCTTTTTCTGTGAAATCCATGTAGGCCCTACATGCGTTCACATGTTCATGGCTCGAGGGTCCGACTACGCGTAGCGGCTTATGGGCCTTAGGCTTAATCAGATTGAGTTAATTTTCGACTTATTGGAGTTAAAAAGTTATTTAGCTCAAAGTCGTTTCAGTTGTTGCTGTTTTTTAGCTGTCGGTTCATGTGAATCCTTAATTGCTGAATTTTATTGTGAATGTCCTGAAAGCACATCGGTTAATTTAAGTATAAGTATAATCAAACAAAATTACTTAATTAGCTTTTAATTATTATCTTAAAAAACTTTGAACCCCTTTTTAATTGGTAATAAAAAATGAAACGATTATGTAAAAAGCTGTTGACAATTATTTTTTGAAGCCAATTATTTTAAAAGTCTATAAAAATCAAATGAAAGTTATATTTCCTTGAAAATATCAAATTAAACAACTTTATGATAAGAAAGTTTATTAATATCGCTGTTATCTTTGTTTAAAACTCTAGGTTGTAAATTAGTTTGGTTAGGTACGTAGTCGATGTATGTTATATGGTCTGTTTGTTGAGGTTCTTTTTTGGGAGCACAATATTAACATTGGGATTAAAATTCAAGACCAAACTCCAAACACGGAGGGATAGTGTCTCAACATGACGGTGTTAAGTAGGTTATGTTATATCACAATCATAATGATAATTTAAATTTAATCATATAACAATATTCTTGAAAGCTTCCATGCTTGATCATAACTGTTCAAATATATTTTTTGTTTCGGGTTGCCATCAAGCTCTCGAATTTTGTTGGACAGTCCTAATATTGACACTTTGTCCCCCTTAAATTTAAATCCAGCCGAAGCTTAAAATGTCCCAGTATAATCGGTATAACGAGAAAGCGTTTTTCGTCTGTAATATTATATTGTTAATATAATATTAACAAGCAATTTCAAAGGAAGGAATTTATGTTTTCAAAAACCAAATTTACTTTCAATAATTTAAAATTATAATTAATTTATGTTTAGTTTATAAACAAGGTTGCTGTTGTAGTTAAAGAATCAAGGAGGCACTTGGAAAAAAAATTTTCTTCACATTCGGTAATACGAAGTGAAATTTGTTTATGCTCTATAATTTGTACATGCAACATGACTGTAAAATAATATTTTGTTTTAGAAATTTATTATTGCCTCACTTCGTTCATTAATAAGTCCCCACAGAAGTAAAATCATTCTTCACATCTAAGTTGCATAAATGGACTACTACTTCCCTCTCCCTCCCGCTCGATCTTTTAATTTAATTAAATACTTCTGAACATATTTTTTTGTTTAAATATTTCGGTCCACTCTAACAAGGTGGACTTACTTTTTATTAATCTGGACTTACTTATCTTTATTAATTAAATATTTTAATAAAGAAAAGATAATTGTTGAGCATTCTTACAACACTAGATCAAGGGACCTAAATATCATACAATTTCCCCTGCGTAGGACAGCAAAAAGACAAAGATATTTCGAATACTTAGCACCAAAATTCTTTAACCAACTGACTTCAGACATTAAAACATCAAAAAACATTAACATCTTCAAAACAAGACTTAATAAATACCTATATTCATTAATAGAACCAAAACTATAGTAAACTACAATTACAAAATGCACATGACACCACTCAACTAAAATATCAACATCCTTCAATAAATATTTAATACACTCTGTAAGAATACCCAAAGAATCTTAAACCATTATCTTTTCTCTTCTTTTTCTCTCTTTTTTCTTTTTTTTGCCTTCTTTGTGAATTATACTAATTTACCTTAAAAATATGTATAACTTAAATTTTTTAAAAAAGTTGATTATATAAACTGCATAACACTATAGTTGTAATTTTAGTTCCTTTTTTATTTTTTTTTATTATTACTCTCTCTTTTATTTTTTTAATATATATTTGACCAGACGTCAAAACGGAGCTCTCGCTCTAGCATTGCTGATAGTGCTACTGAGAACTCTCATCCGTAATTGTTGAAAAAAAACAAAAATAAAAAAAAAGGAAAAAGTAAAACATTAAATTATTTTATTTTTTGTTTCTTTATAGATTGTATATTGACATGTAAATGGATGAAAATAAAGATTTATTATTATTATTATTATTACTATGTATGAATCTTACTATCTTATTGACGACCTGTGCTAATTTTAGGTATTAGGTCTTTGGTGTATAAAGATAGATGGATAGCTTGAATTACTATAAACAATGTGCTAATAAAAACATATGGTATTAAAAAATATGTGGTAATAAAACATGTAGTAATAAAAACATGCTTTATATTATATTATAGCAAAGAAGTTTTTTATTGAATAAATAGTACTAACAATAATATAACGATTTTTAGTTGATGAACATCGAAAAATGAACATGTTCAGAAACGTTATTGATTAGCTTATTATTTATTCCAAATGTTTAACCAGAAAAGAATTTTCTGGGTAAAAAATGACCCGAAATTATACTTTTTTCGGGTTTTAACAATTATTCAAAAACTATTGGTTATATGAAAAACTTTGAGGATCTATTTAAAATTATGCTTTATTTTACTATTTAGGGCTAAAATCGTCTTTCTTTCGCAAAAATAACGGTAAATTTGCGATTTTAGCACCCATGGACGTATAATTTATATGTCCTACATTTTTTTTTTACTTGATAACATCATAGGTATAGATGTTATCTATACCTACATAGGAATTGTGTACAAAATTAAAGAATTATGCAGTTTTTAAGAAAATAATCGAAATTTTTTGAAGGTCATAAACTTGGGCTTGGCCCAATTTACAAAAAAATATAACACAATTAAAAATATAATATAATTGAAAATATAAAACTTATTATAAAAATACAAACATATTTTAATTATAAAGACAAAAAAGAAGAGAACAAAGCTTTGCAGCTAATATAATAAAAGTAAAAAAGCTTTGCAGCTAATGATAAATGTAAAAAAATGTTAATTTCAAATAATTCAAATCAATGAAAACTTAAAGACATAATAAATAATGATAATTAAAGTCACTTAGATATAGTAATAAATAAAATACA
This sequence comes from Microvelia longipes, assembly GCA_018340805.1. Taxonomy (NCBI): domain Eukaryota; kingdom Metazoa; phylum Arthropoda; class Insecta; order Hemiptera; family Veliidae; genus Microvelia; species Microvelia longipes. The sequence continues at coordinate 61,939,494 of JACMZG010000008.1, forward strand.
AGTGATATTTATAGATATTAATATGTATTATTATGATCTAATTATAGAGATAATATTTATTCTGAAAGGTAATTCAAATTAACTAACAAAATAATAAATATAACCATAATAAAATAATCGCATAAGGATAAGGCTAATAAGTGAGATACTGATGTACATATATAGGTCCAATAATCATTTAAAAAGAAAATAAATAACAAATAAATAATCAAACAAATAAATATTAATCAAATATATAATAATAAAATATTAAATAAATAAAATAAATTATTAAAAGAAAGAATCGGGTACGGGGTACCTCGAAACTTTTCCTCATCACATCGGATTCGCTACCCTCATCCTCCCTGCTTTGGACTCGCTTAGCTCGTCCTCAGAATAAACTATTCGCCAAATTTACACTGCAACATGTCTTCGGACTCGCTTCGCTTGTCCTCAGATAGGAAATGAATCTGTATCATTCTCATCGGTCACCCCTAAAGCACTGACCACGCTCAATAAGCTTAAATTTTATGATCCAACAAAAGTCATAAATATATATGTCGTATTGAAACGAAACTTAGTATACATTTTTATTTAGTAAAGGTTTACACTTGTACTAAATTTAAACTCAATTGAATCATTTTCTGAGTTTTTACAATTTTTTTAAAAAAACGTACACACAAGTTATTCGATAAGAATGGACCTAATACTGATAATGAGATGAAACTTAGCACATATATTAGTCTTATACATAGCCAAATATGCGCGCTAAATTTCAATTTGATCGCATCATTATTCCCCATTTTATGATTTTTCAAAATTTTCGCTGAGTCATTATTGCGGGTTCATGACGTCATAAAAATATTTTCCGAATAGCACAAATACAGCGGTAGACAGATTTTTGTACGAAGTTTCAACTCTCTAGCATTAATACACTGGACGCTACGATACAGACAACATTAATACAACCATACAATATTTATGTGCGGACTACAAATATGGATCGAAGTGTTAAAAAAATATAATATAATAATTTATTTATAAAAATGACTGTTAATGGGGGAAGAAAGACAAATGTCGCATAGACCGAAAGTAAATGGAAAGGAATTGATTTCTTGTTAAGATCTTCTGTAATGCAATATTTTCCCAATTTTATACGACACTTTAAGCACTTGTGTGCTTGCTTTAAGTATATAAACTTGCTGCGCATACACAATTATTTCCCACATTTAAATAAAGATTTTTAAAAAGTATCTTTTTGTGGACTTATAAAAAAATGTATAAATAAATACAGATGAATTACACAAAAGTTCTATATTTTTAATATATAATAATAACAAATTTTTGTGGCATTAAAAAGCACAACGGAGTCGGTCTCCCACTCCTCCTCCTCCGGTTTCGTCATTCAAACAACCTTATAAGCGTAATTTTCATAATAAAAAATTCGCTAAAAACATTTATCTTTACATAACACATAACCGGATAATGCATTTCACGATGATAGTGACCTTCGCATTATGACTTCGTGAATATTATCCTGATGACTTAGTACTGAAAGTACACAACTTTATTTATATCTTTAACGGTGTCTATTGCGAACATCGTAAACTAATGAAATTTTCTGTAATAATACTGTAATGCACTTCTAGCATTAATAAAATAAAAAATACTATTTAATTATTTTTTTATGCAACTTAAGCATCATAAAACAAAGGGACGGATTCGTTGAGCGCGACTGGTCGACAACGCGACCGTTCATTTCACCTAAAAAAAATGGTTTTAACGCGACTGGACGTTTGCGCTACATTAGCTAAGATGTACAGTCGCGTAGACGTCCATTTCTGTAAAAAGCTTACAATCATGTCGAATCAAATATGGTCGACTCCGCTAAATTGAAGTAACATTTAAGAATGTGTGTTTACGCGAATGGTCGTTTAAGCGATTTTTTTATTTTATAAATATTGTAGCTAAAACGCCCAGTTAAGTTATTACAGTGTAGCGCTCTCGTCCAAACTTGAAAGAAGAAATAAATTAAGTACTATATAATAATAACCCAGGTTTAATCACACAAATATCAATCACAAAAATCACGTTTATTATTCGGAATTCTTAAATCTTTTAAACGGATTGTTTTATTAATTCCCGTTCGAATTGTAAGATTCTTCAAGCTAGTACGTATAAATAAATAAGTAAATACTGTAACAGCAGCTCACATTATTCATTAAATGTCTACGTTTCAGAACCCATGAATCCTGAAATTCGAAAAAAATCGTCTCTATATATTTGTAGAAATGTATAGTTTTTAGTTTAAAGTAAAAGATATACATTTTATATCTTTACACAAATAAATAAATAAGGACCCTTGTCTTAAAAGGTATTTAGGACAAGTATCATGTCAGAAAAGGTAATTTGTCCTAGAAGGTATTTAGGACAAGTATCATGATTCCTACTAAAAATTCGAAGCTGGGATTTCAACTGAATTATCCATTTTATATCTCCTGAGTGGTATAAGAGTTTTAAGTATTTCCACGATCATTTTTTGAGTCGTAATTTTAAATTATTGAAATATGTAACACTCCATCTGCCTCATTCTGCCTTTATGTAATGACCATTTGCAATAATTTTGACCTATACAATGCTGCGTAGCATATTGTACCACAGCTCCTTGTGGTTCTACTTCAGAGTCCCGGAGCACAGGTGTTAAAAAGTATCCACATCACACAATATTCCTAAAGTGCTGTTTGCTAAAGCAACTATAGAGAAATTAAGCAACGCTTTCACGATAAAGGCCGCCAAGCATTCAAATGTTTTCCTACTTTTCAAGTAGAATAACTGAAAAACTGGTACATTCATTTATATCATTATTAATATGGCAGGAATTTCACGTGATTATATAACCTTTGATTAACAATGAGCGGCACTAAGCCTCTCCTCCAAGAACCTTAGGAAATAATATGTGAATTACAATTTAATAAAAAAAACTTGCTTATTTAAATAAATAAACTAGTTTAAAGACAAACGTACACTTGAAGTTTTCTTTTTTTGCGATCACATACTAATGAGCAATACATACAAATATTATAATGTTTCCCTATTCCTTTCATAATAATAAATTCATAATTTTTAATTCATTAATATGTTAAAGTAGCCTTCATTAAACATATGTAATTAAAATAATCATGAAATATTAAATGTAAATATTCTATTACCCTCAGAACAAAACATAAATATACTAAACCCGCATTTAAGTTTTGTGAAGGAACCTGGTAGTAAACGTGTAGCGCAAATGCACATATATGTCTATTGTGAGTAGCGTAAACGTCCATACTTGATTTTAGCGTAAATGAACTTTACTCTCATTACAGAGTTGGAAGTCTACGCTGCGGGATGTTAACGCGAAAGAGCGTTTTAGCGACAAATATCAAAAGGTCTTAAAAGGTCATCTTCGCGACTGGGCATCTTAGCTACATATTTTTTGTAGCTTTAGTGTACAGTCGCGGAGACGACCATTAGCGTAAATTACCAATCGCGTTAATACTCTTTCTTGTTGTAGCTAGAATTTCTTGTAGAAGCTTTCCATGCCTGTTAGCTTAATAATATAGAATACTATAATTTAGCCGTTTAAGCTAGCGTGTTCGCAAGAAAAAAGCATATTCATTAATTTAAATGTCTTAGAATCTGTGCTGACGTCGAAAATTTCAACGCATTAGTGGAAAGACTTCTTATAAAAAAATTATACATTTATGATTTTTTTAGTTTTAAGTGAAGCCTTTTTGATACGACGTGTTATACGAACCTCTAAGTCTAATCAGTTTTTCACGTAACCTACATTAATATGGAAAAATATGTTGTCTGAAATACAGCATTTATAATTAAATCGTTTTAACGAGAAGTTAAAATAATTCTGGCGCGCAGGTCCGCATGCCGGGCGATTTTTTTTAAATGCGCACTTTTTTGCTTATCAATCAAATTTTTGCTTAATTTTTCCGTTTATATTTAATAGCCTAAGCAGTAATTTTTTCGTATTTTTCATAGAAAAATACACACCTTTATTCGTTTCCATTTGAAGCTCAGTTAATGCTCATTTTTATGAGCATTTTCTTTCTTATGATATTTTACAACAAAACATTCAAATAACAAAACGCAACTAAGGAATATAATTGCTATTATTCAATTAAAGAATTGAAATGAATTATTAGGAGGTACTCCGTAGGATAAAAACTTAATAATTTCGATAATTCGCTTATATCGTGGCAGTATGCTACATATACAAACTAGCAATATGACAAACTGAAAATGGACAACAGCCATGAGACCGCGAAGGGCCCTCCTGTGACGACGTCGCGTAGCGAACAAGAGGGCGTCTTGTTTTTCGCCTTAACTCGAATTGTTTGAGCCCATAGAGAAGAGATTAAAATAATGGTTGAGCCACATTATTGGGGTTTTATTGTAGATTTAGTGTTTTTATTGAAATGAATTTTGGCTTTGTCTTACACGACTTTTTACAAGTTTTATCAATATCCATAATATATTTTCAAGTTATAAATTATTGTATTCCTATTCAATTTGAATAATTAAAGAGATAATTTATAATGAATCTATCATATCAAATGCATAAATTTAAAAAACTTATTCAGCTGTTTTACCTAATACAACTTATTTTTATTTAGTTTATTATTCATTTAAACTATCTCGTGTCACTACGGTTGACAGGTAACATAGCGGTGTGATAATATTATCTATTTTTCATTTCTCAGTTAAGTTTCACTTAGTTAATAAAACATATTGAATAACTTAGCATACTTTTCTGTTTTTCCTCGAAATGTATGACAGAATAATTTAGAGAGGAATGAATTATTTTTGTCATTTCTCTGCAACATGCTTTGTTGTGTTGTTATCAGTTTTAGTTTATAATAGTCGAGTAAAGTCAGCACGTCTCCCACTTCTCGTGTAGTTAATGTCGACACATCTTCCCTTCATTTGTTCTGAAATTGAATATTTTTGCAGAGTTCCGCTCAGTCAGTATATTTCTTTATTGTTCGTCGGCTATCTATTTATACAAAATCTAATTACAAAATAAAAACTTACGAATTTGTCTATTGTATTTGTTATAACTTTGAAGAGTAATTTTATTATAATTTAAAAACTATGGAATGTTTACTTACTAAAAAAAATATTTTACCGGAGGAATCATATTTATTAATTTTACCAGATTTTCTTTTTTTTAACGATTTTAAATGTTGACTTAATTGTTTCAAATAATAGTGTCATATAATTTGTAATTACAACTAATATTGCTTATAAAATCATTAATTTCCACTTAAATATTTGTCTACACAGATTAATTTCAATAGTATAGATGGTTCAATCTTAAATTCAATCCCTTGTTTTTAAGTAGGATTACTTAAATTAAATAACTGTAAAAATACCGTGGGATTATGACTTTATGATCTAAGTGACTTTTACCGGTTCGGTTAAGAAGAATAATAATAGTGATAACACTAAATATACAGTGATTAGTGATACATTTATTGTAATATACAATAACCTGAATCGTATTTAAATTAAATTTTTTATCGTCAGTAAAGTTGAGCCAGTAGCCTTCAGTTGTACAAAGTAGGTAACTTTAACTAAATAATATTTATTTTACCTTGTAAAATAAAGAAATTGTAGTTGTACTATCGCGTAATAGATTGATAACAACATGCCATTGTTTTGCGTTAAATTAATTTATTAATTAATCGCATCCTTTGAGGTGGGATGTAAATACCTTTTATAAAATATCTACAATTATTTAGATTTACCCATGTACAAAAAATTCTGGCGTAATGGTCAGCAAGGCGGGTGAATTTTCTTTGAAAAGCATGCTTTCTTGCTCTTCAATCCATTTCTAGCTAAAGTTTCTTATTACTTTGTTCAGCGGCGGGGTTTGGCAGGGGGTTCAACTCCGTGTTCAACCTTGTAGGGATGTTCAACCCTTCCTGGCAGTTGTCGTGTGAACGGGATTGAACACAAGATTGAACCCGGGATTGAACCGTGTTCAATCCCGGGTTCAATCTGAAATCAATTTTTCACAGTGAGAAATACCGGGTGAGCGATTAGGGTCGAACCCCCCAAGGGGTCGAACACAGGGTGAACCTCCGTGTTCTGAACCCCGCGGGGCCAAACCCCGCCTCTGAACAAAGTAATAAGAAACTTAAGCTTGAAATGGATTGATGAGCAAGAAAGCATGCTTTTAAAAAAAATCACCCGCCTTGCCGACCTTTGCGCCAGAATTTTTTGTACATGGAAAAATCTAAATAATTGTAGATATTTTATAAAATGTATTTCCAACGAAGTAAATAAATGCTTTATAACTTGAGCTGTAGCGTAACAACTTGTTATTGAATTTTTCAAAGAAAATGCGCATCTCACAGGCTATAGTGCACGGCACAGCATCATTTAAGTGAGCTCAACTTAAGCACTTATTTGAGGCTCAGTTTAGGCTAATTTTTTTCACAATGTCTTTGAAATTCGAAAAAAATAAATATCAAGTTGGGATGCTACTACTCAGGTAATAATGTGTATACTAGAAATTTAAGCGTGAAATTAATAGTTGAGGAAGAAAGCTCGCTTTACAAAGAAAATTTACACCGTTTGCGGACCACAGCGTACCTAGATTTGAATCTTGGAACTCTACCTTAGAATACTTTTAGTGTTCATATCGACTCTAGGCCAGTTTTATTAGATCCATCGTCCCAAAAAGCATGGAAAACAGATTGCTTGTTATCTTAGTGTCTTTTCTTACTCCGTCCATCCATGGTAATCTAGGCCTGCCTCTGGGTATTATGACTGCCGGATCTTGCCTCAGAACACTGCCATCGTTTCTCTTCTTAACATGCCCAAACCACCCTAACCTACTCGCTTCTACTACTGCAACAATATCAGGATTAGGATCCTTTTATAACAATCTAATATCTTGCTTTGATTTTCTTTGAATGCTTTGTTTAGACCCAAATAGAATTTAAAAATAATCGACCTTATTATCGGCCCCAATTCTATTGTTTATAAAATGTATATGACGTCATTAACCCATCATAATGACAAGAAAAAAATTTAAAAAATCTTAAAACATCGTAAAGATTTTTTATCATGCTGAAATTGAATATACTTATTACATGTGTATGTTAAACACATGCACTTAAGAAAATTTTACTGTCGAATTAGTTTTTTTTTGTATCGTTTGACATTCATAACATTATGTATAAAAATCACGTTTACGTCGCAACTATGTAGCGTCTATCAGCACTGAAGTTTAAATACTATCGCTTAAATAATACCATGAAATGAATAAATAAATAAATCAGGCTGCTATGCTCTAAAAATGATTGTTGTATTAACAATTTCTCCGGTTTGCGTGCTTAAGTTTGCATTAGATTTACTTACATCTGGTGAGTTAATCTAGATTTAGTATTATCTGAAAATTAAAATAAAACATGTGTACAAACGACCGATTGTATTTAAAAAAATATTTTTATAATGTCAGTGAAGCATTTTGCAAGCCTTTTCTGCAAAAGATTACGGCGTAACAGTTTTTATCGGAAATGTCAGTTATAATGAACATAATATAGATATGGTTTGAGCTAATTTATCATATCATACTCAATAAACATTGTATACTTAAAACAAAGGAAGCTATATACTAATAAATAATATTCAAAATAACGTTTATCGGTATAGTTTTATCAACTACAAGCAGTGATACCCGAGCTCAGCTCGGCAAATAGTTTATTTATCCAACAACAATTTTTAATTAGTTCAATGATAACAATGACAATTTTTTTAATTTTAAAGTTGTTAACACTTGTTGTTAATAGTTGTAACAGTCGTAAGCACTCTTTTTTCTACTGAGCACTCTTTTTTGCTGTTCGTTCTAGATTGATGTTCCCTCGTGATTATGTTCCTCCCTGTTTGACTTTAATATTTCACTTGGCATATGCCACATTGCACCACGTAAATACCACTTCTGTTTCTTTTAAGCTACTCCTCTACTGTTCTTTTAGCACGAATCAAGATTTGATATAGTTTATGACTCCTTCTGAGATAAGATTAGTCTTCGTTTTAAGTTTAGTCCAGATCCTTTAAGTAGTATTTTAAGTATAATCAACTTGTACATTAGTGAAACAAATTTCTTACAATTATTAGTAAACTTGTAACTTTTTACTTGTAGTATACAATACTTGTACTTTCGTGAAACAGGGCCCTATGTCCCCTAAAAGTCCCTACTCCACTATTAAAAACAATAATTAGCGAATCTCCTTTTGAACAATATCGCAAATGAGGTGGGTCGTATGGCTGGAATTGGACCCCGTCTTACCTTTGAACCGATTCTTCTACTATAATCATGGATTCTGTTTCAAACATTGGAAATATGCCGCCAGAATTGATTATCGTAATTTTCAATTACGAGGTAATTGAAAATTATAAATCGTGATAATTAAGTACAGATCTCGATTTAATCAAATACATTACAGGTTAATAAATTATAGTCTTAGCATTCTTGAAACAGAAGAGGTGGAAGAACAGGTATGATCCCTGAACCTCTCCTTTTATTTTTTTCTAAATTCCTCATTTTTATAAAAAAATGATTTTTTCCATAAAAATAATTTATTTTATGTATTCATTTATTCCTAAAGAGCATTTTTGAAACATGTCATCACTTACTATTAGATGTTTGACTCATTTTCAGTTTGACATCAGTCAGTTTGATGTATTTGTCTCCCTTTGAGGAATAATAAGAATTCAAATAAAACAGAAATCCAATTCAGATGATAATAGTATTAATATATTTTGATAAAATCATCTCCACATTTTTAATGTGCATAATTTTATTTCGATTTTTCCATTCCACTTTAATATAGTCTTTATTTGGATGTGTTTAGTATTTTATTCAATAGCTTCTCTCTAATGTACTTTTTGGAAATAAAGCTTTTTTTCGTTTTTCGGGGTTCGGATGACGGAAGTCGAGGGTGGAATGAGGGGGGGTCGTTTTTAGTTTGACGTCCTGATAACTAAAATATATTATGTTCCAAAAAAAAGAATATATATATATATATATATATATATATATATATATATATATATATATATATATAAATATATATATATATATATACAGGGTGTTTCATATAAAGTCTCCACCAGAAAAGGAGGTGGTAGTACTCCTCAAAAGGAACAAAAAATGTCCTATAATAAAAACCCCGATCTCCAACCGTTTTCCCACAAAATCAAATTTAATATTTCAAAAAAATATTTGACCTCACATCATAAAATTGTTAATAGATGTTAAGCTATTCAAGCTAGAAAGGCGAAATTGGTATCATTAGAAAGCTGAGTAAATTTCCTAAAGGACAAACTACTAACTATGTCAAATATTTTGGAACTACTGCCCAAAATTTTGCATGAAACATGATTTTTTAAAAAAATGAATTTTATGGAATTTTTGTAGTAGGGCATTAGAGGAAGTAAGAGATGAGCAAAAGTTCAGCCAAGAACGGAAAAAACTTCTCTTATGACTGCCCTTTAAGAAAATGTAAATATTTTTATACATTCAATAGTCAAAAATGTAAGGTATTGTTGCTAGAAGTTGCAAAAACTGATCATTTTTGTCGTATAAAAGTGAAAATAATGTGTTATTTTAACAAAATATTTTTATTTTCGAAAATAATTTAATAATACGATTTTTAGACTCTAGAAGGTAAAATAAACCTATTTTATTCTTACACATTTTTCTCTAAAACCACTCTTTTCCCTTGCTTTAGAGATTTTTAATTATTTTATGTACCATGTAATTAACATTGTAGACATATGTAAAAATGCCAAAAAAATATCAGTTTTTTCAACTTCTAGGAAGAATGGCATAAAATTTTGACTATTGAATGTATAAAATTATTTTATTTTTCTTAAAGGGCAATCATAAGAGAAGTTTTTTCCGTTCTTGGCTGAACTTTTGCTCATCTCTTACTTCCTCTAATGCCCTACTACAAAAATTCCATAAAATTCATTTTTTAAAAAAATCATGTTTCATGCAAAATTTTGGGCAGTAGTTCCAAAATATTTGACATAGTTAGTAGTTTGTCCTTTAGGAAATTTACTCAGCTTTCTAATGATACCAATTTCGCCTTTCTAGCTTGAATAGTTAAATCCCTATTAACAATTTTATGATGTGAGGTCAAATATGTTTTTGAAATATTAAATTTGACCTTGTGGGAAAACGGTTGGAGATCGGGGTTTATATTATAGGACATTTTTTGTTCCTTTTGAGGAGTACTACCACCTCCTTTTCTGGTGGACACTTTATATGAAACACCCTGTATATATATATATATATATATATATATATATATATATATATATATATTATATATATATATATACACGAAGTGTCACAGCGTAGCAAATCCGAGGTAATGAGGAAAAGTACAGAGTCACCCTGTACCCTATTTAGCGAATTTTCATCATGAAAATGACGCTTATAAGGCTGTTATGACTATATATATATATATATATATATATATATATATATATATATATATATATATATATATATATATATATGTGTATGTATGTATGTTAGGCTGTCGTCACAAGGAAGGTTATTTGGAAAACCTGTGTCTTAAGGTTGTGAATTTCCAAAAAAATGTTCAAAAACAGTGTTTTGACCAGGGGGGGTTAACTTAAATGAGGATAAGTTTGGATTCAATTATCGCAAGCTACTAAAATTTAGCGCTGCGGCAGACCGGTGCGGATAACTCATAAACTAACTCCAATAGCTTTCCAAAAATGACAAATTATATTTAATTTTTGGAATACCATGGAAATATTTGGTTATGACAGCTATGTTTATTGTTATTACTAAATGATTATTTTCTTTATTTATTTTTCATTAAAACGGTTTGCCGTTGTGATGTTTTGTATTACAAAAAATTCAGACACTAAAAGTAAAAAGAAGTCTTTTTAAAACTTCCACAGAACTCTACTGATGGCAGACAAGTGTAAATTTAATTTAATTAATTTATTGATTTAGTCAATTTTATCAAGTAATTACATTTAATCACATGTGCGCAGCATTTCGCCGATGTAATTAAAATACAGGCTGCATTAAATGTCAAATTCTATTTTCTAGCACGTGTAAACTTTAGCCACTATTTCATTATTACCTGATTGAATCAATTAAATTAATAAATTACTTGAATGAAAAACTTAAAAGTAATCAGAAGCGTTCTGTGGAAGTTTAAAGACGACGAAGGCCGTGCAAAGCGGTACGGATAGTTAGAAGTATGACTATACAAAGTATAAAAGTTTAATTTCAAACTGACTGTGGGCAAAAAGCGGGAAAGGTAGGTCCCTCGCCGCGCTAGTGTCGACCGGAATCCAAATTTTTTCACCATTGAGTCGACAGGCTTCCAGTTTAAGTATCTCTAGTCTCTGGTTTTGACAGTTAGTAAATGTCTGACGTTTACAAATTTTAATTAACATTGATTTTTACTCAAATGTATCACAAAATTACTGCCTTTAAAAATAAGGTATTCCTGTACTGTTATATCACAAATATATAGAACTATTACTTATGCGTAATAATATGTCTAAAATCTGACTGATAGTAAGGTACATAGGGGTTACGAGTTGTTCGAGCATATAGGATGGGGGGTTTTGTTGGGAACATACGTAAACTTGAGAACAGTTTTTATCCATAGCTACCATAGTAGAATCTATCCCGATCCTTTATATTTTTTCCAATTTCTTTTTTTTTTCAATTTTTTGTATTTGTTTTGTTTAGCTCTTATACAGTAAACCTTTACCTCGTAACTCATTTGTTTATTCGTAGAGATACATTAGTAGACAGGCTATAACCTATCTCAATAAATTGGGAAGCTTTAACATTTTTCAGGGCTTTGTGTAACCGCATTGTAACCTCCTTCGAGAGTGTTAAGGTTACAATATAATATCATCGCGTTCTTTTATATAAGTATTGTATTAAATTTGTAATGTTTATTTGATTACATTAATCATCGAAGGTTATCAGATAACTTTTTCGATGTTCCTAAATTCAAACTATTTGCCTTTTCTAGTAATATTATCTCTGTTTTTACCCCGAAATAAAATTTGTTGCTCTATTATTTGTTTATTTTTAAGATTTTATATAACATTTATTTAAATGAACTTTCTGAATCCTCAAAATTTTAATATTTTTGAGAAAACCTTTAATGATATTCAATATTTTAGCTGGTATAATGGGAGTATACTTTGCCAAGCTTGATGTAGCTTTTAGTGGCATTCCACTTTTTGAGGAATTTTAGATCTCTCTTTGGGTCTTAAAGATGCAAAGTAAACCTAAAGAGAATTATGAAATATTAAATATTTTGCATTACCTTTGTGAATTTTTAGTGAATTTTTAAAGCATTTAGTTAGCGTTTTTGAAAGAAGAGAACACAATTATCTTACCCCCAAAATAAATATAAATTGGAAGAAGATATCATGATACAATGTTTTCTAAAAAAACATCATAGTACGAAGGATACGAAATAACTGCACAACAAAAAATGAAGAGTATAGAGTTTATCACGTGAATCAATGTAACTCATAAATTTAAAAATATGTATGTATATGTGCATAGAGATGTTATTACTAGAGGGGCCCTATAGGTTTAATTTTGAAACATCGAAAAAGTAACCTGACCATCTTCAGTTATAAATATAATTCGCTTATAATGTAATCAAATAATCAGTACGAAAATACAATAACTTATTTAGTAAAATGTAAAATATTTTGTAATATGTAAAAATATTTTTTGTACGTCGTCATTAGCCCACAATCATGACTTTAAAAAAGTTTGTTTTTTTATGAAAATTCATAAAACGATATAGTGTGTTACAGAAATAATTCAAATAAAGTCGATGCATATGATATTTTATATCAGGGTCAAATAATACAAGTGTAAACTATAAACATATTTTCTATTTCATCATATAATTACAGAACATTATGAACACAACCCGTATGTTTTTAGAAAGTATTATGGAATCCTTGTGTACATTTTCTAACGTTTTTAGTAATCAGAAAAGTATACAATACAATCTAATAATTAATTAATAATACTGCAATAGATACTGCAATAGATGTTATTTTTAACAATCGATATTTTATGAGAAAATTGTATTTTCGAAAGCATACTTTTCGAAGGTAAATAAGCCTTTTTGAAGCAAATTTTTCTATACGGTGTTTGAAAAGTAATTCGACCGGGGATTTCAACTGGATTTTCCGTTTCAGATATTTTAAGGTATTCTGTGTGTTTTTACTGAGTTTTCAAAAATCAATCCTAAGGTCTAGATATGCTTTTTATAAATAAATTTTATGACTTCATTATACTGACATTAATGACTCGCCCGAAATTTAAAAATTCATAACACGTAAAAATATTGGATAATTCTTACGTGTTATGTATTGTTTTAATTTTTAGTATATGTAGTCATATATGAGACCAATAAATGAGCAATATTGCACTAATTATCAGCATTAGTACAATTTTTATCAAATTACATGCAATTGAATCTGCCTCCGTAGCCGCGGTCGTCTAGTACTGGACTTCGGCACTGGAGTTCCGGGGTTCACAGCCCGGGCTATGCTCTCACTTTTTTATGAATAGAATTTGTTGTAAAAGGATTTCGCCAACATTAGCTTTACTTTGAGCATAGTAGATGTGACCCACCCGAGGTGGTTCCCGCAGGGCGAATACCCTGAAGGGCCGAAAGGCCCTAAAACGGGCATTATTATTATCATTATGCAATTGAGTTGAAAATTGGTGCGAGTGTATTCGTTTATGTAATAAACAAGTATATTGTTTTAGCGAATTTCCTTTGGAAATTCGCCTAATGGGATCCTATCCCATTATAAATAAATAAATAAATAAATAAATAACCATTTATTGCTACATTTTCTTTTGTACATTTGTTACATAAATTTTGTTTTTACAATTTGTAGCAAATCAGCTTTCGCTGTGGTACTCCACGTGTGGAGTTATAGATTAATTTTTACATAATTTTCATATTTATACATACATTTATTTTACTTATTTTATACATATATAAATATAAATCTACATGCACATAGATATTCACACTTTATCTGTATATACATGCAAACACACATCCACATAGATATATTGCACTATTATCAATGTATTACTTATTTTAAATTTATATTAACTTAATTATAATAACTTAATAAATTAAATAATTACATAAATTGATACCTAAAATAAAAACATTAATGACTTTAAATTTATAATGATAAATACGTAATAAGATGTATTATTTTTAATTTAGAGATTTAATTAGTTTTCCCCTTCTTTTACTTTTTAAATTTGACTTATCAGAATATATAATAAGCTAAGTATAGTTACTAATATTTAATTAATTAGTTATACATATATATCACACACATACATGCATACATACACAATCACAAACATGATTTACATAAATAACACAATATAAACATACATAATAAACTAGTAGATTAAATAAAGATATTATTATAGTTTTGTATAATTGTTCAATACGACAATAAAATTAATAATTTAATTTAGTAAATGTTAGTATTTGCATGCTTTTTTTATTTATTTATTTATTTTTTTTTTATTTTATTTTTTTTTTTTAAACTTAATTTAATTTCTGTACAACCATTCTTCTATGTATACTTTACTCATCCATTTCCACATATTTCTATCTTTCGCGACCCTTTGCCAGGTTACACCTCCACAACACTTCCTCATCTCCTCATCCCAATGTAAACCTGGTCTTCCTATTCTTTTCTTTCTATCTCTTGGGTACCAATTTATTATTTTGTAAGTCCATCTGTTATCTGTTATTCTAGCTATATGGCCAGCCCATCTCCATTTATTTTCCGTCATTACTGCACCTATATCTTCTAACTTTGTTTCTTTTCTTATTACTATAATGGGATCCTATCCCATTAGGATGGCGGAATTTGAACCTCGGACCACGACACAAATCCGTTTCAGAGGTCCCTAATGACGAAAAAATAAGTTTCGCGAGACTTTATATATATATATATATATTAATATATAATATATATATATATATATATATATATAATATATATATATATATATATATATATATATATATATATATATATATATATATAATATATATATATATATATATATATATATATATATATATATATATATATATATATTATATATATATATATATATATATGTATATATATATATATATATATATATATATATATATATATATATATATATATATATATATATATATATATATAACATAGTATTTCTAGACACTTTCTTGTAAACACTCTATCTTTCGAACGGATTAATATTTTTAACCATACTTGGTACAAAAATCAACCTTCGGGAGGACACGAACCCTTTGAAAACCAGGTTTTTGTGACGTCATTAACCCGGTTTGCTGAGTCAGCGAAATTTTCAAAAAAATCGGCAAAATTCAGGGTTAATATTTTTTGCCGCGAAAAAGGTCATTATTTATGTTTTTTGAGACGCTAAATCGAATGAAACCGGTCCAAAGTCAATACGACCACTCTAAGTGACCAAAAAGTCGAAAAAACCATTGTAAATTACCCAAAACCAAAATTTAGGTCGATAAAAAATAAATTTCGACTAGGGTGTCGTTTTCTATGTAATTTTGGGCGCTGAATCGAATGAAACCGGTCCGAAGTCGATACGACCACTTTAAGTTACCAAAAAGTTGAAAAAACCACAAAAATTATAGAAAACCAAAATTACGGTCGTTGAAAATTAAATTTCGAGTAGGGTGTCGTTTTCAATGTTTTTTGGGCCTCTGAGTTAAATGCCAGTGGTCCGGAGTCAATACGACCACTCAAACTCAGGGTACCTGGGTTCACATCCTGGAAGGGTCTATAATTTTTTATCGTTTTTTTTTACTACTTAAATTATACTAATATAAGTTTACAACTAGAAAATAATTCTGGCGCGGTGGTCCGCATGTCGGGCGAATTTCCTTTGGATGCGAGCACTCAAACCAGAGTACCTGGGTTCAAATCCTAGTAGGGACAATAATTTTTTATCGTTTTTTTACCTAATATAAGTTTACAACTAGAAAATAATTCTGGCGCGGTGGTCCGCATATTGGGTGAATTTCCTTTGGATGCGTGTTTCCGTGCTTTTTACATTATATAAGTTTACAACTACTAAATAAATAATTCCGGCGCGGTGGTCCGCTGTCGGGCGAATTTCATTTAGAATGCATGTTTCCGTGCTAAACAATCCATTTCTTGCTTAAGGTTCTGGTTCATGCTTTAGAACCTAAGCAGTTACTCAATTGTCAAGCACTGCTCGTTACTCATTTTGTCTGTATTTTCCAAAGGAAATGCGCTTAAACCTTTAAAGATAACTGACTAAGCTTAAAGATAAGTAACTAATCTTTAAACTAGTGCAAATAATAGTGCGTACTTCTAATTTTAGAGGCATAGTTTTGTACAACAACTGGATGATTATGCGCATTTCCTTTGGAAAATACAGACAAAATGAGTTACGAGCAGTGCTTGACAATTGAGTAACTGCTTAGGTTCTAAAGCATGAACCAGAACCTTAAGCAAGAAATGGATTGTTTAGCACGGAAACAGGCATTCTAAATGAAATTCGCCCGACATGCGGACCACCGCGCCAGAATTTATCCTCATACGGCTATAGTATGTATACAGTTTTTGTTGAATCGATGCTGCGCATAACTATGCAGCATTGAAAGAGGTCAGTATATGAAATAAAACGGGGTTTTTAATGCCTGAAGACGAACGAAGCGTGTCCGAACGTCATTTTTCATGGCTTTTCGCCAAGCGTTAAGAGGCCTAGTAGAACTTGTTTGACAATCTGTGAAGTGTTACATGAGTATTTTTTATAGACATTTTATGATAAAATGCTTATAAAATATTGCGTGAACAATATGCTAAATAATATTTATTGGTATGATTGTTCATAAAATAAGAATTTATCTTTTATCGAACAAATTTAGTTGTTTACTTTAATAATTTTTAAATATATTTCCAGTAAAGTTAACATAAAGCATATTTTATGTAAAAGAAATAAGCTTAAGAGCTTTGCGCCATTCGTGACAGAGTATTTGAATACCTTAAAAAAATTATTTTCTACATTTAGTTTTTAGTGAATTTTTAAAGAATAATGAGCTTATGACCCCCCTCCGTGACCATCAGCCTCATAAGCTCATTTTTTATTCGAAAATTCGCTAGAATAAGCTTATGAGATTGGGGTCATGTTTATTTTATTTAAAGAGCAAATGTTATTTTGATGTTGCAGGAGATGAGGTTTAAACTAGGTATGGGGGTAGGATGGTACGGGTGCGGCTGAAGAAATGTTCACTACTAGTGGGGCTTTGTCTCCTCTTAGCAGCCAACCTCGCTTACTTCGTGCTCCACCCGGCATTTTTAGCCGTTTACTTATCTACTCCTATTCACAGCCAGAGAAAGTCACCTTCTTCGTCTCTCGTTACGTCTGTAAGTTTAAAGAGTTTAAATTCGGATGTACTGATTTAAATAATTAATAAAAATAAGTAAATTATTAAACTGTGTTCTTTAACGCAGTTTACTTTTACTATTTTACTTTATTGAACAAACCAGCTCTTTAATTTTAAATTATAAATTGGACAAATCAATAAAGTATTTGTATTTTCCAAAAACAAATGCTCACAAAATGATTAATTGTGTTTAGAAAAATATATTAAGCTGTGAAAAAATATTAAATTAAATTTTAAATATTCGAAATAAGCATTTAAAGATGAGGAGAGGGGTAATAGACGAGAGAGTGGGGTGAAAAAGGAACGTTCTAAAGGTTGGGTCGTTTAAAGTACAGATGGGGGCTTTAGTTAGAAATATCGTAAGGTCGCCAGTTTCTTACAGTTCATCAGTTGTCGTCAACAGTTCAATAAAATGTAAAGAAGACTAAAGCAAAAACAATTCTGTGATCCAGGCAATACAATGCCTACAAAAGGTAATGTCTACAGTTTGTATGATCTTGTTGGTAGTATAAAATATACTCTCATGAGTGCTGCTCTTGTGACTATTGTACTATACGGCGGTATTCATACCTCTGACGTCACACAAGCAGTTGAGCCGTTTTTCCGCCAGAAGAACTTATTTGAATATATTTTTAGTTTTTCGCTGTATCATCAAAAATATATTTTTTCATTTGAGTACTTAAAGATAATACAATAAAAAAATGTTGAAATACTCTATTAAAATTAAATTAAAAAGTTTGTCTCTCAGTTTCATGCGTACTTGCTTGTCATTATATCAGCGGCACTATGTTCATCCAATCACAATTATTTGATTCTAGATACAAGATGACAGAGAAAGAAGAGACTCTGCTCAAACGTCTGCATCAGACGGAAGGTTATGGTTCCTTAGAGGAGGATGGAAGCGTCCAATCCCAAAGCGACCAGGAGCTCCAAGAAGAGTTTGGCCAGGCGAAGCTCCTGGATCAGACCGAATTGCCACTCAACTCATGTACATTCCCCCTGCGTCACACATTCCTAAAAAGATATTGGTGTATAATGGACTTGGATCATGGGGTCAAACTAAGCCCGGGCAAGCAGCGTTCGAAGGATGTCCTGTATCAGCATGCACACTTACTACAGACAAAGCAGAATCTAGCAGGGCAGATGCCATCCTATACAAAGACCATTTTGTTCACCCAGGACATCCTAAGCAATATCGTCAGGTATTTAATGTTTTATAAACCTAAATTTAAGAGACAATTTTAAATTGTATATTTTACGTTCTTCATTTATGTTTTATTTTGTGAATATTTTTATAAAAAATAAATCTGTAGAGTGCAGTTAATTAGCAACCTATTGAGTACCGTGCCATTTGTTACAAGCCACAATATTATAGCTAAAAAAGTCTTTTTGTTTAAATGAAAGTTTTCATGCATGGTACTGTTCGTCATCAAGACGTCGAACAGATCATCCAAATTTTCCTACAGTGCCTTCAACAAGCTCAGCTTCTATAAATTAAAAGTTATAGAATTTGTCTTTAAGAATCTTCAAAACTTAAACATTTACTCATTTCTTCGATTATACTATTTAAGGACGAATAATATTAATATAACTTAACATTATAATATTATTTACTTATTATATGATATTCCCCACAATAAGATCAATACAATTTATTATCACTATTATTATTTTTAGGTTTGGATCCTGTATATGTTAGAATGCCCTTATCATACCCAGCATATGAAGTATAATGATGTGTTTAACTGGACAGCGACGTATAGATGGGATTCTGATATTGTCACTCCTTATGAAAAATGGGTCTACCATAATGACAAGGTCAAACAGTTTCCCAAACCCATCAAAGATTATGCTGCTAATAAAACCAAGCAGGTAAGGACATAATATATGAAATATTATTTTGTTTAATTTCTTTCAATAGGCTACTTTTAAAAAGGATTTATTAATAAATTATTATAATTGTAAGAATAAATATGTATACTGAGTTGGATCAAAGAAAAATATTAATACTTAAAAATATCTATTATACAACATATTTTAACACAACGAAGAGGATTGAAATATTACTACACGACCAATGACCAATCAGGAACATGGATTTTTAAATATAAAGTTACTGCGCATCATATGGCCGACGGAACATCTTTGTAACGGGAAATTCTAATGTTTGAGCAAATCAAAGTCGATAAATTCGAGCATTTTTATTTAAATTGCCGATTGATTTGGTCTTTTCTGTCTCTTTTTATGTGTTGTAATAATATGGGTTTTCTAAAGTAATATTTTACTATAGACCGAGATGACAGAGTTGACGTGGAATAGTGATCAGTTATGTAAATTGATAAAGGCCACAAGTTTACTATATTAGTTCAAGTTTCTTCGTTTGCTATCAAAAATATGTTTTTCTTTTCTGAAACATCCTGAAATCTATGCACAATAGTTAGTTATATAATTTATTTATCCTTCGAAAGACTATCAGCAAAAGTAAATTATTTTATTGTTGTGTATTTATGCATATATTCTAGTTGTATATTAAAGAATTTTAGTGCATTTTCGTTGTAAAAGCGCAACAGGGTAGGTTTGCTGGTGTTACCTTTGGTGCCTAATACGTGTATTTTTACGTGTATTTTACATACAGTACTGTGTACTCATGTATGAAAAACGTTATGCAAATTTGAATTGAGCTAAGAGAAGAGGTGCCTCTATAACAACTTATTTTGTACATATTTTTCCGTCAAACTTGAGCAATGCTTAAGAATATCGACAAACTAGTTAGCTTTCAATAATAAAAAAAATGAAAAAAAAAATCATTTTCATGATGAAAATTAGCTAAAATTGAGTAAGGGGAAACTTAGGGAACTTATTTATTACATTAAGGTTTGCACTTGTACTGAATTTTAACTCAATTAGGTTTTTCAAGTCATTCGTTAAAAATTGAACTAATGCTTTTAATAAGATAAAACTTGTCACACATTTTTGTCTTCTATATGGCTATATGTGTGCCAATCGCAACATTTTTTTGCGTTTTATAATTTTTTGAAAAGTTTTGTGTTAATGAAATTATAAAAAATTATTTCCAATTATTAGCACAACAACACTTATGGACTGACTTTTGGAACAAAATTTAACTCTCTAGCATAAGAACATTGGGAGCTACGATGATAATAGACACACACACGCATTCATACAGACAGATAACTTTGTGAAAACTAATCAGGAGGCTTTATAAACAAACACCTGAAACGGATAATTCAAGTGATATCCCGGTTTCGGATTTTCCGTAAATACAATACTATTCCTATATACATACGGTATAAATGAGGAAAAGTAATAATAACTTGACAAGTACTTTTGTTTAACATTTTGGTTTGCATTGCAGGTAGCATGGTTTGTGTCAAACTGTGGCGCAAGGAACTCTCGACTGCAGTATGCTCACGAACTTCAAAAGTACATTGGTTTGGATATATTTGGAGCTTGTGGAACTAAGAAATGTCCCCGATCATCTCAGCACAAGTGTTTTAATATGCTCGACCAGCAATACAAGTTTTATTTAGCATTTGAAAACTCTAACTGCATTGACTATATTACTGAGAAATTTTTTGTCAATGGTCTTGGGTAAGTCCCTTAACTTTAAATACTAAGCCAAAACTTGCATTCTGTGTGTCAACAAAAAGATATTATGGTCATTTAAGAGCTTTACCAAGATCTTCATAAGATCATGTCATCATAGTTATCAGTTATAGTTGTAGTTTAGTTAGTTATAGTTTGGTATAGTATTAGTTATTTATCTGTTAAATTTTATCTTATTAAGCTATCTATCATCATAATCATCCGTAGCTTAATCATATACATAAATATGATATCATAGTAATGCTTCATTTAATTTGGGGCACGGTTACGCTCGCGCCGAATCGAATAGTAGTTACTATCGCGTACTTTCCTTTACCAATATAGAATGTTTTTTCGTGCTTTTTTAAACCTCTTCTGTGTTATTGTAAAACATATTTCAACAAAAAAAAAATTAATTTAGCGGACTCGTTGTTTAAATTTTAATGACAAGCATACTAAGGCATATGCGTAGGCTTGAGATATACAGGATGGATCACGAGTCTCCACCCTCTTAAATTTTGAAACATTTGACATAAATTAATGAGAACTGAGGTACTTCTTTTTTGGGGGTGCAGTTAACTAGTTAAACGGGTACAGGGTAGCTCCCTACTTCGGACTCGCTTAGCTCGTCCACAGAATATACAAATCGTTAAATTTATACTTCAACACGTCTTCGGACTCAGATTGTAAATACATTGAATCGGATGTATTTCAGTGCCCATCCAGATACTGACCACGCTCGATGCTGCTTAACTTTTATGATCCAACAAAAATCATGGATGCACTTGTATTAAAACGAAACATAATGTACTTCTTTATTACGTAAAGGTGTACTCTTATACCAAATTTCAACTCAACTGGATTATTTTACAATTTTAAAAAAAAAACTTGTACAAGTCATTTAATAAAAATACAACATTTGAACTAATGTTGGAACATTTATTAGTCTTATACATGGATCTACATGCGTCCCTAATCTCAAAAAATCGCAACATTTTTCCGCGATTTATGATTTTTCGAAATTTTTGTTGAATAATTTTTGCTGGTTAATGACGTCATAAAACATATTTTCCGGATAGCACAACTACACCAATAGACTGATTTTTGTACAAAGTTTCTAAACTCTCCAGTATAAATACATTGAGAGCTACGATGATAACAGACTGACACACATACACACACTTATCCATACTCACTTACATACACATACTCATACAGACAAACAACTTTGTGAACTACTTAGGAGGCCCTAAAACAACTGAAACTGATAATTCTGGTGACATCACAGTTTAGGATTTTTTTGCAAATACAATACTTTTTCTATATACCCACGGTATAAATGAGGAGAAGTTAAAAGTAAATTGGGAGGTATACTTTTATTGTTTTTTTGGATCTATAGGTACAAATACAAGTCAATATACCTCTTGCATATTTTTGTCTAAGATAGCTTTTTTGGCGGGAAGAAGTGCCCAAATAGTAAAAATTGTACATTTTAACTTAAAATTAAAGCTCAAGTATCGATATCACAAAGAATTCGAAGAAGTGTAAAATTGTTTTATTTTTGTTGTAAAAACACACATCATTCATTTCCTTACCCTCATTTTAAGGTATTTATAGTCACTAATACTAACACTACTAGATTTAGGGAAAATAGTAACACTGAAATCTGAAAATCTTTATGTCAATACGTAAGGTTCAAGGTTGAATTAAATTGTCGACTTTTTACTCTTTGAGCACTTATTCTCGCAAAAATAGCGGTCTTAGACAAAAATATGCAAGGGTCAAAATGTCTTGTATCCATTTCTAGAACCCAATTAAAGTACACATTCCATATTTTTTTTTTTTCAAAATTCGATATTACATAGGACGTCAAAGTAAACTACACCACCAAAAAGATGTTACCTTAACACAAACAATACCTAAGGTTTCATTAATTTATGTTTAATGGTTCAAAATGTATGAGGGGAGACTTTTGGTCCACCCTATATAAGAGCTAATGAGGTGTAAAGGCTCTAATTTAATAGACTGTTTTACTCACTCGCTGGAATTTTATGGCATTTTTATAGGAATCCCAGATACTGTAAATTTTACGATGAAAAATAAGTAAAAATTATTAAAATAAATACTTTTATCTCCAGGTAGAAAAAGTGTTTCCTATTACTGGGGTTAGAGACAATAATAATATCCATCGAATATGTAATAAGAATATAACAACAATTAAATTATAGCAATGTCTGGAGATAAAATCATATATGCACCTTAGGAGTAAAATACCATTTTTCCTCTCTATTACCTGAGAATTAGTTAAATTCTTTAGTTTCCTGGGCCTTTGCCTTAGGAACCAACAATTTGCTTATAAAAAGTATAGTATTCTTTACTCCTGTGGTGTATAAATAACAATTGTATTATTTCAGAAACCTTAAATAAATAATTATTTCTATATTTTTTGTCTAAGTAAAACTTTTATAAGACGGAGAGAGTTTTTCAATAAATGTTTAAAATTAGAGAAGTTTTGTTTATTCTTTTATATTTATAGCTTTCCAGTCTCAAAATAATGAATTCATTTGATTTATAATGATCATTCAATTTTGTTGAACATATTTTGTGGAAGTTGCCAAAATAATTTTATCGACTGTTGTCCCCTTTGAATGTAACATGTGACTAAACTATTTGTTAACAGGAGAAACATTCTACCGATAGTGATGGGAGCTAGAAAAGAAGATTATGTTCGAGCGGCACCTCTTAACTCATTTATTCATGTTGACGATTTTGATTCTCCCAAACAATTAGCGGAGTATTTACATAAACTAGATAAGGACGACGACCTTTACAATGAATACTTTCGTTGGAAAGGTACAGGAGAGTTTATAAATACCTACTTCTTCTGCAGGTTAGTAATAAAGGTTGATTGGTTTATTAATATTCATTCATACAACTAAACTATATTGGTTAGAATTTAACAACTATTAATGCACTAATTTAACAACTCAAGAAGTTGTTAGGCGAGCAAAGTCCTAGTTAACTAATCATCCTCACCTTTCTGAATCATCGCCAAGCATTAAGAAAAATTAAAGCCAATTGGACAGATAAAAATACGACGAAGAAAATAAAAATCTGTCATCGGAAAAAAACATATTTGGGATATATAAGGAAGAATAATAAGAACATTGTTGAAGGGTTCAGTTCTTCGTATTTTAATTATAGGTATAAGTACTCTTGGTAAGTCAAGGCCTAAGCAATGCCTCTACTCTAGTGGCTTGTAAGTTTTGACTATCGTTTCAGTTAAAGGACCTTGGCAAGAAGGGCCCAACAACGTGGCCTATTTGCCTGGCTTTGCCTCCCCACCCTATTACTATTACTAGTTAAAGAACCAAATATAATAGTTTTTACTGACTTTTACCTAAAGTTACCCCTGCCATATGTACCTAAAGCTTACAAGATTAGTTTTAGTGTTGTTCCACTATGCCCAAAGAGACTAATACTTAGAGGGAGGATGCTCCAGCTCTTATCATTCCCTGCGTAGCTAGGAGGCGTAACTGTACATTGGTTACGTCATTTTTTTATTTTTATAACAATTAGAATTGAACGTAACTATTACATAATTTTTTTACTATTTTGTCTTAAATTAAGTAAAATGAATTTAAAGTAAGTTTTAATTATTATTTATCGCATATAATATTTAATTATTTGAGTTGTATGAAGTGATTTAATATGACGTCACTGAAAAATGCCCGCCGTTTGTTGAGTATATGCTAGGATAAGAGTTGTAGAGGTGTGGGGATTATCTAGTCTCTTTCTAGGGAGACTCTTGGGAGTCTCGTTGTGGCACCTAGTGGAAGCTGTCTCACTTACAGACCCCTTATCACTGTGTTATTCTGCCTTCGTTCGCTCTCTAAGTGTTAGTCTCTTTGACTATGCTTAACGAGTCGACATCCGATTCTATTGTAAACCTTTAACGATTTATATATATATTTATTTACCTAAAAAAACAATGTTTTCAGGTTATGCGCTATGATTCACGATGAGTACCCTACTAAATCTTATCGTGATGTTAACGAGTGGTGGCGTGGTCCAGGAACCTGCACATCTGCGTCGTGGAAACCTAAGATTAATTGGTTTCAATCGATGGCAAAAAATAAAAAAGGATAAAATTCTTACCAAAACAATTCTTAATCAAAACCTCTATCCTAAAGTTAACTTAAGAATTCGTAAAATGGTATTTTTTTAGTTTCCATTAGGTATGTCCAGTGATAAGATTCGAATTTTTCTTAACCGATTCATTATTGCCGGTTTAACAGATGCGAAAACTGGTCGATTTACTAAGACGAATATACGGAGATCATCATCGTTTCACTGTTATATTTTAAATCATGTAATATTTATTTAAATTGCCCTCAGTGTAGTTTTTTTTTCATTTTTGTAATTTTGTCATTCTTTAGGACATGTTAGCGAATCTATATGAGAAAATCATGCTCATAAGGTTGTTCAAATTTTAATAATGTTCTGAAAAATTGTATAAGGGCGTGCTTTATGTAATATTTTATGTAAAACACGTCAAATTTGGTATAATAAACCGGTTCGGCAAACTATATGAGTTCTTGCAACCAGTTCGCACGAACTGGCTGAATCTTATTACTGGTTATGATGTATGTGATAGGGAGATGCTAATAAGCCTTTTATAACAATATTGGCCACAAACAATTAAGATTTCGCACCATTTTTGAATCGATTGAGTAGTTTCTATGAAACGTATATAATTTGTAAATTAACATAATCTTATTAATTATAAAGGACATAATTGTATGCATAAGACATTTCAGTTCCAAATTGTATCCTACAGAATAGGTTAAATACTTTTAAAAAATAATATACGTACGTGTAATACGTATAATAATACGTACATAATATTTTTTTATTAAATATAATTATTGATGACGTAATGTGCATTAATTGAAAAAAATCCTCTTACGCCATATTGCTAACTACATTGATCTTATTGGAGTAAAAATGTGATTTTTGAGAACCGTATTTTTCCTGAAACAGAACTTTTTTCTTTTATTTTTAAATAAATTTATTGAATTATTAGAAAAAAATATTAAAAACCACAAATTAATCGCCATAAAAGTCGCTATTTTTTATGTCTTTAATTTTTATTGGCAATCACGCAGGTGGTAATTTTTTTTAACACGATAGGTAATATTCGAATATTATTCTACAGAGTGAATTATAGAGTGAAAGATCTTTTCTGTTCTTTGTATAGGTTGACTTATGGCATTTCTTAACTTTGTTGTAAACATTTTATGTAATAAATTGTTATAAAATCAAAATAGAATACATTGTTCAAATTTATTTAATAACTTAATTTAATTCGTCAATATCACAAACAAATTTACGAAATAATAAGGCACGTTTCAGAAAGTATCCTATATTCAGTGAATAATAGAATTCCTAGATGCAAAAAAATCTGATCATCGAGCCCCAAATGTTTAACCTGGTAGATTGACTTCAGATCGGGGGCTCATGTGGTCTGCTATGATGTGGACGGCAAAGTCAAAAATTGCCTCAAAATCATTTTTCTCTTTATAAATAGCTCTGTTTTTAAGTTGATTAAATTTGTGACGAATCGATGTTTAAAACCATCAAAATTGGTTCAGTAAATCATAGATATAACTGTTCAAATATTACCAAAATACAACAAAAATTATAAATTTCCCGCTAAAGAACACAAAAATCTTATCAGATAATCAAAACATTGATTTGCCACAAATTTAACAAACTTAAAAAAGAGCTGTAACTTGTTTGATAAAACTAATAGAAACACCGTTTCAGGGCATAAACTGATTTTTAGGCCATTTTTCGAACTTTTTGTTCTTTTTTTGAACAATTTTGTCACTCAGGCCAATTGAGGGAACTCTACTAAGCTAATCTAGCTGGTTAAACGTTTAGGGCTCACGTTTTTTCGTTTGGCTCTTGGACAATAAGTATAAAATGAAATACTTATTACAACTGACAGAATTAAATCAGTACAACACGTTCTGCCACAGCAAGAAAATCCAATAATACTATAAAGCGTATTAAACGTTTATACAAAGTTTACAAACTAAGATATTTATTTATGTACAAACTCGTAGTAAATGCTACCGGGTGGAAAAATGTTTGGTACATTCTGAACGAAGCCAGAATCATTAAACAAATTAAAATGAAATAGGACTTCAAAGAAAAAATAATCAATCTTTAACGGTGAAACTTTTTGGTGTATAACAGCTATCTTAAAATGTATATTTTAGACTTATGTTTTACTCCATTTCAATATGATTGCAATTGCAAGAAAATAATAATAATATGTAGATGTACTAATTTATTTGTCAACAATTAAAAAGATCTGTAGTCTTAATTTGAGAATCAATTTTTATTTATAGACTAAGTATGTCTTTAGAATATTAGGTATTATGAAAACTAACCAATGCACTATTAACGCTTTATCTAGTAGGAAAAGTATATAGACCAGATTTCAAAGCTTAAAGATATTTACTGAAAAGCTGATTCAGTGTGTTTTTAATTACAGTGTGTTTAATCAGAGTAAAGACAACATAGGCTACCAAACAAATATTAAACTACGGAGGCTTCCACGGTTTCTGTCATGAAGATTTAGATCTTCTGGTGATTACCTCAATATAGATGAAGAATCCGACGCTTCGCTTCCACTGTAGGAGGCATCTTCAGGGATGTAGGACATCATGGATAAAAATCCATAATGTCCTACATGTTTTTACACAATGCTCTCAAAAACTGAACTCGGTTTTGAAGAGCATTGTGTTTTATCCATGATATCCTACGTGTTTTTACACAATGTTCTCCAATCTTCAGGGAGGCATCCCTGAAGATGCCTCCACAGTGGAAACGAAACGTCGGATTCTTCGTCTACACTGACGCGGTCACCACCGGAAGCCCTAAATCTTCATAAAAAAATATTTGGGTAATATTTGGAACAGTTTTCTAAATTTTAAAATTAAAAATAGAAAGATCAAAAAGATTATCTTTGGTTTTAATCTTGTTTTATTTGAGCGAACATGATAGGTTCAGTTAGCGAGTATTTTACTTTTTTTAACTTAAATTTAATGACATGTTTAAGACTACTTATTTATCAATATAGCACAATAATTCTCTTGTTCTTTTCCACATTAATTCTTCTCATTTCAACTCTCTTGACAAAAAATACCAACGATTAATTAGCTGTTCCGTTTTCTTTATTCTGATATTACAGGTATAGTATACGCTGATGAACTTAGTATAATAGTTAGACGTATAGTTACTTATTTTGTTTACCAATCAAATATTTTGTACTAGTGGCGGCCTATTAATAAAACTCGTATCAAAACTATATTTATTTGTATAAAATCTATTTTTATTTTAATTATAAAAGTACGTTACGACATTTTTTGATATAGAAACAAACCTAGTATTATATATTAAATTAAACCAATTAGTTGTATGTTATAAAAGAAAAATTTCTTAGTGATTTCCTTTACATTACATGTTATTATTATAAATTAATGTTTTTAGATTAAACTTCTAATGTATCGGAATTTAATTTCATTTAAATACCTAAATATTTAAGGCTTATTGTAGGAAAGTTGTATTTCATAATTTATTTTTGATAGAAAATTATTTTAAGTAGAGAAATTGAATTCATATTATTCTAAAAACATAAGTACATTTTCAAAATTTGTGCGTAATTTTTTAATGTTTCTTAATTTAGCAAGTAATATAAACTGTAACAGGACTTACTTGCAAAGATGTATTAGAATATAGTATGAATGTGGTAAGAACCTACTACTTGCGTTAACATAAAAAGTAATCAGCCCAAGAGGTGCACTAGATGGAAAGGATTGGTTGGAAAGGAAAAATACGCCATTTATTTCACTAATTTTGTATTAAGCAAAGCAGTCAAATGGACAGTGATTTTGAATAAGTATGTGGCTTGAACAAATATTATATATTAAGCTTAGCCGGATTCTAACTTAAATGGATATTTCGTATTAACGTCAAGTAACTATAACAACATGTTATTATGACAGTAAATATTATTAAATATATAATAATATATGTATATATATATATATATATATATATATATATATATTATATAATATATATATATATATATATATATATATATATATATATATATATATATATATATATATATATATAATATATATAACCAGGTAAGAGCCCCTCTTATTATTTTTTTGATTTTGTAATTCATAGTTTCAAGCATCTTTAATTAATTTAAATTATTTTTAATGATATTTAGTTACCATTACTTTGTTTGGTTGTGTTAGATTACGTTGTTTATATTATGTTTTAGTGTCATTTTGGCGTTTTAATAATTTTTAAAATTTAATTTAATACACTTCTACTTAATTTGTTTTTATTCATAGTGGTTTGAATTGAGGGTAGGAAAACTCGTTATGAAGCTTTATTTATCATTTATGTGCAAAGCAATTATATAATTTGTAAATAAAATAAATTTTCTATTAACACATTGTTTTGCTATTATTTTCACTATCATCTTCTGGTGTTCTAACTGATGCATTTTAAAGATGGATCATTAATTAAGCCTTGGTCCTGCCTCAATCAGTGGTAGTGATTAGTCATTTAGTCACCACTCTGGGCTGGTAGGGGAATCTGTGGAAGTAAGTCATGACCGGGGGCATTAGTAAAGGTTAGGCTTCTTAATCCAGTAAATTCGTAATAGAAACAGGCCCCTTTTGATTTTTTTTAAAATCTTCATTTTATTTTATGATTAGAGGAGCGATTGATGGACCACGTCACGTCAAAAGTACAGTAATTTAATAGTAGAATAAAGTAAAAAACTACATGTGTGATTGAAGACAAATATTCAGTTTTAATGAGTACTTGAAGATAATTAAGCACAGTAAAAACTTTACAAACTCAGCTAAATTTAGATACTTTTTGCTTTTGTTATGTGTTCTTAGGAAAACAAAATAGTGGACAGTTAAGATTTTTTTATGGTCTCTTCTCTAGTAATTCATTTTGATGTAACAATGAAACAAAAGAACCATACCTATTTCTTCTTTAAATTACTTTACAATTTAAATATAAAATAGTCTTTACTTAAAAATATATTTAATATCTGTGTTAGGCTTGGTTGGATAAGAAAATTTAAAATAAGTTGTTTTTTAATTTTAATAAATTCTCTCATTTTCGTGAAAATAAGCGAGCCTAGCAGACACACGAAAAGGAAAGCATGTGAAGTGGTATTCTAAAATTCGTGGTCATTTTGACTCCAAAAGAACGAGTTTCTGTGTAATTAGGCCATTGAAAGTGCACAATGGGTCAAAACTCAATTATGACGTCATCATACTAAAGTACTTATAAGTTTTCTATTTTATGGCTGGCGTGAGATTATTGTTTAACGCCTACACAAATATTACATGTAACTGTAAATGATAAAAACATGACAAAAATATTTTAAACAAAAACAATGTGGCCATGAATTGGCCACAGGGAGGCCCTTGGACTGCAAAATGGCTTTTATTTTCAATGTCATTAGAATTGATTGTATTTATTTCATCAACAACCTTTGAACTCCTTTTCCCTTCAATAAACATACTACATGAATTTTATGGACCTTTGACTTTTTATGTTGTTCTATAATTCTATGGTTAGTCTTTTATTTGAAGAACCAAATTTTGTAAAATTGGTCCAATTAGAGGAGCAACTGCTATGCAGATGTAACAATTCAATTAGACGTAAAATGCCTACACTAGGACTCATAAGGCAGAACACTATCTTCTACCTAAGGGAATCAACAAAAAGGGCCCAACAACAAAACAAAACGACCTGCTTGCTTGGAGATCTGTCACCTCTCCCTAATTACTATCACTAGACCTCCCTCTATTTGGACGTTTTGGACCTCCCTACCTCAACCTGCTTAAATAAACTAAAACATCAAACCAAGATTAAGAATATCTATAGGGCAAAAATAGGGCCTCTTAAACAATCCCTCCCTTCATTTAGGGCCCCAGTTTTTTTTTCAGCTAAATTTTAGCTATTTATTTAAAAAATTTGCCAAGAAATATAAAAAAATAAATAATTTGTACACAAATTCTGAAAAACATTTATTATTAATTTCAAATAAATATATTTGAAAGCCTGATGAGGCCTCCTAGGGCCGAGACAGCACCCCTCGCCTCCCTTTACCAGTCCACCACTGTATATAGGGACCCCAGGCCCAATGCTTTAGTAATTGTGTAGCTGAGAAATACTTCTATGTATGAAGCAACTCAAAGTGCCAATTGCTTATACATCATTAGTTCAAATAGGTGAAAGACAGCCTTTACTCGCCATAAATAGTGAGGAAAGCTTAAAAGTCATGAATAAAAACAAAATTATTAAACTGTATTTCGAATGTATTTTGTGATTAAATTCATTTTATTTCTTAGTTTTAATATAATTTACAACCCGTAATTCACCATTACAATTCTTTTAAAATTACATAAAACATTTGTTTAAAAAATAAAAAGTATAAACTAATTAAATAAAATTTATTTATTTTAAATAAAAACAATTCAAAAGACAAATTTACCAATAAAATAATAATTGAGAACATAATATTTATTGAAAATAAAAAAAACTAATCTCGTGCTAGAAAATAAATTGTGATTAACAATTACTAAATTACCATAATAAGCAAACAAAGTGTTTATCTAAAAGTGAAGAATAATGAAAAAGTACAATTCAATTAATAGTTATAAGGGTCTTTTTGATTTCCCTCCCCTCTAATTTAAATGCTTAGTTTTAAGTTTATGCGACCATCACTAATCACAATTGGTAACCATAACTAACCAATAATAACTTATATAAACTACCAATAACCTAACCCTCTTTGACATTTATAACCTTGAGCATGTATTTTCTAGTTATTAGTGGTACAAATCAAATAATTCTTTTAAATTTAAAATAAATAAAAA
This sequence comes from Microvelia longipes, assembly GCA_018340805.1. Classification (NCBI taxonomy): domain Eukaryota; kingdom Metazoa; phylum Arthropoda; class Insecta; order Hemiptera; family Veliidae; genus Microvelia; species Microvelia longipes. Next base: position 61,971,682 of record JACMZG010000008.1, read on the forward strand.
ATAAATCGTTTCAAAAAGTAATTTTTTATGGTTTTTATTGTTTTTAAAGTGGTTATTTTTGGTTTATTATTATTATTATTGGTTACTATTATGGTTACTAAATATGGTTATTGAACATAAGAAGCCAAAAAAAAACAATACCAAAATCTGGCAAAAAAATCAGGGGGACAGAAAAGACCCTATTGTTATTTTAATTTAAAAAGTTGAAGTAATTACCAATTCTGTTTGAGTAGGTTTAAAAATAAATTTATTAAAAAAACAATTTATTTACTAGTAATATGTATACTCCCCATCAGATACTGAGTAGATTATTAGATGCTTATTGTATGCACAAGTGAGTGATATATGAATAAACAATCATCTCTCAAAATTTTAGTAACTCTTATTTAGTATAAAATGCAATCAACAACAGTCAATAATCAGCTCATATTGTGAAAATTAATGTCATTATCTTCGTACAAATTTATTACATATTTTCTAATTATATGAAATAAAACAGTACCTCGTTAATAGCTACGTATGTTATAACGAAGTATTAAATTTTTAAATTAAATGTAACTATCAAATTGTTTTCAAAGTTAATAAACTGCTTGTTTTTAAATTCACCTGGTTGAAGAGAGCTTGATTTTTGATCAAACGGAAAGGGTGTTAAAAGTAATTGAAAGGTTGATCCAGAAACTTCATATACAACAAACTACTTCTTTCTTCTCACCACTACGAGTAAAAAAGAGAAAAAAATAAGTAAGTAAGAATCTACAGTCGCAGCCGTTAGATCAACCCCATGGACAAACTATAAATTCAGAAGCTCCAAACCTCCACTTAGGGCTTTACTGTTAGGCTTTTACTTATTGTGAGTTGAACATTGTTTATAATTAATTCTACCACCGGTTCCTTAAAAAAACAAGCTGAATATTTACTATGAAAGTTCTTAAAATTCTGTGCTTAGACAGTAGTTAAAATTATTTCATTATTGGGTTTATTATTTTATTACAGTGTAATTACATTGGCATAAAATTAGATCTATCTTTGTGAAAATGAAATGCACACTAAAGCAACAGAGAAATTAGCTTTTTTTAATTATAAACCATTTTTATTATTGTTTTTTAATTAACTGGTGAAAACCAGTAAGTTAAAGTTTTCAGAGGATACAATGCCTCTAGTTTACCATGAGAGCTAAAAGGCAAATAAATTCAAAAGTTAATTAAAAAATAATTAATAATTTAAACATGGTCCAGTTAAATTGCAATGTTATTATCTTAATATCAAATGTAAGGTCCATTTAAGAGAAACATAACATGAATTGTTTTCATAAAATTGAGAAAAAATAAATAAATTAAAAACTATTAAATAAGTAATATAAATATTAAATTAAGTTTAAGATTGCCTGAAGAGATCTACAATAAAATTCTAAGACTAGTATTTTTAATGTAAAAACATTACATGCACAACCTAGTTCAAATATTATCAAATTATCAAATAATTTTATCGATAATATTTCAAATAAGTTTCAAACTCAGTGTATTGCATACAGTTATAGCCATAGAAGTATATTATTAGAGGGATCATAGCCAATCTTAATACATTGAGAAGTTTGGAACATTTTTTGAGGCTCTCAGAGGCTCTTCGAAGTATTATTGAAACATCCTCAAAGTAAGTTAAGATTATAAAAATCAATTGTCGTCTGCTTTTTACACAATGTTTGTGCATTGTTTTGCATTTTAAACATTCTATTATACAAGTTACTGTACTGATTATGATAAAATTCGATGGTGTTAAAGATTATTTTTTGATGTTTTGAAATTCAACCAATAGGGTCCCTCTAGTAATAATACCTCTATGGTTCTAGCAAAACCAAGTAATACAAAATAATACACTTATCAGTTACATTTTATTCGTTTTCTTATTTGTGACAGAAAGAGAATATTCAGGAAGAAGGTGGTATTTTGAAATGTGATGATCACTGGTTTAAATTTACCTAAAATAAATTAAATTATTGTTTACTATCATCAATTATTTAACACTTTAACTCTAACTAAAAATATCACTAGAATTAATTCTCGACAGAGGTTTTAATTAAATTTATTAAAAAAAAGTTCACAGCTCAAACCTGTCTTATTTTTGTGTCTACTGAAATTCTTAACAATTGTTTATTTGTTATAATAAAAATGACTTTCTATGTTAAATTAAATTTAAAATCTTAAAATATACTATCACAAGCATAACAAAAACTCATATTCAAAAGACCCTAATATAATTTAAAACACATCTTTTAAGATTATATTCTAATTAAACTTAAAACTAATAACAAATAAAATACACTTAATTAAAACAAATTTGTAAATACTCAAAATATGATTTTTTAACCATTGTAATTTATTTTAAATTACAATGGTTATTAATTTTTTTTTTATTAAAATGTATTATATTGGCAAAATAAGAAAAACATAGAAGTTTAAAATTTAATTTAAAAATTATTTAATGAATTTATACAATTACTAATTAAAAGCAATTTTAGTTGCTTACAGTTAAAAAATAAATAAACATGTATACATGTATTCAAATTATTTTTATTTCTATATCACTAGAAATTTTGAAAAATAATGATTTGTTCACACAATGGTTTAGATAAGAAACATTTAAAACTCTTTGCGTTCTTACACATCAACATATGCTTCATCCATTAATTTAAGGTGTTTTCAATAAATATCAACACAATTAGAGGTAAAATATAGTTACTCATAGATATCACGTTTTTTAAATTAAATTAAATTTGGTTATAATAAATTATAATCAAAATAATTAGAATTATTTTTTAATATTAATTTACAATTTGATTAATATTTTACCACAATATTATATCAATTAAAATATTAATATTAATGGCACTTTACAGTCATCACTGTAAATAAAAATTTAAAAATGTATATAATAAATAAAATAACTTATTTTAAATATTGGTTTAAACATTTATTAAAATCAGGAGAGTGGATAATCATTTTAGTTCAAGTAATTACTAAATAATTAGTAAGAAACCCTCCTTATGAAAAAAGTTTAATACTGCAAAGATTTAAGGAATAATCTAGGAATAAATATTTGGCGGTTTTTAATAAATTATACAATCATTCTTACTCTCCTGACTCAAAGAAGAATGAATTAAAAAATTTAATAATAGTTATTAACAAAAGCTTTAGTGTTAATAAAAAAAACTTTTGCGTCACATTCAAAGTAACGACTAGTTTCTAATTAATAGTTAGCAGGAAAAACAAAGTAATAATGATCAAGTCCAAGGCCCTTGAAAATATAGCACAAGGTTTGTTAAAAATGTTACTTTTCTAAAAAATTAGATAACAACCAGTATCTGAGTATTCGTAGAAGTTATTATTAGTCCTTTTTTGACTAATTGGTTGACAATATCTGCTAATTAAGAAAAAAAGGCTTAGTTTAAATGGTCTTTATGATTTTTTCCTAATCATCCGTTATTTTTCCAAGCTATTTTATAACAAACTAATCATGAAGACTCTATACAGTATTCTGTCATGTTATTTTTCATTAACAAATAAATAACAATAAAGCAAAACTAAAAAAAAATGTACATAAAAAATCATATTAACATTTTCAGTCTTAAATGCTCATAAGTTCTTGAAAAGAATTCTTACTGAGCAACAAATAATAATATTGTTAAAGATATTAGACTTCTAAGTCAATTTATGTTACTGTTGAGTTAAAAGTCAATAAAAGGGTTTCAATCTAGGATTAGTTTAATTAATATGAGTTAGTTTGATTTTATCAGTCGTAAGATTAGTTATAGTTTTAATTGTCTTATCATTAAGTTGTGTTTGTCACAACTATTCTCCTGATTTAGTAAATCCAAATTAACGTCTTCTTAATTCTGGATTCAATTTCCCAGAATCTTGGTCATCTCAACACGATTAGCACATAGTCACTTATTTTCAGTCATAGTGACCTTTCCCTAAATGTTGAGCCAAACTCATTTTTGAGCGATGTTTCCAATAATGGTGCAATGATTGAGTAATTACAGCAGTCTTTCTTTGAATCTAAAACTTGCCGGAGATTTAGGTGCCAATAAAAACTCAAATTCCAATTCCAACTCTCCATCAAACTCAATTTCAAATTGTCTAAGAGTCTGAAAAACAAATAAAGGTAATCAAATGAGTATGAATTGTATTGAAATTGTTGATCTTAAAATTAAATTTTGGGCTGTAGTCAAGAAAATTAATTAAAATTTAGTAAAACTAAATTATTCTTAGGAATCACATTAAGTTCATTGTTGATTTGGGTTTCAGATACTAAATAGATTAATTTATTCTCATTCGAAACTAAAATTCTGCAGAGTAGTATCTTTATTAACTAAACAATGTTCCCTCACCTGAGCTAGTACAACTTGAAGTTCCATCTCAACAAATCTTTTTCCTGGACACATTCGTCTACCAACTCCAAAAGGCACAACTAAGAAAGGACTAGATCTGGTGCATGACCCATTAGACGAATTTTCATCAAGCCATCTTTCAGGTAAGAATGAAGTGGCATTTGTAAAGTTGGATTCTTGAAGGCAAGCCAACCATGTATGGCAAAGAACTACAGCCTGTAAAAAGATAGAAAAAGATGTTATTACTAATGGACAAGTGGGAAAGCTCATATTTTTATACTCCTTTTGAATTTAATGAAGAGTTCATTTTGGGCATTAAAATTCAAAGAGAGCAGTTTTTTAAATTTTATTTTATTTTAAATATTTATTTTAAAATGAATTATTAATAGAATTATTTTTTAATTTGTGGGATCTATTTAAGAAATACATATCTAGATGTATACACCCTAAATTGCTCTAAAACATAGATTAGGGTGAGATTAGAGGAATGAATTTCAATCAGTTCCTTTAAATACTCCTTTACATTGATTTACCAAACCGAGACTATACCCCAAATAAAAATATCCCTATCCTAGGCCCACTTTGATGGAATTCCTTAAATATAATCAAACAGTTCATGATATTTATAGCCACCAAACTGTAATATTTATTTATTTATAGTTCTACAAGTATATCTTTACTGTCCACCTGGTACACTTTGCATTTAGTGTTGAGAATACAAGATTGTGTTATCATACTACATAAATAAAATTATTTCTGATTATTTCAGGATTTAAGAAACTTAGCAATGAGAATAATTCAATGTAGCATATCAATTAGGTATAAATTATTTAAATAACCAATCAAAATAAAAATTTGACACATCTTAAAAAACTTTTAAAACATTTTAATGTAAACTAAGTCAAGAGAAATAATTTATTCAAATTCATTCAAAAATGGGTAAAACTCCAAAGGAAAAATGCTTGCAAGCACAGCTTTCAGAATATATGAAACCTCTTCCAAGAAAATTTTTTTCAAGTTTATTTCTTTTTCTTATTGGAATAAGGCTTTGTCGAGAATTCCGTGGCCTGACATTTATGCCATCCAAGTATTAATACTCTTATCAGGTAAAATTAAAGATACTCGAATACAACAGTGAAATTGAAAATGAACTTACTCCTGGCTTAAGTTGATAACCATTAAGTTCCATTTCAGTTTCAAGAATCCTAGCAACACAAGGAGCTGTAGGAAGAATTCTGTAAAGTAAAAAAGAAAAATAGTAGAAAATTATTTTCGGAATTAAGTGAATTTAATGAATGTAAAAGTGCAAATATAGTATGTTTTATTGCAGTTAATTACTAGCTTAATTTATTTACAATGTTCAAGTTCAGAATACTCTTAAAGTAGACACTACTGCATTGGTTATCATTCATAGCAGATAGTAGCTAATTTACTAAATAGGCTAAATGCTGTGGCCTGGTGTGCTTTACTGTTTGGGGATGGGATAGACTTTAAGTTAAAAAAAATTAGAAACATTCTTTTAAGTTGTAAGTAAAATAAAACATGTATTAAAGGGAAAAGAATATTAATTATAGATATAAATAACCATAAATAAATAATAAAAGAAAGGGACATATATTTTTGTTCATAGGGGCTGGGTTTATAATTGTTAATTGTAAAATACAAACATATTCACTATTTTATTATATTTGATTTGTCACTTTCATGTAAGGCGTAAGAATAGGATATCAGTTAGATATCTATTTAGTTATATAATTAAATAACAGTTAGATAACAAGTTAGAATACTAATGTCACTTTTGATGAGCTAACCAGGTAACCTAAAAGCAAAACCTAATGCTTGGTTACTTGTTTACAGTTACAAGTTCTTAACCAAACCAGTAACCAGGTATTCTCAACAAAATATGGTCATATAAAGTATAAAAATAATAATTACCTAAAAGCTTCAAGCATACAAGCTCTAAGATAAGGAGCCCCCCTAAGTATTTGAGAAGTTAAAGGTGTTCCAGCAGGAGCAAGTTCTATAATTTCTTGATACAATTTTTCCTGGACATCCTTGTGTTTAGCTATTAGGTAGAATAAAAACACTAATGTGTTGCCAAGCTGTAAATAGAAAAAATAAGATTAATTCTACAATAACAAAAATCTTTACATAATTGATTTATTTATTTTTTACAGCCGTAACATTTATTTTTACAGACACTAGCCCTTATCACTAGAAGAAAATCAATTTAAAAAATAATGTTAAGTAACCAAAAATATGTATTAAAAAAATAAAAAAGGAAACTCACTGTTTTAATACCAGCAGCAACAAAATCTATGATTCCAGCCTTTTTGTCCCGAATGTCAAGTCCCTGGGCTTTTAATATAGCCATGAAAACACTCTGAACAGCATCAACTGTATCTATTTCTTCTTTTAGAGCATCTTCAACCATTTCAGAAACTATATCATATATAACATTTTCTGACTCGATAAACTTCTTATAGGCTGGTGTTGATATTAATTTCCAAAATGGAAGACCATAAAATGTGTCTCTAGATGCACAAAATTGATCCTTAACAGCTTGAGCCAAACGAGCAGCTTTAGGGCCAATTTCAGGTTCAAGGAATCCTAACCTTCTTCCTAATATTAATGTGCAGGTACCTGTAAACATATTGAAACCAATGAAATTTTTCAACACAAATGTTAGATTAATGGATATTTTAAATAATTTTAAGGTTTTTGGGCATAAAAGAATTTATTTACAGTTATAGAAAAATTGTACAGTTTAACCATTTGCAATCAATTGAAAAGATATCTTGAAAATTTGTAATAACATATTTGTTCATAAATGTAGGTAAAACAAGGAAAACTAATATTTGTGGATTTCACTTCTCAGCTTTCAGAAGGTACTATTGGAATATTCATGAACATAATTTTTTGATGAAGAAATTATGAGCATCGCAAATGCCCTAAATTATCAAAATTTAATATGTTACTTACTCTCAAGTCCCATCCTTGAAGCAATTTGATCAAAATCAGTAACCACTCCTTGAGAATCTCTAGAACTAGCCAAAAGAGCAGTAAAATCATCAGCAACTGAATTCAATTCTGGTAAAAATCTTTGCATTGTTTTTGCACTGATTAATTCAGGACAAAGTAGACTTCTCAGTGTGTGCCACGTTTCACCTTGCCTACAAAATAACAAAGTTTATAAGTACAGGATAGTATAACTGGCTGATAATATTTGTTTTATAAAATATTATTTACGTAAAAAGGGAAACAACAAAATACATAAAATTGTCTGTTTTCTTTTAGCAGTCTGTTTTATTTCAGTTTACAATAATTTCGAATAACAAATAAGAATTTAATGAGTAAACTGTTAAAATAGGGTTTTTTGAAGTTGATACATTTAATATAAATTGTTTCATGAGGGTTTCATAGAAGTTATAGTAAGTCTTTAAATCAATAAAATCAATTTTAAATCGTATCAACATTGCCTTAATAATACTTACTCATTGGTTAGGCCTAAGTTAGTATATCTATCAGGCCTAGATGCCCTGTAATGAGCAAGAACTTCAGTAGGAGGCCTCAAAGGATACCTTGATCCTTGCCTTAACACTTTTTCCATATCTTTTTTGCCAAAAACAGATATGACTGGAAAATTCCAGACTGCTTCCTCTCTGACTATTTCTCCATATTGATTAAACATATCTGAAAAAATTACAAAAATTATAGTTGTGCATTATTTGCAAAAGACTACGAAATATTTTTTATATACACCAATAAGTTGGATTTTCTGAAAAAAATCTATAAGTAGACATGGAAGCAAAAATAAATGTTTATATAATAGAGTATCTCTACTATTTGGGTAAAGAAAATTGGAAACTTTTTTTTATTTAATTGGCACTGGTTTGTGGTACACCATACAGCCATCTGTTGACTTAAAATTATTAGAAACTACAACTAAAATAATCTTCTTAATTACTTAAGAAGATTTTTGGTTTTGGTTGATTGTGAACTTTTAGATGCTTTACTTTATTTTTGATTTATATTATTTTATCATTGTTTATATTATTTTATGTATTTGTTTTTACTATAAGAGTTATTTTTATTTCTTCAATATTTTATTTATATTTTATATACATGAAAACTCTTTTTTTAACGTTCACTGATTTACTTTTTCAAGAATAATACAAAATAAGAAGAATTGAAAAGAATTTTCTATATTAGCGAATTTTCAGATGATTGATAGATGTGATATTTCTCGCAACTTTGTTGGTAAGAAAAGTACATTAAAATGGCAAGACTTAGACAAAAGATTTTATCTATCTAATAGTTGACACTTTTAACAATGCTTGTTTTTTTAATAATAATAGCTAATTAAAAAATCAGGAGTAAAAAGTTATCTAGTTAAATAATGTTTGAGATAGCAAGGCTATGGGTGAACGAGTTGGACAGACAGTTCCAATCAGCCCCTATTCTCCGCATGGTTTGATAAAGCCTGCATTACATTCACGTTTAACTGGCTTCCGTTCTCATCTTCTGTATTGGTTCTTAGAACATTATTAAAACACGTCTACATGTACTTCAATTAGTGAAAAAATGCAATGCTAATCCCAACATTGAAATACATTATCATTGCAAACAGCATATCAACGCTTCAAAGAATAATTGGTCTGCATATAATTTTTAAGTGTTTTAATTTCATAAAATAAAAAAGCTACTTTTGGATTATATAAAATAATACATACATATGTACTCAGTAAACCCTAATCTATGTTTACTGCTTCATAACTTATTGTAGGGAAAGATAATTTTTTTACCTCATTACCATCCTTTTAACTCATTACCTCCTTATTTATAAAACACTATACTTTGGAAAAGTTAATAATTGCTGCTATTTATAATTTTAACATAATGTTTTCGAAAAGAAATTCTAAACGTAAAAAATTAATTTTTATATAACCGTTATATGAATACATATTTCTAAGTTGCTAATTTTATACTGCGTTATGATATAGCTGCAATGGGAATATAACTTCATCAAAAAATTTACATTTCGGAAAAATTAGAATGTGTAATATGTGTTATGAAAAATTACAAATAACCCCTATTTTAAACGCTATGTGTATATCGATATGATTACACATCATATCGATTTGTATTACGTTTTCGATTTTCGAGCAAACGTTTCATCCAAATGTATTGAAACATTCAGTAAATGTAGTGTTAACATGAAAAGCGCACTTATATAAGCGCGTCGGTCATATATATTGGCCACGCATATATGCATATCTCTAATATTTCTTTTATCTGACGCATTTGACGAAAAAATTGGATATTACATTTATACTATTTCATTGTTTTCTACTTGTTTGCAGAAGGTATGAAAGCAATAGTTAATATCTACAATATTAATAACAAAAAAATATTCCAAAATCCGTAGAGATATTACTAGAGGGACCAAAAAGCTTAAAACCTCATGGGGCTCTGTGTAACCCCATTGAAACCCCCTATAAGATTGAGTTAAGGTTTTAATAAATCAAATTTTGTCTTCTTTTTACTCATTATGCTTGAAAACATCACATTGTTGTGTTTTGTATTTTTAACGTTCTATTTTATTATATTAATAGTCAAAGGTGTTAAGGTTACTTTTTCAACGTTCCAAAATTTAACCAATAGAGCCAGTCCTCTAATATTATTATTTTACGCCAAAAACTAGCAAACACTTTATATTTATTCAACCTAACTTTTCTACAGAATTAATACAAATTACAGCAAATAGAGTAGACAATGCTAACTTTAATGTATTTTTAGCTGATACAACGTTTTTATGTAATTAAGCTCAGACTGTGTTTAACTCCTTATTAAGAATAACATACAAACATATGAAACTTGGATTGTCAAACATGTCTGGCACTTTTAACCTCATTTTTAAATACCCAGAAGCTATAATAGTCGGATGAATGAGACGAAATAAATTGTTGAATGAGGAGTTTTTATTTTAGTGTCTGAGCACCATACATGTGGTGATAAATACCTCAACAATAAACCTTTTAAGTGTTACTAGGAAGCGACGTGGGAGATCTAAAGTGTAAGCGGTTTAACAAACCAATACAATGAAACTCGCAAAACTCTTTTTTGTCTCACGCCACAGAAATATTTCACGGAAATATTTTTATAAAGGGCGCGAGCCTTATGGTTTTTCCCAAGGGACAAGGCTCATAAAGAAGATCAACCACTTAACAAAGAATTTTACCACCTACAGCTACCGCTTTTCTAAAGACAGGTACTTCCAAAAACAAGAAAATTGAAACTAAATTGACATCAATTTTTGTATCCCTATAGGAACGGTCATAAAACCTTTTTAAAGGATGCTCATTACTACCGTGTATTATACTGTTAATCTCAAATCTATTTATATTCTTGGGAGACACTTACTTATAGATTTCGAGATATTTACGTCAAGTTGTAACTGATCAAAAATATGAACGCAGTTTTGAATCAGTTGCTATAATGGATTTTATTTTGAATATAAACGTCTAGCTACTATTACAACTAAATAAATGTCCGTTTTAGAACCTTTCGGCACATCAGGGTATTCACAACCTCGGGTAGCTTACATATACTTTCCTCTAAGAATTAAATAAAGTTGGCGAAATCTTTTTAATACAAATACATTTCATATAATCTTAGAGCATAGCCCGGACTCCAAACCCCGGAACTCCGGTGCTGAAATCGATTGCCTATACGATCACAGCCACGGAGGCTTACCCGTTTAGCTTCTATTATTATTTAAAAATATATAATTTAGGGATAGTACATGGAAGTGGTATTTTATAGTCAGTGTACATCCTTTATTGTTTTATTTCCGTTGTGTCCTAATTTCCCTTGGTATTTAATGAATCATCTAGGCATATTTGCTAAGTTGTCAAATGGGTCACATAATAACTTCCAAGGTTACCTAAGCCATGTGTACCTGTTTATTACCGGTATAAAGTGTAATCAGCTGACTATTTCCCATCACTATTCAAGTATTTGATCGCAAAATACTAAGCAAATTTATTGCCTATTTGACGAATTTATCCAACAATATCCGTTTTATCGTCTAATTCGAATTAAAGGAACAGATGGCCAAATTCTTGGAGGAAACGAATTCTTCCTGATTCTTCTTACTCCTATTGCTATAGGGATTCGAATATTATGCAAAACATAGGTGAATAACCCCTTGGAAGATTCGTACAGGAAGAGATCCGCCTCATGGTACTGTTACATTCCGGTTTTTTGGCTTCCAACTAGTGAATATATTTAGCACCATCATCGTGTTAAGATTTTATAAATACATTTTAAAACTAATTAGCATACGAGTTGAAATACTAGAAGAAAAAAGAAAATTAAGCATTTTTTAAAATTTTTAAGAGGTAAAATTAGCATACGATGTATTCTTTACACTATTGCTTAAATTTTAAGTACTTTATCAAGTTATTATTATCACAATCAAGTATCATAAATATAAAGAGTTAAAAATGTTTTAATATATTTTTAACGAGGATTAAAGTTAAACAATTTTAATAACAAAATTATGCATGCCTTTTATAATTTTAATGAATCTTTCATTTAAAAAATATATCTAAGAATGGCTACTAAAAATACTAATACATATAAAAAACAAGAAGTGATTCCCTTTGGATTCGACTAGTTACTATAAATATAAACAATAATTAATTGATTTATTTAGTAAATATATCATTATAACCAATCATAAGAAAACAACCAGTCTAAGAGAATAGTGTAGGGCTGCTATAATTTACTATCTGTAAGACAGTAAAATAAACTGGCTGCAATAGAGGTTAAAACAGGGTCAATGTCAAAGTGGAAATCAATCTAAAAGATCGGTAATTAAATAACCAGTGGCAGTGGCGCCTCCTTCTTGAGCCTATATTCTTTATATTTATATATTTAATTAAGAGTTATTAATTAAAATTTATAGTCATTTATGAGCCGATTAAATGACAAAATATTAGTGACAAATCAGTTTTCATATCCTCAGTATCAATCACGTTATAAATTATGTATTGTTGAAAATATTAGTTGTATCAACCAAAACTGAAAGATGACTGTTCAAATTTTATTTATATTATGCGTGTAATTATTAACCGAAAATTCTTTCTCAAGAAATGTATTGTCGTATAATTTGTGTTGGATCCAACAACTTTAACTCATAATTTTAAATATTAGACTAAATTTTAAATTTTAACCAGTTTTACCGCTTATACAGGGAGTTTTAGCAATTCAGGAAAATGCCTTACCTCTATACGCTTCATGTATTTTGCTAAGTTTATATTTCCCATAGTATATCCATCTCGTGCCCAATACAGGCAAAGCCAGAGGGCCTGGTATATCATCTATCGTCAAGATTCTTTTACTATCTGAAACAATAAAATAAAATAAAATAAATTAATTTTTATATAAATAAATAAATAATATAAATACAATATTAGCAACTATGTTGCATAATGCAGTATTCAATTTAAAAAAAAAAATGTTTGAGTTAATGCAAAAAAGAACTAAACCCTAAAAATGCGTTAAATAGAAAGAACAAATTAACGTATAATCATTATTTTAAGAACTACATAATAATACAATTAAAATTTAAGTCATTAATTTCTAAAGTTTAGTGAAAGCTTCTATCAGTTGAAAGCTCGATGGTATATTATATATAATATATATATATATATATATATATATATATATATTATATATATAATATATATATATATATATATATATTGTTATTATAACATTATTTTATTCTTGTACATTATAATGAATTCTATTATAATTTATAATATATTAATAAAAATAAAATAAATGGGTAGAGCATGACTAACCAAAAATGTAATTTAAAAAGAAATTAAGAAATGGAAAAGACAGGAGGAAACATTTGATTGGTTAAGAAGTTTCACTGACAGTCTTAAGAAATACTTAAATGACTTTACACTTGACTTAGATTAAATTTTAACTTTGAGAAGATTTGAGAATTATGTAGATGAGTTTGAGAAAGGTATTACTACCATCATGGCTTGAGGATTATAATAAAAAGAACAAGACGTTCCTTTAGAATTGGGCAGAGGTCAACGAATCTTGTCTTGGCCCACACCTTAGAGACACTACACACCTCCCTTTTTAAGAGTTACTATTAGTTTTTATCTTTATAATAATTAATAATGATCATTGCGTTATTTTTGAAGCTTTAATTAAAATATGGCGATATATATAATTATATAGATCAGTAAATAAATGCATACTAAATATAGCTACAAAAAGGTTAATTTTACAATATGTCAATGCAATATACTTAAACATATTTTAAAGGGAAGACGAGAATTTTTGATATAAAATTTTATTTTTATGTGGGACTAGATTTTTAATTATAAATATAACTAGTACTGTACTTGCATCGAGTACTGTACTCGATGTAATACGTATTTCTTATGCAAATGCGAATTCCATAGAATTGTTATATTCTATTTCCAGTTATTGTTAAAGCGGAAAGGCAAATTCTTTTGTAATGCATAGAAAAAACTAACGGTACGCTAAATACGACTTGTTCATTTGACGAAAAAAAATAAATGACAGTCAAGTTAGAGTAAAAATGTGTAATAATAATGTAACTTGAAAAAGTTAAGGATTCCTATAATTTGTCACAGCCTGTAAGTAAATGCAAGTTACAAAGAGAAGAAATAAGTAGTAAGGAAGACCCAAGTCAGGTAGCTCATACTTCGATTATGGGCTTTACTGTAAACTGTCAAGACACATTATTTTTAATGGTATCATAAACATGTTTTAATGTTTGATGTCGAATAAGCATAATGTCTCTATGACAACACCTATCTGTTTTTTACTGTAATATTAATACGCCTGTCAAGCTGGGTAGTTTAAAAAAAGTAAAAGTGCATAAAAACTGCAATGTTAAATTTATTTATATTACTAGGCAGCAAAATGGTATTTTTCTAAAAAGTGTTTATTTATTTAGGATCCAAGCTGATGGCGAGGATCGCTAATGAAATTTACAACAAAGGCGACGCCGAGGCTGAAAAATTACCGGCTTTGCCAAGTAGTGCATAAATGCACGAGTCACTAAGTTGAAACAAAACACAACAAGGGTAAATAAAATGAGTGTTGATATTTTTTTTCTTTACAGTTTTTTTATCTAAATTAGTCTGCGAAACAATAAATCTGTTGTTTAAAAATAAGTATTAAAATTTATTTTAAATTACGACAAATCTTTTTATATAATTATAATTTTTTAATTATTAATATATTCTTTTTTAGAGGCAATATTTTTCAAGACGAAAAAATTCAGCAAAATTTCATTTGGCTGACACTCTAAACTATTAATTGCATTTTGAAGTTTGGCCGTTTAATTTTTCGAAATAATAAGGAAAAACGTTATTTTGTGGATTGAAAACAGTTTAACAATGCTTAGCTCTGCAGCCGTGAGAGGATAAAATAAAATTAACTGAATTATGACACTTATATTTTTTTATTTTATTTAATATTTACCTTTGCTTTTTGTCAAAGAAAGGAAAATCATTATTTGTGATTTCTTCTATTTTAACCACAATAATTGAAATATTAAATAGGAGAAAGGATTAAAGCAGATTTTGTATCAAAAAGAGAAATCAAAATGACGTCACGGGGCGAAACATTTTGTCAAGAACTTGTGCGTGATTTATTATTATCAGCCTTGAAGTTGTCTAGACAAGATTTCGAACTTCGCTGTTTTAACAATTCACCAATAAATTTCTATCCAATTCTCAAATCACTTATCATTGTTTAATCATTTAAAACCTTTTGATAGCATTTTTTTTATCAATAGACTTTATTCAGAGCGTAAAAATATTTAATATGAAAATGTATTTGATATAATAATGTTTCAAACAAGTTATGACGGGTTTTCTAGTAACCATAAAAAGCATAGAAATAAAAGAGTATACAACACTTTTATTTAATATTTGCAATAGAAAGGGCAGGAGGTAGAGTACCAGGTGTAATGGTCGAAAGAGGCTAAGCGATGACTTAAGAAATGTGCCCATCTTACGATATTCGAGACGGTAACAACTCAAGAAGTACAAAGGATGCTGTAAGGGATGTGCTGTGCAATGTGTTTAATATCACCTGACTGTTTGAAGCATATTTGTATTGTAACATATAATAGCACGTGCCTTGCCAACTCACCTGGGACAGATGCACTTGCAAAACTTTGGCTTTGGCACACTTACAGCTGAACCTATAGCAAGTAAACAGTAACCCATTAAGTCATCTGCTTCTTAAGTACAATACAGGACTTTTTCTTAGGACAGCGAGTGATATAAGAACTCTTCTCTTTTTGTCACTTAATAACAAAGCACAACTTTTACAAACATTCTTAAAATCAGTTAAAATAATTTAACCAATAGTTGTTAACTAATTTTACTGTAAAACTAATTTATTAATAATTTTAACTACGACAAATAATTAAATATGTATTTAAAATGTATACATGAATATCTTTTATGAGTTTATATAAGATGATCTGATAAAAGCAATAAAAACTTATTTTTTCAGATTCATGAATGCTGATTCCTTTTAAGGTGCGTATTTATACTTGAGCAAAGAGATATTGTAAAGTAACAAAGTAGTAGAAAGATTACTAAATTATATTTAATTCAATGAAGTCACAAAAAAATAAGTAAAAAAAATATAGCATCATACAGTCAATTAATTTAACATTGAAATAACTTCCCTTCACGTCTTGCGAGAATGTAGTACAAACATACTATCTTTTATTTCATATCAATATTGAACAGCTTATAACCGCAACGCATATCAGAAATGTAAAAGCAATCATATTAAATCAGATTAACGCAATTTATTACACTTGTAGATTAAAGCACTTGACATAGTTAGCCAAAAATTTCCATACACACTTAGATACACAATTACATCAATTTAAAATTGATTGAGGTGTAATCTGAATTCATATGCTGATACAGAGCCTGGTCGATTTCATACCGTAGGCATAGAGATATTATTACTAAAGGAGCCCTATAGATTAAATTGTGAAATATAAAAAAAAGTAATCTAACCACCTTCGATTACAATCGAATAATCAATACAAAATTAAGATAACTTATAAAAGAAAATGTTAAAAATACAAATCAAAACACAATGAGCGGGAAGCCAAAATGAATTGATTTATTATCTTAACTTAATCTTGAAGGAGGTTAGGCAGAGCCCCTGAAAGCCCCAAAAAATTATTTTTTAGGGCCCGTGGTCTAATACAGTCTGGACTCCCTCAATGGTTATAAAAATATATTTATGAGAATATTAAATATTAAAATATTGTTTATATAATTATAATATAAGTATACTATATAAAAACTACATAACTATCTAGCAGGTTATACTCGAAGTCGAATCGTAAGCAATTGTGGAGTAGGTTTAATAATTGCACAATCTTAATTCATAATTATTATTTTTTCAATTATTTTATTTGTAAAGTATAAACCGTTAGGAATTATTCTAAACGGTAAATTATGGGCTTATTTATTTTATGTTAAATAGTTTCTTCGAACAAAAAAATATTATTTTTATAGCAGCTGTCAATATTGTTGACAGCTACAAAATTATCGAGTAGAAAATCCACGAAAATAACCCTCTCTGTTACTCTTTTCTAACAAATAAATGCTTTTATTATCAATTAATCTTTATAAATTTTTTATTAAATAACATCTATATTTAATAATCAAGGAAAATTTATTATGTTGTTTCTAAATCAAACAAAATAAATAATAATAAAAACCTAATTAAATTTTTACAAAATAGGCATAGCAAAGCAAAAAACTCCAAAAGGAAATTATGCTGCATTTATACTATTGTCTTTATTTTAACTGTCAGTTTGACTATTCCAATTCATTCATAAAATACGTAGAAATGTGTAATTAGTAGGTCTCGTTAACTAGTTGTGTGGGAGGGACGTCCAGTGCTGGGCATTTAGTATTGGGCCAAGGATACCTTAAATTATTTTATTAAAGACCAAAAACAAAACTAAAAGAACCAGGGCAACGATCTAGGTGACCGAAACATTTCTCCGAAAGCTACCATAAGGGGATTCTTTTAATTTTTTATTATTATATCATCTTGACATAAATAGCATAATACAAACGATCAACATAATGTTTCCTATTATATAATTAAAATTCATGATTTTATCTAGTTGATTTAACGTTAAATTGCGTAATTATTGATTATCTTTTCAAAATGTATAAATATATTTAAAATTAGGGAAGCAATTTGTTTTACGAATTAACAATGTTGTACTAAAATTATTATTACCAATTATTCATAATATTCCTGTTTGATATATTTATTTTTAGACTTCAAAAATTAAAGCATAGTTAAAATAGCGATATAAATCCAATTAAATATGCGAATGTATGCATTTTATACATCATTTCGTGTAATTAACTTTCTTATTAAATGAAGTACCCAGGAAAAAATTTATTATCTCAGCTTAGACACAAGCCAAATGACACGATGAATGAAATTTAAATACCAATGATAAATGATTTAGAACGAGCCTTTTCGACAGATGACCTTTGCTTGTACTAAACAGTTAACTTACGGATAAATATACAGATAACCAGAAGAATTCGCTTCAAATATATTTTTCAATTTAGTTGCTCTATCCAAAAAAATAGAAATGTGACACCTACATTTGCTCATGAAATATCTACGTTTTAGCGCCCACAGATCCCATAAGTAGCTAGATAATAGCTAGCTAGAGTCGTTTTGAGTCAGTTTTGGAAATTTAAAATTTGTAGCCTGCCCATTGATAAAGGGAGGATTGTACCGTATTGGCAGCTTAATTTTATATAGAATTAGTTGGTTCGATTTGTAAAATTTTTGCTACGATTATTAACTTGTGTATGTGTATCTATAATTTATTTATTTTCTAATAATGAGGAATATCAATTATTTTATTTCTTAGTTATTAAACTTGTTTTCTGAGTTAGTAGGTAAAATAAATTTTAAGTGATTAAATTAAATTCATTCGGAGAAAGAAATAAAAGACGCAAAAGTATCGACGAAAAAACTAGTTAAACCTGATTATCATTTATATTATGTTATATAAACAAATAATATATTTTGACGATGCAAAATGTTAAACAATATAAACAGTTAAAAAATTTAAATTTTTTTTTTTGTGATGGAGTTTTCATTTTAAAATTTTTTTATTGTACATGTTTTTCTAAATAATAATTTAAATTTAAAATTTTTCAATAACTAATTCAAATACAATTATTTTTTCTATAATACTTAATTTAGGTACGCTTAATAGTTTAAAAAATATATACTATGTATGTATATATGTATATATAATATATATATAATATAATATATATATATATAATATATATAATATATATATATATTATATATAAGTTTTAGAATTTATGAAAAAGCACAAAAGTATCTTATATGTTATGAATTATTAAATTTAAATTTATTATAAGATAACATCTATCTAACCCGTATAACTTATGGCACTAATCTAAATGCATACTCTGTTCAGATGCGGGTATACACTTAACTTAGGATTAGAAATGAAAATAGTAATTTTAATAATATTATTATTCTTAACTATAGAGAATAATGTAGATATCATAAGAAAAAAATATCAAATTAAAATTCCAGAGGATGAATATTAAATATGATTTTTTTTAAAGACACGCGTCTAGTTAAATCTTTTAAACCATCTATTCTATTGTCTAATTAGTTTTAAGGTGTACTTTAAAGTAATTTAAGATGTAATTTTCACTATATTTTAAAAATTAACTCTTACCAAAAATCTGAAACTGGTCATCAAAAACATGGTATTTCCCACATCTTATTTATGACAAAAAGGGAACCGACGCCTACACAGATCTTTTTTCTGTTGTAATATATTAAAAAGTAAAAAATATAATTTGAATCAATGCAAAATACATAAAAGAACTCGGTATTAGATTATAAATATAGGTGTCTAATAATTAAAACCAATTATTTACCTGATTTATATATTTTGGAAGAGAATTTATGCTTAATATTCCACCATTTAGGTCTGTAATCTGACAGGAAGACAAGAAGAAAACAAAGTAGTAAAGCTCCAACATCCAATAAGTTCCACTCCAAACCCTGCTCACCATAAATCCTATCAACAGATCATAGTCACATAAAATTATTACATGTACATACTTCATGTTAACAGACTGAATGGTGTAGGATATGTCTACAGTTTGTAACATTTCATTTTAGAGAAATATCAGCATAGAATATAAAATTAAACTTGCAGAGTTAATGTCCTAGAAATTTATTGTACTGAATAACATGAATAAACAAGTCTAAATTCGATAAGTAAAAAAAACAAATCTTTAATAGTTTTTAATTTAAATTCATAAGGAAATGAATCCTGGAAGTACAATTTGGCCTCGAAGGGGCCTCTGAGCGAGTCACAGGGCACGCGAATCAGTGCTTCCACCCCGCAAAGCAGCCATGGGACGAAGGCCACTATTTCTTTAATTGAGAGCAGTAACATTAATGTCTTTGTTCAATAAGACAACAAACAAGGCAGTCTATTTCCGTTCTAATTAAAAATTTAACCTATATTTGAAAGTAATTCAATGGTTTCACTCTATTCTACAAAAAATCTTTTGTTTATTTCCTTCTATTTTTAATCGTGTGATTAATTTTTGCCGATTTAACCTTTTCTCTGCTTTTAAGAGGTATTGGGGAGAAACTGAAAAATACAAACTAAAGACATTCCAAAATTGGTAAGTAATGAAGTAAGCAGTTTGTGTAGGCTCCACTGAGCCTACGAATTAAGTAGGTCGAAGTTATTTAGCGACACAAAATGTTCGTGCATATTTGCAAAGGATCCACATCATTCCGTTACATAGCATCTTAACAGTAGGTGCACTAAAACAGAGTAAATGCACTGAGAGTAAATTAAACTCCTTTTTTTCTTACGATGGACTTCATAAAAATTCTCAGAACTAACAGTTTCTTACAGTTATACCTCGAGATCATTCTATGACATAGGATACAACTACGCACCGACTTAAAAGGGAACATGGAAAAACAATATAAGACGCAGAACAGTTTTATTACGGAGAATACAAAAAATTCATCTTTAGATATAACTGTACCCTTTCTTCTTAATATCAGACAAATATACTGTTCAAGAATGGAATTTACTCAGATGAACAAACAATACTTCTTTTTGTTAGAGTTAAGAACTAAATGTGATGATAGAGTTGAGAGTTAAATAAACCCTCCAGTAAAATATATTATAACATTTTTTTTTTATAAAATATTAAATTATTTAAATTTGGCACAACTCTTATAATAAACAAAGTATAAGAGCTAACTAAAAATTACATGGATCCAAGTGTATTAATAGAAAAATACAATAAATAAAAGTAAGACCTTTTGAAATCAATTAACAATATACTTATTGGAAGTCTACAATTTTTAATAAGCCAAGTCTACCCAAATATTACTTTATACTGGCAATTAATTCATAATATATTTTAAAGTAAATCTTAGTTTATCTAATATTAAAGATATATAAGTAAATATTGTTAAGATAAAATATATATATTAGCGCTCAAATGTTTAGACACCTTATAAACAAAGTATAATATCTCTTGAAAAAATAATTGTCATAAAGATTAACAAATTATTTCAGTACACGTTTACTTTTCTATAAACGCATGTTATAAAGCGACTTTATTATCTTTATGATGTTAAATATTAAAATTTGGCAAAATGTAATTATTTGATTAACGTAGACAAGAGCATTGACCCTAAGATTGGCCTAGGCATTGATTTAGCGGACCAACAAATTTATTTCGTTGCTTATCAAATGAACTCAAATCTAAAACCGGTTCGCACAAATTGGAACAAAATTTTGCGTATTTACATATTAAATTTAACACATATAATATGCATACTTGACTAAATATAAATTAAATCTTCATAATAATATTTTAATTTTATTAGAACTTAAACCCCTATAGATTACGTTTTCGTAAAACTTATAAATAAAATATCTTATAAACGTCTATTGACAATTCGTAAACAAGTCATTTAGCTCAGTATTTCTTAAACATAGATCCGCGGAAGGAATCTTTGAGGACCCCATTACTTTTTGTAAAAATATCTGAATTAAACGGATCATCAGATCAGAGATCCATTCAATCACGTAGGCGATAACTACTTATTTATCGCCAATCAATGAATATTCTTTCTTTGGGTTGATCATTTATTTATTTTTGTTTTATTTAATTTATTTTTGTAAATTCAGTTTAAAATAATCAAAGTTTTGAACGATTTTGGATGCATAGTCTTATTGAATATCTACAATTATCAGTCATGGCCATAAGGGACTAATTGCACTTGTAAGTGCAATATAACAATACAACTCCGTATTTTCGGACCAACATATCGAAAAGAAAATGGTTTCTCTTTGATGATGTTTATTGTCACCAAAGCAAAGAACCGCCATTGAATCTTGTCTTAAAGTTGCCTCAAGCACGTCAATTCCTAATTAACTAAGGTACTTAACAAGAAAAGTCTTACTGAATTAAATTTTTTCTACTTAAAAACTGTAATTCGTTTTTTTTGAAAACTGTAAAACTTTGAAAAATATTCATTAAGATAAAGAATAAAAAAAAGTTTCAATTTGTTAATGATTAGTTTAAAAGAAATTTTGAATAAATAAATTAGTGGGTAAATTAGACACTCTATATGTTTATATTATCCAACTTATTTCATTACATCACGTCTGTTGTAAAGTAATACTATGAATAGATGTGCTTATATATTAAAACAAAAATAGCAAAAGCAATTAAGTTTTAAATGTTTAAAACATCAATCTTATCTAAAATAACTAAAATTTTCAATTTTTCTTTCAAATTTTATTTGTGTGCAAAAAGGAAAACGGGGACAATTTATTTTATTTTTATAGGTATATTATGTGTGTTAACGAATTAAAAAAAAAATGATGTAAGAGTTAAAGGAAACAAACAAAACAAGCTGCAAGTGGTCTGATGAGATGGTGCTGGTCCTTTTCATTTAATTTGGTCACCTTGGAACCTTGAGGATCCAGTTTTTTTTATGTTTATATTATTATTAAGGTTTAATGATATAGAATCCAGTAGCCGGTTGTATTATACACATACTGACACCTTTGTACCTGTCCTGCCTTAGTATAGAAAAGGTTCAGCTTATATCAGGTACGTATAGGTTAATAAGATAAATGGGGTTCCGTATAATGAAAGGGAAAGGGATTGGATTACTATTTTTCCTTCCGTCTATCTTTGTCTATAGTAACTTGTTTTTCTATCTTTGTTTTAAACTTTATGCATAAATTATACCTAATACGTATCCCATTCAAAAGTAGAAAACAACTTATCACCTCAATTTGATTAACAATACACAAGCATATTACCTATTATAATAAACCAATATCAATTAAAATTATATCATCCTTTGCTTCTAAATTTTAAGAATTCCAGTTTAAGTTATCGCTCAAATAAAGCTTTTCAGATCAATTTTCTACTAAAATTTATTCATATTAAATATTAAACATGTTATATTTATGTTATGTTTTCGCTAGTGTTGTTTTGTATATTATAAATTTATTTATATTTATTTTAGTTACATTTTATATGAATGGCAATGAAGGATATTTTGAAATTGAAAATAGGTAAAATTATTGAATAAATGTCGATTGATTACTCGTGAAAATCAGTAGGTAAAATAAGATTTTAAATCACTTATTAAAAGTTATTAAAAAAAACCTACAAGCCTGGAATTAGAGCTCGATAAAACATTAGAAGGCTCGGCAGTGCCCATACCAAGTGTTACTGTTACTTCCGTGTACATAGATTCAAGATTTTTCTCGTACAAGATACTTTTGTATTTATCAAATATAAGACATCCATTTTTTTTCCATGCATATGAATAAAATTGATAGTTAACACATTAATTCCGTTAATGTTAAAATTCAATAATTTATTATGATTTCAAGAGGCTTAAAGGTACAATATGTTAGTTGTACAACTCGAATAAATGTTATTATAATTCATCATTTTGTTTGAAATAAAAGTAAGAAACATAATTTAAAATAAAACTTTTGATAATTAGAAATACCCTAGTCTAGAATAAAGAATATTAATGAAAATTTAATTTATGAAGAGTTATATTTCGGCATAAAATAACCATGCCCAGTTATCGCCATTTTAATACACTTATGTATTTGTTTATAAATATAACGGACGTATAGGATATAATATTTTTTATTAATTTAAGTTAATCAAATTTTTTTAAGTTTCTCCTTAAAATTAACTCTCCTTCCAAATTCTCTCTAAATTTTACCAGGATTTGCCGTACATGTAGTACTTAATTTAAATAATAATGCATGGTCAAGTTCATAAGTAATCCTCAAATGTTATCAAACGTGCCTGTACTTCCCTATCCCAATTAATTTATACGAAAAAAACTCTCTCTTATTGATAAAAGTTTGGTAGAGTATAGTCATAATTATTATATTCACTGCTCAATTTAGCTTGATCAATCTAAGCTTAATAACCTTACTTCAGTTTAACCAGTGATAATTTAATTAAATTGAAATTTTAAAATTATTTTTGTTCAATAAAGAACGATTTTTTGGGAATAATAAAAGATGATTTAATTATTTAATTAGGATTAAGCTCTAAGTCAGCTCTAACTCTAATTAAACTATAAATATGTAAAACAAATCAATTTGAATAGTTACAAGGAAGTTCTATTATGACCGAGTTAAGTAACAAGTGTATGATTAAATGGAGAAAGAAAGGAAGAGAAGGTAAGGTCAGAAGAATAAGAAGAAAGGTCCAGATCAGGAGAGTGTAATAAGATCTGTTTGAAAGGGAAAGTTGTAGTCAAGTAAGAGGAGATATACAGGAAAATACGAGTAGTATTAGAGAGCTTGTTGTAACTCTGCACCTTGTATTCAATGCCAATATCATTTCAGGATACTTGTGTAACCCCCAGGACTGGACCGTGGTCCCCAAGACTGGATGTAATTTGGGCAGAATACACTGCCCATTAACCCTGGCCTCTACCCCTGTATTCGAAACAGATTCTCTCAAGGATAGCCACCTGATTCCGGGCACATGGGCTCAGCATCCCATGGTCCTCACTCCCCAGATTGCCTAGACCTAGAAGTGTTTATTAATAAAATAATATACTAAGAGCAAAGCCATCTTAATCTAAACCAAAATCGTCACAGATCACGACTTAAGTTTTAAATTTAAAATTAACAATAATTAACACAAATACGAACTTAGGATAAAATTAATAAAACAATGATATAATAAAATTTAGTTCAATTGAAATATTTGATAAAATCGCTAAATTATTTTAAAAATCCTTATCCCTTACTTTAAATTTGACCATTCCGCGACAGGTCATAACGAAGATAGCTCCAATTTTGGTTTACTTATATATATTGAAGTAATTTGATATCCTACGTTCACCTTAATATCTACGTTCAATTCACTTTACTTTTAAAAACTAGTTAATGCCTAATTAAAATTACAACCTTATCGCGCAAATTGGAAAATTGACGCAAATTTATTAATTCAGAAAAATTGTTATTGTAGTAAAAAACATGACTTATAGATCACACATAGACTCGATTATCGCTAAGTTTTCATTGAGGTGATGTGAATTTGATTCGAACGCTTCTAATTTAGAGAATGAATCCGTTTCCTCCCATTTTTTCTTAAATAGAGTCTCCGCATCGGCTCACGAGATAAAAAAATTACGTGATGTGAACACAAAAAATATGGATTTTACATATAACTTTAATTATTACATTTATTTTTATTTTTTTATTTTTTAAAAAATGTTTAAATTAGCAGCTTTTATATATTGTATACTTGATTTTATCCGCTCTGGATATAAATATACACATATAATTACAAAAACAATATTAGCAAATAAAATTAGTTAATAAAGATATTGGATAAAAAGTGAATTAAAAGAAAATAGAAAAAAGATTTAATAGATGGTCATATTTTGATTTAGCTAAGAAAAATTAAGAGAAAGACAAACAAATTATAAAATCATGTAACCAAAAAGATGTTGATAAAGCTTAAAATCAGCTATTGCCTTGTTTCAAAGGGTGAACACGTTTAAAATTGCCCATTACTAATTTATATTACTTTCTTCTTAAACACTTTACTCTACTCATTATATTCCTTTTCAGAGGGATATATATATGTATGTATGTATGTTATATATATATATATATATAATATATATATATATATGTGTGTGTGTGTGTGTGTGTGTGTGTGTGTGTGTGTGTGTGTATGTGTATATATATAATTATAATATATATATATATATATATATATATATATATATATATATATATATATATATATATATAAGGATTCGTTTACATTACAAATCTTAAGAGGAGTAAGTGTAAAGGTCTTTTACTTTACTCTTTACATGCTTTTTTATGCATGAAAACAAATACAATCCGTTCGGACAACAAATAAATCGTTTAATAAATATTGATCTATACACAAAAAAATGAAGTCTTAAATTAATTCTGCGAGTTTCTTGCTTTTCTTACAATAAATATCGCATTTAAAAAATCAACTTGCTTCTAAGTTATAAAGTAAGTTCTCAAACTTACTAGAAGTGTACAAAAGTTTATTTCAAGTAGCGAAGGACAGCAAAAAAGGAAGTGAGAAAGTGATAGTGTGACATTAGTGAGAAGTAAATAAAGTTAAATAGAGATTTATGTCAAATTAGGACAGTAAAATTGTAAGTGTAGAATACAATATATACATATATATATATATATATATATATATATATATATATTATATATATATATATATATATATATATATATGTGTGTGTGTGTGTGTGTGTAAAAGTAAAATAAAAGTTTCTGCAAATAAATATATATTAATATACATCAGTACAAGGCACCAACTTATAAAAGGTGTAGTTTTAAGTAAAGGGTTCCGGCCTAATTTAAAGATAATTTAAATTAGGTAATTAATAGTTACAAAATAATTGAGAGTGCCCCTGATGTATAACTACAGTCACACGTTAAATATTATATACCATGGTATAAACAATCATATATAAGACAATTATAGTTGTGGTGCAACCAAAAGTTAACTTTTTAGCCATAAGTTAACTTTGACGATGAGAAAAGAGCGCTGCAAATAATCTGATCATGGGTGAAACTATATAATGTTAGCTATTGAAAATTATATTAGCTATTGATATCAGCAGTTATGTAATATTATCTCGTGTTATTCATTATTAATTTAATCTTTTAGCAAGTAAATACTAAGTACATTATTTCTCTAATTAGTCAAAAGAAAAGAAAAACTCATAAATAATGTAAGTAAAGTTTGTAAAATTAATTCGATATTAAAAACAGAACCCTTAATAATGCAAAACATTTGTTCATGCACATAATTATATAGTAAAGGTAGTCCTGAAAAGAAATCAAATTTTGTGTTTAAGAGCCTAAATTTGAATTAAAAGTTTTAAGTTTTTAAATAAACAAATTTATAAAAAAAATGAAGATAGAACATATATACATTAAATCATATTAACAAATATAATTATAAATAATGAAACGTCCTTTAAAGAGGATATTTCGTGGCTAATTTTTACAAATAATAAGTACAAATCTGACTTACTTTTGAAGAATCATAGTAGCAATCTTATATAAATATTTATTCAACAAAAAAAAGTACACGAACGATTAAGCCGGTAAATACGGAATGTTAAGTTTGTAATAGTATCAGAAGTACTCTGAAGCGGAGAGTAAACACAAGTGATGAGATCAACAGAGTTGTACCCCCTCCTGCGATGATAGACTCAAGACTCAAGGACTGCCCCCTTACCTCCCACCCAACCCCTTCAAGACCCCTTTCTAACCCACCAACCGGGTTTTTTCGATAGTACAAAAAAATTTGAGAATGGTGGAAAAATTGAATGCAATATTGACTTAAGGACATAGGAACTGTGGACAAGTTTTTTCTTTATGAGGAAGAAATTATAAGTCCATAATTAGGCATATTTGATACTTATGCTTAGGTGCAAAAGGATAGAGAATCCTGCAAGGGTCGGACAGACAAGGATGACTCGTTTTATCAAACTTTAAACACTAAAGTTTGAGAAAAGTGTAAGTTCTTTGCGCAAGAGAGAGGGTAAAATTAAGATGAAATTATAAAAATAGTAGTATTCTTTAAGTGAAAAACCTTCAGATGAGGCAAAGTATCGAACATAGTGAAGTTTTGCTCATTTAATTAAATATATTTATCTAAAATATATTTGTCTAAAATTGTACTCCGTTAAAAATTTAAGTTCACTTATAACTCATATAGCGTCAAGACTGGCCTAAATATTGAGTAAACTAGTAATGTGTTGCTAGTTATAATGTGTTAACGTCATAAATTACGTAAAAATTTGTAAAATCTCGGCAAAGTTAATTTTTTTCGGAATATGATAAGCATAAGTATGCTAGTACTTACTTGCTTGTGTGTATCTAGTATTTTTTGTATCCTTCAAGAGTATATCAACGTTATTATGTAAACTGCCTTATTCCTTGTATAACTTACTTTGTTTATCGTTCGCCGTATGTGCTGCCATTTTGAAAATGTTGCGCTTTAAACATTTATTTTCTATATTGTGCTCTTCTAGATACTTTATGAGATTTTATTCAATTTACTTTTTTAATTGGTGTTTCTCTACATTGACGGTCTTTTTATACTATCCTCTGCATTATAAATAAACACTATACTGCTCTGGTGTTTAACGTATGCTACATAACTCCTTTAGTACACAGGCCTTCGTACTATTTTACTCATTAAGTCATAATAAGTAATGTGAAATAATATTACGAAATTTCATAAAACGCCAAAAAATGGTTTGATCGATTTGCGATTTGGCAGGCATGTAGTCATATATAAGACTAACATATTATTATCGTTTCATTTCATTATCAGCATTAGATCAATTTATAGCGAATAACTTGTATACGTATTTAATTACATGAAAGTGTAGTATCCTTTTACGTAATAAATAATTATACTAAGTTTTGTGTCTATACGGCTAGTGTATCTATAGGGTCGAGTGAGGTTAGTGCCTCAATGGGTGACCACTGGGAATAAATCCAATGTATTTACTATATCTGAGGACAAACGAAGCAAGTCCGAAGAAGTGTCACAGCGTAGCAAATCCGAGGTAATGAGGAAAAGTTCAGAGTTACCCTGTACCCTATTTTAGCGAATTTTCATCATGAAAATGACGCTTATAAGGCTGTTCAGATGACTATATATATATATATTAATATATATATATAATATATAATATATATATATATATATATATATATATATATATATATATATTATATATATATTATAATATATATTATATATATATATAATATATATATTATATATATATAATATATATATATATATAATATATATATATATGTTAATATACACGGCAAATCCGAGGTAATGAGGAAAAGTTCAGAGTTACCCTGTACCCTATTTTAGCGAATTTTCATCATGAAAATGACGCTATAAGGCTGTTCAGATGACTATATATAATATATAATATTATATATATATATATATATATATTTATATATTTATATATTTATATTTAATATTATATATATATAATATTTATATATATATATATATATATATATATATATATATTATATATATATAATATATATATATGTTTATATACACGGAATTATGAGGACAAGCAGAGTCGATTTCTATCACCCCCTCCCCACCCCACCCACCTCTAGTGCTTGAGCTTATAAGATTCCTTGATTGATGCAAAGCACGTCTGCATAGTATTACTAGGTGTTAACACAGTATTGTCAATTTAGTATTCTCATTTTGCCATAAGTATATTTAGGAGGCTTAACTGCAAAATGCATGGTAAATGTTTGCTTATTAATATTACATTGTGTAGAAGCAAGAATAATTAATATGGCGGTACAGTTATTTTTCAGTATTAATTGATGTTATGCCGGATTAAAAGAGTACAAATTAAACGGGATAGAAAAAGAAGCCACTCATAGTACACTTTAGTTTATTGTACCGTTAAATTCTTTTAAAATTCAGCTTATGTCTTTTGTCTTATGGTACAATACCTGCTTAATAAACATTTACTCTATGTTTTCAGTACAATGCAAATCACACTATAGCTAATGTCATTGTGTCACATAATCGAAATTATAACACCGTTAAACTACGGTACTTCTTTATTTATTCAGTGTTCCCTGTTTTTAGCGACACACACCTCAATTTAAATAAAAAATTAACTAAAAAATACATCAGAAGCTTGTTTACCTCACAGTCTGAAGCCTAGAACGGGTGTTCCATTTTTAATTTTTGAAATCTTAATGCTATTAACGTATGATTAACTTTAATATGATTCTGCTCGCTCAAAACATTAAAAAATCGCCCAAATTCAAGTTTGCTTGAAATAAATGGTTTCCTGTTGGTCGTGTGCAAAACATAGAGGGCACATTATTAAAGGTGATAAAATTTTCTATAAAACGAGTGTTTAATCATTAAAATCGGATGACTACAACCAAAGGTATGGCTATTTTAAAAACACTAAGAAATTGTTAATTTATGCAGTCAGCGAATATATCTTCAAAAAAACATTGGCTTTTTGTGCATTTTTTTGGCAATTTAACAAATGCCATAACTTTAGTTGTAGTTATCCGATTTTGACGGAAAAACACTCGTCGTATAGAAAATTTTATAAGCTTTAAAAAAAGTTCTCTTCATTTTTTGCATACAACCCTTAGGTAAAACCACTTATTTGGGAGATTTTTAAATATTTCGAGCGAGCACATTCATATAGGCAGACTGGGCTCCATTCTGGATAGGCAGACTATGCTTTTTCTTCATACATATACACATATATATTTTAGAGGTTGTTTAGATTATGAAAGTGGTGAGGGGATCAATTTTATTATGTCACCTGATTAATAAAAATATTTTAAACAAAGTATATATATATAATATATATATATATATATATATATATATTATATATATATAAAGTGATTCTCATAAATTTAGCGCACTTCTTTTTAGATTTCTCATAATTTGTAAATAAATTTAGCACTCTATTATTTTTAATTTTTGCATAAAATTACTTGTTTATGTTTTAATTTAAAAGTTTATTTTTTTATTTTAAGGTTATTTTATAGATAAGTACAAGAAATAAATGTATATATCCACAAATAAATTTCAACCAATATAATAATGACAATCTTTTATGTCATGTCATTGCTATTTACGTTAACAATCTGGGCATATCTGTATTGTAAATTTCCAAGATTTAAGAAGTCGGACGGATTTAGAATTTCCAAAAGGTGTAGGGAATTCACAAAAATAATTGGTGGTATCATCGTGGAGTTTCCTTAAAAATTAT
Organism: Microvelia longipes; assembly: GCA_018340805.1. NCBI lineage: Eukaryota > Metazoa > Arthropoda > Insecta > Hemiptera > Veliidae > Microvelia > Microvelia longipes. Next base: position 62,002,652 of record JACMZG010000008.1, read on the forward strand.
TATAATCTTTCAAGTCTTTCAAAAAAAAATTAAGTAGTAACAGTAAGTGAATATAAAATACTGTCATAGGTCAACATATAATTAAAAGAAATTACCAGAAATCCCGTTTGGGATTGGAATTTTCAATTTTATTATGATAGCGGAAAGCCCAAAAACATTTATAATAAGTTTTCAAACCTTCCCTAGGTGTTATGCCCGAGTCAAACGTATAAGCAATAAGACTCGCGGTCCCCAGGAAGTTTCCTCCATTTAAGCCAGTCATTTTCTATGCACCAATTTTTAACGTCCTAACTTTGTTTAGGTTGTATTTTGGCAATTTATAAAACCTCATTGTTTTTAATTTTTCTCATATATGTAGTAGGTATATAGTATTGCGTTTGCAAAAAATCCGAAACCGGGATGTCACCGGAATTATCCGTTTAGGTGTTTTTAAAGCCTCCTAAGTGGTTTTGGCTAAGTTGTCTACATGTCCTATATGTGTGTGTGTGTGTGTGTGTCTGTTATCATCGTAGCTCCTACAGTATTTATGCTAGAGAGTTAAACTTTGTTCCAAAAGTCAGTCCATAAGTGTTGTTGAGCAATCCTACAATTTTTTTATAACGTCAATAATGCGCAATAATGACTTAGCAAAATTTGGTACATAGAGATTTGGCACGCATGCGATTGAGATTTCATCTCAATCTCATTATCAGCATTAGTTCAATTTCTATCACACGACTTGTGTACGTTTTTTAAAAAAACATATGAAAAATCGGAAAATAATCCAATGGAGTTGATAATTGGTATAAATGTAAACCTTTACTTAATAAATAAGTATACCACGTTTCGTCTCAATACGACAAGTATATTTATGATTTTTGTAGTATCATAAAAGTTAAGCATCATCGATTGTTGTCAGTGGCTGGATGGGTGACCGCCAGGAATGAAACGGATGCATTTAGTATCGAAGGAGAAGGGAAGTAAGTCCAAAGTTGTTTTGCATATCGATTTGGCGCATCGTATATTCTGAGGATGGGCGAAGCGAAACCGAAGCAGGGAGGATGAACTAAGTGAATCCGATATGATGAAGAAAAGGTACCCCGAGGTGACCCTATTAGATTTTTTTTAATAATAGCCAAAATAAACAATAGTTCTCACATAGTGCTCATAGTTCTAGAGCAATTATGATTAAAAACAGTCTCATAAAATAATTTACTTCATCCATTATTAACAATGAATTAATTATTGAATCAATCAGAAAAATAAATTAGTACCCTAAATATCTGAGTTAAGGCTGTGCTACCCAAACTTTTTTTCAAATTCCCTAAATTTCTCCTCCCTTGCAGAGAATTAAAATGTTTAAATCCTATGAATTCTTAGAAAAATAAGATAAAGGGTTCAGTGTTTCCCAATTTGCGATATTATGCTTAGAAAAAACTTTTCTCTTTGGTTTCAAAAATATAACGATATGGGACGCATTCATCAAGCATCAAGATGATGTACATAAAATTTGGTCAGATACTCAGAAAAATTATGGTCTATGTTAGGGGAATAAAATGCATTTTTCCCATATTCAAAAATTGAGATGAGTGACTTAAAAGTTACTTGGTAATTATAATTAAGTAAAACTAAGACAAGATGACTTATAAGACTTTGATGATTCAAGGTCCATATTTTGAGTATAATCAAAAATAAAAAAAATTTAAATTGTTTCGATATGATTATTTCTTTTAGAGGCAGTACATCTTCAGGCTCTGTATATAATATATATATATAATATATATATATATATATATATATATATAATATATATATAAACAAAAAGTCTATGGACGTAAAGGCGATTAAAACCAAAGATGCCAAGTATTAGCATCTTATCTAAAGATAAGCTTTATATTCTCTCAAAATACAACTGCCTGTTCCATGCGGAGTTCAAAGCCTTGTCCGGACGGAATCTCTTTTCTTTGCTTAAGCGCCACAAGGTGAGCAAATATAAGTGCTCTACAACCATAAGGAAGTTAGTGAAGTATTCAACTCTCTAGGGTTCAAACAAGTGGTTCTCTCCTCTTAAAATCTAAAAGACAAAATATAGTTACAATGAGTCAGCAATATTTATAAGGATGTAGAGATCTGTTTCGAAGGTCAAGAGGAAGGGGAAAAGGAAAGCAGATGTTAACGATTAGGGTTGGTAGATGAGGGAAGGGTCAGTAGGGCGACCAACATGATAACCAAGGTCATAAGACTTATATCTTCTTATACAATAATAATCCTCTTTGCATACATAACATCCTTAAACTAGACATAAAAATGTACTTAAGAGAGGCCTAGCTGACTTAATAAATGCGGGCCTCACCCTGATAATATGCATGTAAACTATTATTAATTGCCTTTTTTCATTCCATTCCTAAGCATCGAAGCAATTAAAACTTTCTTTTTTTCTTGTTTGTCGGAGGAATTATGCTACTGTCCTTGGTCCAGCCTCAATATGTAACATATTGTCCTACCATATTCTAATTCTTACGACCCTTTTCATTATAACTACAGTGAAGTACTATAAAAATACTATTCAAAACCCTTAAACGTCGTTAATAGTTTAACAAGTAAAGACAAATGATAAAAACCAGTAGTTTATAGATAAGCGAAATTGACTATTATATGGTACGACGATTTTTAGCCGGAAGAACGATCGTTGGTTTGATAATTAAATACTACAGCCGTAGTAGTACTAAAACTGATACTATTTTTTGAAATAAAATTTTATTCAAGAGTAACGTATCTATCGTTTCGATGATGACCTTTCACTTCTTTTTCCCTAAACTACAATATAATTCTTACTACGCAAAATATTGAAAATTCTTTGCTGAGAGTTTTTTTTTTAATGAGATTTAAAAAGTAGTTAAGAAAAAGTTGTGTATAACAATACAACAGTATTGTGATAAGTATTACAATACTTATCACGTACGTCAATAGTACGTTCGAATTTGAGTTCTTAAAATTCAGTTGTACATAGGATAAAATCATTTATTAATTAATTTAATTTTTGTTTTCTAGAATATTTGCCGGGTTAGTTAATTATTGGCTAAATTTAAGAACCGGTTCTGCCGGATCCTCATCGCATTTTTAAGCAGAATAGCAAATCAATTTTTCGAGTCTAAGTAATCAATCATTTTATTAATATTTATCAGCCAACATGCGAATGTTTGAGAAAGTTTTCTTAATGCAACCTTAAAAAGTTTTAAATGATATTGCAGAGTTTAGACTGAGGATGAAAGTTTAATCTTAAAAGGGTATTTTTGTGGTATGCAACTCCCGCAATACTTTGTTATTGGATATATTCTAATTTGTGTGTACTATGTACTCTACTACAATAAAACTCCAATAATCAATCTAATAATAAATTTAAATTAGTTTCTGAGCTTAAAAAAGTACATACATGTACAAACAAATACATGTATCCATTATCCAAAAATAAGATACTTTTTGCCTGTCTTTCTATTAATGTTAATAACGCTAGTGTTAGAACCATAGAGATATTATTACTAAAGGGGCTCTATAGGTTAAATTGTGAAATATCGAAAAAGTGACCAGACCACCTACAATTATAAATACAATAAAATAATCGGTACAAAATTACAAAAATCGGGCACGGGGTACCGCGGGACTTTTCCTCATTACATTGGATTCGCTTCACTCCTCCTCCCTACTTCGGACTCGCATCGCTCGTCCTCAGAATATAAAATCCGCCAAATTTATACGGCAGCATGTACTCGGGCTCGCTTCGCTCGTCCTCAGATAGTAAATGCATCTGCTTCATTCTCTGCGGTCACCCATACAGCTCTAACCACGCTCAATGCTGCTTAACTTTTATGATCCAACAAAAATCATAGATATACTTGTTGTATTGAAACGAAACATAGTTTACATATTTATTATGTAGAGATATACATACACTTGGACCAAATGTCAACTTAATTGGATTATTTTCCGATTTTTAGATATTTTTTAAAAAACGTACACAAGTCATTCGATAAAAATTAAACTAATGCTGATAATGAGATGAAAACTCTCAAGCATAAATACACTGGGCGATACGCTGATAACAGACAAACACACACAGACAACTTTGCGAAAGCCACTCAGGAGACCTTAAAAACGCCTGAAACAGATAATTCTGGTGACATACCGGTTTCGGATTTTTAGGCTAACACAATACCTTCCTATGTACCTTCAGCATTAATGAGGAAAAGTAATATCATCAATAGGAGAATGTTAAAAATACGAATCAAAATACAAACAATGTGCGGGAAGCCAAAATTAATTCATTTATTATAAGAAGGTTTCAATGAGGTTACACAAAGCCCCTGAGAGCCCCAAAAAGATGTTTCAGGCTCTCAATGTATTGAGATAGGCTATGCCCCGTTTAGTATTCTATCTCTATAGTTAGAACGTACTTCACATTCTGCTTTCATGTTTAGATCTGTTTTAAGCAAAAATAAGCACTACTGACTCAGCCTTTTCAAAAACTTATGAAAGAATGCATTTACATTATACAATGTCAAAGTCATGGCGCGTTAATTGAAATGCCAACACTGTTTCAAAGAGAAAGAACACGTGACTCTTTGACCGAGAGTAGATGGTATTGTATCTATATTCTTTACCGCCGCAATATCGAGACAAAAGATGCCTATAAAATTGTTTTAGATTTCATATTACAATGTCTACTCTCAATACATTTCCCCAGTAACCTCTGATTCTGAATCCTTTTTGCACAAATATTGCTATAATTTCGTTTCATTAAACGCTCTCTTATTTACTTGAACGGTAGAAGTGTATTTAAACCAGCGGCCGAGGCAGCCTAGAGGCTGGGCGGCCGAGGCAGCCTAGAGGCTGGGCAGCCAAAACCCTCTTTCACATCAGAAAATCGCAATAATGTCTACTACACATCCTAACCCTACCATTAGGAAACTTACATGCAAATTGAATAGAAGTACTTTATTGTGTATTTAAAACATTAACTTATCGTTTGACTATGGTTGTGAATTATTCAAAAAATTGGGTACAGGGTACCTCGGAACTTTTCCTCTTCACATCGGATTCGCTAAGCTCATCCTTCCTACATCGAACTCACTTCACTCGTCCTCAGATAGTAAAAATACATTAGTTTTATTTCTAGCGGTAACCCATCCAGGCACTGACCTCACTCGATGTGCTTAACGTTTATGACCCAACAATATCCGTTGATACACGGGCTGTTTTGAAACGAAATTTTACACTTAACTAAATTTAACTCTATTAGATTATTTTTCGATTTTTGCAATTTTTACAAAATGTATGCATAAAAGTCATTGGATTAAAATTGAACCAATGCTGACATTGAGATAAAACATGGCACGTATGTTGGTTTTATATGTTACCACTGCGTGCCAAATCGATTGAAACATTTTTCCATGTTTTATAAATTTTTGAAATTTGTGCTGTCATAATTGTGGGTTAATGACGTCATAACAATTTTTCAGGAATAGCATAACTAGAACCAAAGATTGATTTTTGCACCAAGTTTCAAGTCTCAAGCATGAATACCCAGAGAGTTACGATTTTAACACACACGCACATACAAAGAGACAACTTTGAGAAAACCACTTAAGAGCTTTTAAAAACACCTGAAATGGATAATTCAGGTAAAATCCCGAATTCGGATTTTTTGATAACGCAATGCTTTTCCTAAATAGGAAAAAAGGTTCCTCATTATACCAAAGGTGTAAATTAAGAAAAGTAAAAACTCTATAAAATATAAAATTTAAAGTAAAATGGAAATTTGACTATGATTGTCGAAGTAATGATTTAGTCGGCTTCCTGTCAAGCTCATAAATTACTTTAAAATTAATGTAAAAAAGAGCATTACTTTTAAAAGCGAAAGTAGGTTGAAAATTTTTTAATCTTTTCAATAGGAATAAGGTATATTATAAAAATTTCAATAAATAAAAAATGTTTAGTTTTTTAAAAAAAATCCATCAAGGACTAACCTTGAAGATATTGTCGATTTTGACGGCAGAAGGCCAATATTACTGAAAACGACTAAATGAGAGACACCGCCGAAGACGTCCCATCATAAAGACATTACCAGTGTGTAAAATGTCAAGTCGGGTAGGGACTGAGGGTCTCGCTAACCTGTCATTCATTCACTGGAAAACTAACTGTGAAATTGAAAGTTTTATTGCACTTGGGTCCCAATACTCCCTCGGACTACTGTGAAAACGAGAGTACTCTCTGACCAAGCCAGAGCAAGTGGCAGGTATAATTCTGAATCCTCAGTATAGAAAATAGTTTATAATCTACTCCGACCTAAATACTCCATTGTCGGCAACATTCAATAAAACTTAAGTCATGACAAGTATATTTTATCGATTATTATTGTTACTTGCCCCCCAAATTCCGTTAACGTAATTGTAACGTTTGTTCATGATGTATACATCACATCATGATATATTACAGTTTCCAACGCTTGTCAGTCAGGATGTGCTAACCAGGCTCGTAGTCAAGGGTAGGCCCCTGATTGGTTTAGTCCCCCCCCCCCACAAGTTTTGGCTGGCTACGGGCTAGGTACTAACACGATGTATTAGTTCTATCTGATATTTTTTATCCCAATAATAAGACATTAAAAATAATAAATAATAAGAATTTGCGAATGGCACAATAGCACTATTTAACTTCGGTGGTATTAATAAATAATGCTTCTATACCTATATTTTGATATTTTGCATTAAGATGAACATCTGATGAGTTAAATCAAAATTAGACTTTAAGATGTTTAAGGATATGCTTCGTTTATATATATTTTTTAAATCTGCAAATTGTTTTAACACTATTAGTCATAGAGACATGAAGTTTTGTACACACGCTTTGCAAATTACCCTGATTTTCGATATCATGCTTGGAAAATTACTTTTTATTCTATGCTAAACGCGTTATGTAGGTGGCCTGTACCAAAATTTGATGCGATCCTCATAAAATAGAATTTGAGTGAAATAAAAATAGATACCTATAGATACCAATAAGACCAGTAGGTAAACATTATGAAGTAAAAACAAGATGACATAACGAACATGATGATCCAGGGCCAATTTAAAATATTTACCAATTATAATCAAAAATGAAACATTGCATTTAGTAAGGAGATATTTTTTTGTGTTTTTTTCATAACATCATCAACCTAATTTATGAAGTGAGCAAATGGGGGTCTGCTACGTCGAGCAGACCCCCCACAAAAGGAACCCGTACATTGAAAATTCGCTAATAACATGAAAAAAAGGCATGTACCAACAAATAATACAATTCAACAACCAATACGCAAGTGACTCCTTATTCTGTATAAGCGATAATATCATCAATAACGCATTCATATTACACCCTTAAGGAATGAATATAGGAGCTAATTAAAAGTTAAAACAATGATAGATAAGACGCAAAATATTAATGCTAAACGCGTAGTAAATCCAAGACAAATAAAGTCCAAGGAACCACTTCTTGGAATGCAAAATATTACACAACTTCGGGGAAGTAGATTCGCTTGTGAAACTGATTCTTGTCTCCTTAGCGTAAATTTATGAGCGAGACCAGTAAAACTGTATCTTGTAACATCTAGTCATGAAATTGGAAAGTTTTATTTAAATATGCAGAAAATAATTATTTTGTCTTTTATCAAATGTCTTTGCAGAAGAGGGTATAATTATTAATTCTCAAATGATGAATTAATAACATTTTCAGTCACTTATGCCAATGATTAGAAAGCGATCATCCCTGTCTTATATTCAACTATCCTATATTCAAAAACAATTGTTTAAAAACGGATATAATCGATATTTTTGAATAACTTATTTGTAGTTTCTAATCGAAATAATATATGCAATAAACTCGTCAGGAATTTGAACTTCGCAAATAAACAGTAAAAGTAAGAATAAAAATACAATTTAAAGACTCCTAAATGAACAAGTTGCGTCAAGTCCTGTAATAAATGACTGTCATGTCAAGTACCTATATCTAGTATGGAAGTGGAATTAAATAAGTAGGGGTGGCAGTGACGACACAGGGGTAGAATTTGTAACGCGACCTCGAAACCATATCTGAACTTGCCCCAGTCAGACCCCATTAGTGGGACAAGCATTTAGCCAACGCGCCCTAGTAATCTACTTCGGATTTTACATAACAATTTAAAAAAAGTTCTAGCATTTACCTTTAAATAACCTTTAAATTCGTTTAGTTTATCATAGTTAACCCATAAAGTTATCTGCTGACCGACCAGGTACATATTTAATCATAAAATAAGAAAGTTAAGTATCAAGTAGTACTTCGACATCATGGAATTTGAAAAAAATCCATAAGAAGTCTGAAAGTAATGTTTTTGCCAGAATCTACTTGTTGATAAAATGTTTTAGTAAAAACAGATTTCTGATGTTATTAAGATGTAACCAACTGGCTATCGAGACATTAGAACATCCCTGGTTCAGTTTTCAAGGTATTAAATTTAAAAAAAAAAATTACAGTCTAAGGTAACAGTAGACTCAGAAGTACATCTGAATGGACAGCTCATTAACCAAAAAAATAAGAATTAGTAATTTTGGTTTGATATTTAATGCAAAGGTTTTCCTTGTAAACGGTAAATGATAGAATCATAAACTAAACGTTCAAACCAGTTATTTAAAAGCATTTTTTTAAAAAAGCTACCTGGGTTTTGAGTGCATTCATTGAATGCGAACATTATTTACAACCCAGTGACAACAACCAAGTTAAAGGCATAACGGAAGAGGGAACGGGTTACTGTAATGTTAGGTATAATTGCGCATGTAAGTATGTGCTACACAGGCCAGAACTTACAGTAATATAAAAGAATGATAAATGGGCTGACTAATTTTTATAAAGGTCTAAAAGTCAGTTTGACAAGCCTTTGGTATTGGTCCCTTTTTTGCTTGTTTTTTTACACAAATAATTTATAACACACAAAAATAAAAACGGACTGTACATAAAGTTTGCAAAATTATGCGTGACTTTAATTTCAAAATGTTTTCGTTTTTACTTCGCAAAAAGAAAAAAAATATTAAGCACTCAATATTTGTAGAACATTTATCACAATTTAACGTCTAGGATTATATAAACAACTCCTGCTTTATTGTTAAGGAATAGTTTAGAAACCTCTACATTGTTTTTGAAATTTGGTAATAAAATAATTCTTAATAATTATTAGTATTAGTCACTATTCTATTTAATTTTTTAATATTTTATTTTAAGGCGAAAAATAGTCATTTAAAGAAGTAAGAAGTTGTTATTCCAGTCCCATGTGTCAAAAAATAAAATGTAAAAAAAATTATAAATCAATTCTTTTAAAGTTTTACAACAGACTAATAAGAAAAGATCATTTTAATTGTAAAAGGCCTAAGCCAGTAAAGCACAGCCTATCTCATCTGTGCCCTAAAGCCTATTTGTTGCAGCTAAATTTACAAATGAATTAAAAAAAGGCCAATGCGCCTTTTTTATTTTAATTTTTTAATGTACAATTAGCTTTTAATTCAATTGAAAATTTAGCTGCTACAAATAGGCTTTAGGGCACAGATGAGATAGGCTGTGCTTTACTGGCTTGGGCCTTTTACAATTAAAATGTTTTTTAAAATATATGTAAACATCCGTTTATATATCGAATTGATTTTTTTTATTTTTTTATTTGACAAATATGAAAAAGGTAATTCTTATCGCTATACTTAACTCTAAGTGAAGGTAGTAAACTCTCAGTATTAACCATTATCATACCTATGAATTTATTAATAAAATACCCAAGAAAAATAAGAGAAACACTATATCATATTCATATTATATCATACGTCGACAACTTATAGTCAAAATAATTGCTTCATACCAAAATTTACAGAAATTGTCGACCAGAATCATAACTAGTGAAACAACATCAACCTTTCATTCAGGATAATTAAATTGTTTATCTCTGGCAGATAGACAAAACACATAAATGTAGTATGAGAAAGAAATTACTTATTTTAACATAATTAAGAATATAACATGGTGTTTATTTATACGAAGTTTATTATGTCCAAAGAGTGGAATATACTGACAGGGAGATGAGATAATTATCCCATCCTGGATCCCAAAATAGGATAACTTCTATATTTTGAAGTCAAAGTAAGCGAAAAATGTGAACTTGCCTTGCCAGGACAAGTTTTTAATTTACCACTATAAATTATAGTCAAAACCCCTCCCCCCGGTCAACAAATTTTTCCTGAGAGAATCCTTCCCAGGATGATGACCAATATATAATAGGTTTAGCAACTGAAAAATATTATAAACATTCTAGATTCTGGCCCCAAAACAAATTAAATATATATTTCATATGGAGATCTTGATCACTCTATTATTTCTTTATCAAGCTACTAAAACTTTCTCACCTCTATTAGTTTTCATTATTATATTTTTTTGTATTATTCAATTAATGATTTGTCAAAAAAATTGAGGCATGAGTCTCAAGCCAGATATAGCGACTCGAATATAGTCGGATAAAGTTGATGATATAAGTCATAAACGAAAAACGAAAAAAGGGATGCATCAGGAAGAATCGTTTATAAGCTAAAGGATTATAATAGAATATCCCTCAGCGTAATTATTATTCGATTTTTAGTGTTCTATATAATTTCTTAGAAATAAGAGGTTAGTACAAGGAAGGGAAGGTACAGTAGGAGGGATAAAGACTCATCTTACGAGTGTTTTTATCTTGGGACCTGACCTTGACCGTGAACTTGAATAACAAGATAAGATTTGCTTTAGAATCATAATCAAGGTCAGATTGGCCCTGCCTTGCCCGTCGCTCTCTGTGCGTATCTTCACGTCTACCATCTCAACCCTTTCCTTCCCCTCTCACTTCCTTATCCTTTAACTACCATCTCTAGTTTAAATACTCTTCATTAGAATCATTAATTGCATCGTGTCCCTCATTTATAAGTAATTCCAGTATCAACATTTAGTATTATGAATTGGTTAATTAATGATTTTGCAAATACAAAACTTGAAAAATAAGAGAAATAAATATTACTAATTACTTTAAACATATCAAGGAGTACATTTTTTATAATTTCCAATATAAGATAAAACTGGTCAGCTACGCTGCTGTTGGCACGTTTTTAAACCAAACATGAAAGATATCCTCGACTCGTATCTTATAGCAATAATATGTAATAAAACTTTAATACCAATACCACATCTCCTTCTTGGTCAGATTAGAATATCTACCTTCATAAATGATTCCCCAATTAGCAAGGGATAATTAATGTACTATTATGTTTTTATTAATAAAATGTTATTAATGTTGTTAAAAGACGGATCACGTAAGCTTCTACAGTCTTTCACCCCTTCGTCACCTTCACATTAAAAAAATTGCTCATTTTTCTTTTGGTTTAATTCGTTCCTAAACCTTTTCAATAAAAATTGAATATTTTTTTTTGTTCTCCGGCTTGCGTCGCTCATATTATTATTTATTATGTTTATTGTTGTTTATTTATTCCGAATTATTAAAACCTGCTTTCTCGTTGAAATATGACAGGAAAACCAATTATAGTTGTGCCAAATCCGTAAACTCTCTCTAAAAAAATAATAATAGCAACACCATTCATTGATTATAACAGTAAATCTGAGAAGGTTGAAATGAGATGTGACTGAGGAGGTATTCTAGACATTAAATACCAAGGAGGTATTCTAACATTAAAAACCAAGGAGGTATTCTAGACATTAAATACCAGGGAGGTATTCTAACATTAAAAACCAAGGAGGTATTCTAACATTAAAAACCAAGGAGGTATTCTAGACATTAAATACCAAGGAGGTATTCTAACATTAAAAACCAAGGAGGTATTCTAGACATTTAATACCAAGTAGGTATTCTAGACATTTAATACCAAGGAGATATTCTAGACATTAAAAACCAAGGAGATATTCTAGACATTAAATACCAAGGAGGTATTCTAGACATTAAATACCAAGGAGGTATTCTAGACATTGAATACCAAGGAAGTATTCTCGACATTAAATACCAAGGAGGTATTCTAGACATTGAATACCAAGGAGGTATTCTAGACGTTGAATACCAAGGAAGTATTCTCGACATTAAATACCTAGGAGGTATGCACGTTATTACATTTCAAGGAATCTCAACAATTAAAACCATTCATTATTACGAATGAAATTATCAAGAAAGTTTCTATTATCTTCTTAATTTTGCTTTTAAAATTTGGTTCTTATAGGCTTTTTATAGGGTCTAGAAAAATTAGATAATCCATACCTCCTATCACTGCACCGGGTAAACGCATGTAGTCTCTAGTATCGCCTAATCTCCTATCCAAGTAAAACAAAATTTTAAGGAGGTTTAGAGCACCAATGACTAGTGGATTTAGTATAACCCATTTATATGTTCACATACTCGACTTTCAAGTAGGTCATTAAATAGTACCAGCATTATCTATGTATTCTTTGTAAACTTCTTTCTTATCTATATGATGAAATAATAAATAATATCTTATCTATGTGATGGAATAATAAATGATATTATACCAAATTAATAGTTAGGGAAAACGTAGTAACAAAGAATTAAAATAAAAATTGATTATAAAAAGTGCTTGTATTTTTTGGGGAGGCTAATAATTTTTGGGGGGCTTAAGACCCACTTGCCTTTACCTAGGATTGCCACTAGTTTAAAAACAGCCAGACCAAATATAATAAGGTTAGAACTTCAAGGGATAAATTGCAAATTATACCACACGCCTGTTGCTAATATTGCATATTAATACTTCAATACTTGAATGCTAGCTTGGTTTAGTCTACAAAACAAAAATTAAGGCGCTTTTATTTCATAAACTCCTAATTGTAACACTACTACCCTATCTCCGATAATAAGTGGGAAAGCAATGTATTGAGAAAGCAATAGCCACACAATTTTTTCATTCAAAGTTTTAGCGACTAGAGATCTCCAAATTAAAAAAAAATGTCAAATACATGAGTGGGATTTATCGTACTACGAAAACAAACATTTCTAGTCCTGGTTAGTATTTGCTTTTACCTTCATCACATCATTTTTAAGAGCCATCCCATCGAAATATTTACCCTTTCTCTCTATCTAACTATCTCGCAATCATTATATTTTTTAAAAACTTCATGTCTTTATATCTTGAATATAAAAAATCGTTGAAGGTAAAAAGTGTTTTACCAGGACTAAAATTTTTTGGTGGGTACTACTTTTAAGTTTTAAAAATAAAAAGTAAAAATGTTTAAATTTTGTTGAGTCAGCATATTGTTCTACTTCGAATTAAATCACCAGCCTTGTGGTTTTACTCTACTATGTGCTCCTATAAATCATATTCATAAATTTAATGATGTAGAAATCATTTCTAGGCTCCCAGACTATTATGTTAAAAATTTTCATAATCTTTTTGTATTCTCTTACTTTACTATTTTATTATCTTCTAAATTCTCTTCTTTAGGTAAAATAATAGATTAACAATAAAAATTTATAAGTATAACATAAACCTTTTGCTTATTTGTATCTATCAATGCAAAGTTTTTGTACAATAAAACAGAAATGAATTCTATAAAATTAAATAAAGAATTACTAATACATCCAATTGACAAAGACCCATCCTTTATTCCAGCATAAGCTAAAAATACAGTCTACCCGGAAGTAAACATCAATATTTTACTAATTATATGTTTTCTTTTAAATCTATAAACTCATCCAGTAACACTAAACTATATTGTTTACATCTAAAGCAGGCGTAATCTAGCACGAGGGGATAAATGTTTTGATAACACGTACGAATCATAAACAATCATTAGATAAGTACAGTTCAGTTAACACCCCCTTGTTTCGCTCCGTGGACGGGTAACTACGGGTAACTTCCTTCAGACACATGCAAAGTGAAGCAAATATTAAAGTAAACAAAAAAAAGCATTGTGTTTTAAATTTAATTAACAATGTAATTAGCAAGCTATATTAATTGCGAAGATTTCTGTTCATAAATTTTACCAAAAAGTGATGAGTCATATAAATACACACACCTCTGAATTCAATTGTGTCATTAGATTTATTTATCCTACCATGTTTACTTGTCGAGAAAACTCAACTAAACATTTTACTAAATGCGACACCTACCTACCTTATTTTACCTAAAATTACGCTTTCTTATTACAAACAGTTCTAACCATTTAAAAACCGGGGTTTTGCGTTTCTTACTTGGTTTTACTCCGTGAATACTGTGCGGGTTTTGCCCTAACCATATTAAACACACAGGTAGAACGAAATTTTGTAAAAAAAACCTCTAAATTCTACTTTATATATATATATATATATATATATATATATATATATATATATATATATATATATATATACACAGATTTATGAGGACAAGCAGAGTCGATTTCAATTACTCTCTCCCCACCCTACCCACTCTGGTGCTTGAGCTTATAAGATTCCTTAGAATCTTATAAGCTAGGTAGAACGAAATTTGTAAAAAAAAACTCTAAATTCTACTTTATATATATATATATATATATATATATATATATATATATATATATATATATATATATATATATATATATATATATATATATATATTATATATATATATATATATATATATATATATATATATATATATATGAAGAGTGAAATTTACCATATCATTTTGGTAACTATTACTCAAGCATGGTAGCACTTTTGCTAACATAAAGTGGTAAAAATTAAATTATATCCCATAATAATGTCTATTTTAAGAACTTTATAAAATCCTAAAAGTTTTGATTCCAATATCACTCTGATCTGGTAATTTTTCATTATGCTACTGTTTCTCATATACGATAGATTTTTGATGAAAACCTTAAGAAAAAAAATTGTTAACAAAAATTTATGATGTATATGCAAACAATACCTTAATGAAAAATTGCCGAATTAGGAAGATATTGGTATCAAATATCTTAAATTTTTTTCCCCAAGATAAACAATATTATTTATATAATATACAAAACTATTTTGGTCCTACATAATATACAAAATTACTATATTTGGGTTATAGCTACCAAAGTGATAATGGTAAATTTGAACTCCCAAGAGTCAGTTTACTGGGGATAAAGACCATTATTGAAAGTTCAGGACCATATTTTATGGATTTATTGTTGGTGTGTCCGAAACCTTTCACCCTGTATGTGTATTCTTTTACATTAATTTCTTCTTTCTAAGATATTCTACCATTGTGTATGGCTCACGACAGCTCTCGAAGCAATTAAATCAAAGCAGGACTTAAGGGAAATGGCGAAATATTAGGGAGGTCACGAAGCCTATTGCTTGAAAAAAATTATAACGTCATCAACTTTTTTTGAACAATGAAATAGCGTTGAAACGAGACGTCAAATCTAAAAGGATGTTGTTGTTTGTTTTGTTTTTAATGTCGTAATCTAAAAGGAAAACGAGGTGTTTTATCTAAAAGGACTATTTAATGATATTGGTGCCAAATTATTCAGTGAAGTCTGGTTCAAGCCAAGTATACTTAATGTTCGCTCCGTTACCTAGTTTGAGAGCTATAAAATAAAAAGTGAAAAAAACGTATTTTCCGAAAATGTTCGGGATTCTTTGAGTGCTATATGTCCCTTATCTATAAGGACTTTTTAATCTTATTGTTACTAAATCGTTTAGTAAAGTTAAATGTTTAATCCAAGCATAATCAATGACCGGCCCATTACCTACTTTAGAAGGACTTGCGTAATATATACATAAACACCCTAAAAATCTTAAATTTTGCTTATTTTAGGAATTTTCTGAGGGTCATAAGTGTCTTGTCTAAAAGAAATATTTAATGTAATTCGTATTAAATTGTTCAGTTGCCTCTAGTGTTTCAGTGGAGCATAGTCAATCTTCGCTCCGTTACCTAGTTTAGGAGCCATAGAGTAAAATGTGTAAAAACCCCCTTAAAATAGACATTTTCGCTTATTTTTGAATATTTCTAAAGGCATAAGTACCATATAAAAATATATACAATTGTCCAGGACGGTCTTATTTTTAAGCATAATACAGTTAATATACGCTCCGTTGCCTAGATGTTGACAATGTAACAAAAACTAAAAAATGCTCTAAAAAGTTTATTTTTTGCTCCATTTTGCTATTTTTGCACTTCTTTTCAACTGAAGCCATTTTTGAGGTAAAACCAATAGGAAGAAAAAACGTTTCTATTTGGTACACGGATGTCTTATGTTAAGATAAATGACTAGCTAATTGAGACCGGTTTTAGCTCAATCGGACCATCCTAAGAGGTGGTGGAATGGCATAAAAATATATAGTAAACTTATTTATTTACATACTTATCAAAAGGTTACTTTCTTACAAAATTTCTATAATATAAATCAATAGTAAAATATAAATCAACTATTGCTGATAATGAGATGAAATTTGGCACATTTGTTGTTCTTTTACATGACTGCATGCGTTTTTCACATTTTATAAATTCTTAAAATTTTAGCCGAGTCATTAATAGCAACTAATGACGTATTTAATTAAATATTTTAAACTATGTTTAAACTCACTAGCATAAACTGATGATAATAAATACGCGCACATATAGATAAACAACTTTGTGAAAACTATTCAGGAGATCTTAAAAACTCCTAAAATAGATAATTCAGGTGAAATCCCGCGGTTTCGGATTTTTTAATACCAACATAATGCTGTTCCAATATATATACCTACTATAGAAATAATTGCGGACCACTGGGCTAAAATTATTTTGTAGTTATAAACTTACATAAAGTTAAAAAACGATACAAAATTATTGTCCCTACTAGGATTCGAACCCAGGTATTCTGGCTTCGGGTGCTCTTATCGACTCTCATTAAAATAACAGGGCCCAGAAAAATCGAAAACGACTCCTCACTTGAAATGTGTTGTTTACAAATATTATCTTGACAATTATTATCAGTTTTTGCAACTTCTAGCAACAATAGCTTAAATTTTTTACTATTAAATGTATAAAAATATTTGGATTTTCTTAAAGAGTAATCATAAGAGAAGTTTTTTCCGTTCTTGGCTAAACATTTGCTTATCCCTTATACCTCTAATGTCCTACCATAAAAATTTCATAAAAATCAATTTTTTCAAAAGATCGTTTTTCAGGCAAATTTTTGGTCAGTAGTTCCAAAATATTTGACATAGATAGTAGTTTGTCCTTTTTAGGTCAGTCCGCTATATGACTCTGCCTAAAAAGTCAGACTAGAATTTTCCTTCTTCAACTCTCCGGCACCAATGATGATCGTGAGGTCGAAAACCGGCTCTAGTTTTAATAAAGGTTCTGTGGAGAGATTTTGGTGTTATTTTTTAATAGCTTATATTTTTGACTATTGAGTGTATGATGAAGTTTGGGTTTTCTTAAAAGGCAATCATAAGAGAAGTTTTTCCGTTCTTGGCTAAACTTATGCTCATCTCTTACTTCCTCTAAAGCCTTATCATAAAAATTCCATAAAATTCAATCTTTGAAAAAATCATTTTTCATGCAAATTTTTGGGCTGTAGTTCCAAAATAGTTGACATAGTTAAACATAATAGATCCTCCTATAGAAAATTTACTTAGCTTTCCAACGAGACCAATTTCACTTTTCTAGCTTGAACAGTTTAAATGCTATTAACAATTTTATGATGTGAGGTCAAATATTTTTTTTAAATATTAAATTTGACCTTGTGGGAAAACGGTTGGAGCTCGGCGTTTATATTATAGAACATTTTTTGTTCCATTAGAGGAGTACTATCACCTCCTTCTTTGGTGGACACTTTATATGAAACACCCTGTATATATATTCATAAGGGACCTCTGAAACGGATTTGAGCGGGATTATTTCGAATCCCGCTATGACAAAGCGTCATTCGAACCGCATTCGCTATAGATAAGCTGCCATAAGCGAATTAATTGGCAAATTTTTCTGTTTCACCAGTTAACAATGTAAATATTTGTTTCAGCTTTGCCCCTACAGATAATTTTGATAGCTCTCCCTCATAACATCTAAACAAATCGTCATTAAATAGTGATAATACATACTTATCGACTATACCACTTATCGTCTCTCCACTTAGTTATACTAGGTAAAAGGATAAAAACATTAGGGCTTTAGTCTTTTGGCCGTTACACGGCTATATGGTTGTGACCTTATTAATTACAAGCGACACACTGCCACGACATGAGCGAATTTCCAAATGTATTATTTTTTATTATTGACATTTATTATTGATAATTACTTCGTACCCCTTTTAACATACATAATAGTACATGCATTTAAATTTTCAACTTGATCAAAACACTTTTTGAAGTTTTGCAATTTTCTCTGTCAATATTGTGGGTTAATAAAACCACACATATTTCATAATCAATAGGGTTCGGAAGATCGCTTTTTTTACTAAGTTTCATTTTAAAACTTATCGTGTCTCATAGAAAAGTCTAGGAACAAACATTTCGTACACACACATTTTTATATATATTCTTGATAAGTGAGTCCCCCCAAATATCCACCTTCCCCCACACCTCCCTCATAAGATCATTTTCCTTTGGAAATTCGCTAAAATTGTAATATAATATTCTGCCAAGGATGTAAAAATCGATATTGTTATAACACGGAGACTATATTCACTATTTACTGTTGAATACAGTCAACTAATGCGTGACAGTAAACAAAGCAAAGTTGTAAAAGTCATTTACAGCTAGTTATAATAATGTTATATTTTTTGTAGCAGCAGTGCTAAAACTTAAGGCGGAATTCAACGTAAAGTACTTTCTGCGTTAGATAAAAAAATCTCAATTTACGATCTGTAAAACATACAACTTAGAAAAATGTGTATTTTCTTTTGTTTATATTGTTGTGAAGAATAAGTCCCTATTAATGCTTTCTTACCAGTCTATAATAAAATTTAGTACCTACTAGTGATAATCACAGACATAATCTTCATTTGGAAAATGTTTTCTTCTTTTCTTCTCCTTAAAAATATTAAAACTTCACAATTTATTCGAAAAAAATTTACACTAAACTAAAACTTATTTAAATTACGCGAACTTATTAACTAATTAGTAGGACGGTGAGACAACGACCAGCTAGCTACAAGAGCCAACTGAAACTGACCTTCCCATCAGTCTAATACTAAAATTATAAACAATATTAATATAAACTATGACAAATAATATTTCCTACTATAATAGTTGGTTAAGTTCAAATTCCGGTTAATTATTGAACTAGAATACTGCATGGCATATAATGTTGTTTGTTGAGTTACAGGTAATATATATTTATTTACATGAATAATCCTCTCTCTTTCTCCATCATAAAGGTACTAACATTAATAGGCGTAGAGGCAGAAATAAATTAATTAAAAATTTCACTTTTTCTTTGAAAAGTCGTTAAAATAGCGTAATGAATTTTCATCGTATAGTATTGTGGCTTTGCGGAAGAAGAAATACCTCAAAGTGCCTTTTTAAGGTCGAAGGCATTTCTTAAACGATTTGAACCGGTTCCAGCTTAATCTGACCATCCAAAGTGGCGCATTTGGCAAATAACTTAATTATGACGTCATCACCAATAACTAAACCAATAACTTAATTATGACGTCATCACCAATGAGTTTAATGAGTTTTTTTTTAATATGCAATGGGTTGAGATAATCGTTAAACGCCAGATATACATATAAACATGTACAAGAGGCGATGACAATTCCCAAGATACATAGCAATATCAAAATGCTTTGTAACAATAAATATACTGAAACAAAACTAGCGTGATCCCGAAGGGACCATTGTAAGCCTTATAGACACACGGAGTGAGCCTGTGACACAAGGCTATGAAAATTTGCCTAATACACGGCAAAATGCCATGTAACAACAAATAATACTATAAGAATAAATCAACAACAATTTGGCCGCGATGAGGCCACAGGAAGGCCCCCAAGCAGCGAAATGTCCCGAGGGATCGAAGCCGCATACCAGCTATGGACCAAAGGCCCGTATTTTTATAAACAAGGTACAGGCTACATTGCTCAATCCAAGAAGACGTAAATTAATACAAATATTGAGTTTTATGAGAGAAAGAAGCGATAAGTTTTTTAGTAAAATCTACTCTGCAATTCAAATTAGTGTTTTGATTCAACACTACCTAGACCTAACTAGGTAGCAAAGTTCTCGAGACACCCAAGTTTTAAGAGCAGACCGGGAAACGAATAAACAAAGTTTTCCAAATGTAAGTTTTTTATTAACTATAAACATGACAAATAGAAGCCAAGTTCAATACATGGCAGCAATGTTATTTTGATAAATAGAATATAAACTGATTCTATTTTTATTCTGTATTTTTAATTGCATATGACGATAAGCAATAACTATTTTATTTAAGAACTAGCTTATTGGATTCTCAACAAAAGTTTACAGGAACCTTTACTAAGAGTAAAGGTTTTCGCAAAGCAAACTTTTTTCTTGAGCATCAAAGAAACACACTTCAGAGTAAGTTACTCTGAGAAGGCAACGATCTGAGGAAGAAAATACTAGTTGATGAAGAGTACAAGATCAAGGTTAATTCCAATAGATGAGGTCCATAAACTGTATATTTGCGTATTTATTACGCGGTACTGAGAGGAGTATATCTATCAATCGTAATTACATTACTTAAATAAATTATATATTATCTAAGAAAATGTAATGCTACATTGTTTCTTTTATATTTATAAATAAAGGGTAACCCTATACAAAAGGTATATTGCAACTATTACTTCGTTCACACGTGGGGTTGGGCAGGGGGTTTATCCCAACTGTTGTAGTAGTTATAAATATATGAGTAGTATCTACAAGGGTACATTAGATAAATGTGAGAGAATGTTATTATTCATGAATAGATTCACTTATTTTAAATTATAAGAAACTTAAACTCTAAAATATGCGTAAAATTTATATAAATAGCTCCACTCAAAAATAAAATATTTTTCTTTTTACTGAAAACTGGTAGTGGAGCCCGAACAAGTTGGAACAATTAGACGGATAGAAAATGTACACTTGTTTAACCGATTATCTGAGTAACATCGAAGTATGGAGCATAAAACTTAGAAGCCATGTAGTCTCTTGTCACAATCACTTATTTAGTTTTGATAGACGCGTCATTACTCTGAGGATATCAATGAAACACATGACAGGTTTCCATTTTATTACAATTAATACAACCCAAAACTCATTTCCCTACCTTAAACTACAGCCTAAATAAAGAATTTAGCCATTTAACACTTTCAACCTCTTGACAAAATAATTTTAAGAAAAGCGTCAAGTTCATATTTTCCATACGTGGTTTGTACTTAAATAAAGTTAAAGCAATTAAGATTGTCGACCTCATGACTCAGGTCGAAGTAAAGGAATTTAAAATATGTAGACGATAACAGCAACCTTCACCTTGTGTATAAAAAGTATACAAAATATTGCTGACCACAGAAGGTAAACGTTTCCTAATCAATTTATTCCCAAAATAAATTTAAATGATTTATTAAATAATAATTATACATTTTATAAGTTTGAACTACTGACAAAGCAATAATTTTCTAATTAATAAAATTGTATGATTAGACTAAGAAGGATTAGACCTACCACTAATTAGCGGGATTTCTAACATTTGTGAGAATTTTTATGAGGTTCTAGAATATTAATCTGAAATAATACACAGAGTGTACCCGGATGGGGTTGCATTAAGGTGTAAATGACAAAAAATCGTTTTTGATAAAAAGAAGCTCTTTAAAAAATTCTAGAATGGTGTCCGCATTAAGGCGAATTTTCTTTGGAATGCGTGTTTTCGTGCTCAAAAATACATTTCATGCTTAAGGATCTGATTTATGCTTTACAACTTGAGCAGTTACGAAGTATCAAGCACTACTCGTAACTCATTTCTTCTATATTTTTCGAAGAAAATTCGCATAATTATGCCGTTTGTTATACAAAACTATGCCTCTAAAGTTGGCAGTGCACACCATTCTTTGCACTTGTTTAATGCTAAGTTGGTTTCCTTCAAGGTTTTAGCGCATTTCCTTTGAATAATACAAAAAAGTACTGAGTTACGAGTAGTGCATTATAATTGGTAACTGCTCAAGTTATAAAGCATAAATCGGATCCTTAAGCAAGAAATGGATTTTTAAGCACGGAAACACGCATTCCTAAGGAAATTCGCCCGATATGCGGACCACCGCCCCAGAATTATTTTGTAGTTTTTGACTTATATAAAGTAAAAAATGATAACAAAATTATCGTCCCTACCAGGATTCGCACCCGAGTAGGGTACTCGGGTTCGGAGTACCCTGGAGTCCTATAAGTCGTACTACCCTAGAGTCGATAAGAGGACTCAAAGGGTGGCTTTGAGTGCTCTTATCTGTTGGTTTAATTTGATAAATAATTCATTTTTGTCATATTTATGTCAAAGTCATGTAAAAAGATTCATTATAAATTTAACAGTCAAAGTGAATTGATTTTATTACTTAAATTATAAGCGCTAACTCTAACAAAGGTTATGGGCCTACACGATTGTTAGATAAAGAAAATAAACTAAAGGAAAGAAATTCAAAATTAATTAAAAATAAAAGTGAGTAAAAATTATCCTTTTAAAAAATATAAATAAAATGAATAGTTCTAAAATTCCTATGTTTAATGGAACAAACTTCTCAGCTTGGAAATTCAGAATTAAGAACATTCTGGCAAGCAAAGAAATTTCTGATATACTAGAAACTAATCCTCCAGGCCCTCGAAATGCCATTTATAATGAATGGAGAAAGAAAGATGCGGAAGCTCAATCCATCATAACATGCAGCATGGAGGATCAATATGTTGGTTTAATCCTGACATGTACCACAAGTAAACAAATAATGGATACTCTTATATCAAGATTTGACAATGACTCAGCAAGACGTAAACTCGAAATTAAAAACGACTAGGCGCGATTAATCATGAATAAAGATGAATGTTGGAGAACATACTTAGACCGCGCAGAACACCTTATCCAACAAGTCAGAAGCTTGGGATCTGTTATTGAAGAACAAGAAGCTATTATAGCAATTTTACGTGGACTACTGGCCCAGGCTGGCGGACCCATTAATATATTATACTTAAAAATAAATCATAACTTAAATTAATTAAATTAATTGTTTAAAATGGATAAATCTAACGAACCACTCTGTGGGAATTATATAATTTAGAATTAATAAACAAAAGGACTATTAATTATAAAAATCTCTGTTTCTGGACTATTTCATTTATTTTTATTAATAATATTAGCCTTATTTTTTGCTTTTTTATTATTACAAAAGTGGTATAAAAGTGGTAATATATATATTAGACCTGAAGAAGACATCAAGAAAGAAAAATCAGAATCCAAAAACAAAAATCAAGAAAAACAAGGCTCCTGAATCAATAACGCTTGTATTGTCAGCCATTCCATAAATTGGATAGACATTAAATTGAAACAACAACAACAACAACAACGTGGACTACCAAGAAGATATCATCACATCGCAATTCTTTATGATAATCAACCAAATGCTACATTATCTGATGTACGAAGAAGCTTTGAATTAGATGAGCAACGATCAAAATCTGATACATCAGAAAATCACCCTGATCCAACAGCATATAAAGCTGGATCAAGTCAAAGAAAATGCTATATATGTTGATGATATCCTAGCTATTAGCTCTGATAAGAATATTCTGGAAAAAACAATTGGTATTATTAGACAAAATTTTACATTAAAACAACAACCTGATTGTAAAAATATTCTAGGATTGGAAATAACAACTGATGAAAACGGAGTCAAAATTACACAAGGAAAATTTGTTGAAAAAATATTAGACAAATTTAATTTTAAAGATTGCAATACTACAAAAACACCGATGGACTTGAATCAAGATTTAGACCAATTCAAAGAGTCCTCTTCTGTAAATCAAACA
Organism: Microvelia longipes; assembly: GCA_018340805.1. NCBI lineage: Eukaryota > Metazoa > Arthropoda > Insecta > Hemiptera > Veliidae > Microvelia > Microvelia longipes. The sequence goes on from JACMZG010000008.1 coordinate 62,026,653, forward strand.
AAATATCAAGAGATGTTGGGGTCATTAATGTATTTATCTACAATGACTAGACCTGACATAGCATATCCAATAAGTATCCTATCTCGGTATTCTCATGATCCTCGTGAAATGCATTTTACAGCATTAAAACGCGTATTAAGATATATTAAAGGCACTAAAAAATGTAGGTCTTAGTTTTTCCAAGGGAAATCATTCAGATCTTATCGGATACGTTGATGCAAGCTGGCGTGATGGGAAAGGTACACAGCGATCAACAAGGCGGTACATTTATAGCTTTGCTGGTGGCGCAATATCTTGGCTCTCAAAAGCACAATCACATGTAGCTTTATCGACATGCGATGCAGAGCTCACAGCTATGATAGAGGCGATAAAACACGGTATTTTCTTAAGATCTTTGATTGCTGAATTATTAGGAAGGGAGTTAGATCCTGTGCAACTTAACTGCGATAATACCTCAGCTATAACACTTGTCAAAGAAGGACATGTTACAAATAAATCTGCACATTTAGTAAGAAAAATTAATTTCGGAAACCAAGAGTATAAAAATAAAAATTTTAATCTAAGTCATGTCGCAACAGAAGAACAACTAGCTGATTTTTTAACGAAAGCTATTTCATATCCAAAATTACATAGAGCTTTAGAAAAACTCAATTTACTAATAATTAATTAAGTATAAATTAAATATTTAACATTAAATTTAATTAACTTTTAAAAATATTGTTCAAAATTACTTAAGTATTTGTTTACATTTTTGAATGAATTTTTGGATATATATTTGTATAAATTAAATTAAAATTAGATAATACATAAGTATATATTAGTATAAATTTATAAAATTAAAAGGGGGGATTTGTTGGTTTAATTTGATAAATAATTCATTTTTGTCATATTTATGTCAAAGTCATGTAAAAAGATTCATTATAAATTTAACAGTCAAAGTGAATTGATTTTATTACTTAAATTATAAGCGCTAACTCTAACATTATCGACTTCGGACCACTCACATCCCCAAAAAAACATCGAAAACGACACTTCACTTGAAATGTGCTGTTTAGCAGCCGTATTTTAGATTTTCTGGTATTTACTGGTAGTTTTTTTCAACTTTTTTGTCACTTAGAGTGGTCGTATCGACTTCGGAAAGGTTTTATTAGATTCAGAACCCAAAAATACATAGAAAATGACACCCAACTAGAAATTGATTTTTTAATCGACCAAAATTTGGGTTTTAATGACTTTACCATGGTTTTTTCGACATTTTAGTCACTTAAAGGTCGTATTGACTTCGGACCGGTTTCATTCGTTTGAGTGTCCCAATAAACATAAATAATGATCTTCTTTGCGGCGAACAATATTAACCCAGAGTTTTACGGATTATTTGAAATTATTGCTGACTCAGCAAACCGGGTTAACGTCACAAAAACCTGGTTTTCAATAGGGTCCTCCCCAAGGTTGATTTCTGTACCAAGTTTCATTAAACAATACTAACCCGTTCGAAAAATACCATGTTTACAAGAAAGTATTTAGAAATACACACACACACACATATATATAATATATAATATATATATATATATATATATTATATATATAATATATATATATATATATATATATATATATATATATATATATATACATCTGTCTATATGTATTAAGTTTCGCGAAACCTATTTTTACCTCTGATTTTGTCGTTGTCCGACTCCCGCCATGAAGCCCACACCAATAGCCGACTTCGCTAATATTCCCAAAGGAAATCCGCTGAGTTTTTCTATTTTACGAGAATCAAGGTTAAAATTAATTCAAATTTTATACTTTGCACCCTGAACCTTTTAAGTACCGTTATTTTAAAAATCACCAAGTTAAAAATCAATTTTCCAAAAAATGTTTATGGTTTATATATTTGGTCTTCTTTCTTTTTATAAAATAAAACAAGTTTTACAATAAAAAATATGAAAAATACAATAATAATTTTTAGCCCCCTCCCTGAATCCCCCTAAAATTTAGTCACCAAAAATGAAAATAAAATGCATTTATAATCAAAATTAATTCAGTATCAACACATTTTTACATAATTTACTAATAATATAATGTATTTTAAAACTTTTTGTCACACATATGATTTGTCTTTTCTAAAGTTGATGAGGATTTAATGTTGGTGCGTCTGAAATGTTCCAACCTGTGTTACTTGGTTAAGATTAAATGTTTTGAATCAGGGGGCCAAATGGAATCCATCTTTATCCCTACTTCTCCTTCGTTATTCGAACAACCTCAATTATGAGAATGCAATAATACATCATAAGGGTTTCTTTCAATGGGGGATCCCTTCCCCTGAAACAACAAGGGGACCCTCTAGCAGAAAAAAATAAGTGTAGCCCACCTTGGGGGTGTAAAAATTGCCTCCAAGTAGTAAAAATGGGTCTCTTGATAAAAAAAATTGTAATTTCAAATATACTTTATTGGGTTAGGTACACACAACCTGTTGCCTGAGTGGCCATGTATAATGAACATTACAATAAAATAAATACATTTTATAACTAATTAGCCAGGTCATTGAATATCTGTACAAATCATAGATAAATGAAGATATACATATTTTAATGAAAAAAGGTAATTCCTAAGTTTATTAAAAAGACAAAAATATTAATAATAGAAAAAAATGAAAAGGAATTTAAAAACTTTCTTCTTATAGTTAATCACAACCATAGGTTAGGATTCTACATTAGGATTTTTACACTTAATAGTAATAATATAAGGAACTCGCACTATTATCTTAACATAAATGTAGAAAGGAGTTAATATATATATAATAAAAAAATATATATATATAATATATATATATATATATTCAAAAAAGAGAATGAGCAATTTTTATAAATTCAAAAATGTAATTTACCATTATTGCTTAGATAACTCTACTTAAATAAGTTAATTTTAGAATACAAATATTTTTTATTATGGACTTACATCCAATAAGTAAATTACAAAAGTTGAAAGGAAAACACAGAGGTACAACGAGCTCTATCACTTAATGTACTTGAACACACAGCATACAAGTATTTTGAGTTTTAGCCTACACACATTTCAATGAGAATCAGTCTGAGCCAAAATAACACTCGAGAGGCGGGGATTTGAAATTATTATTCTAGGTTCCTGTGCATATAAAACAGTAGCACAGCTCTGCAGACCTTGGTAGTTGGGGGACTCTTTTAGAATAATTGTCCATATATACAGGAATGGCTTGAAAGTCAAAATGAAGAATACAAATCCATCATATAAAAGGTCTTTCATTCATCGATTTCATAGGATTCCAAAGCATTATTTCAAACTGACAAGTGAATATTCCTCTTAAGTTGAACAAAATAGTTTAGCATTAGTTTTTTTAGGTCAGGGAGTAAGATTTGAAGAGATCAGAATCCCATCAGGTCTTTAATACTATTTAAGGACTATAACTTTTTTCAATTGTCAAAACCATAGGTAAATTATTGGCAAGCCACAGGATCCAACTATTTAAAATCTCTAGCCTCGAAATCTAGCTATATAAAATCCCTAACCACTGGATCTATTTAAAATCCCTAACCTCGGGATCCATCAGTTTTCTCCAACAGAGAAACTTAACCTAACACAGGATCTTACTATTTAAAATCCCTAACCTCAAGATCCATCAATTTTCTCCAACAGAGAAACTTTACCTTGCACAGGATCTAACTATTTAAAATCCCTAACCTAGAGATCCAACAGAGAAACTTTACCTTGCACAGGATCTATTTAAAATTCTTAACCTCGAGATCCATCAGTTTCTCCCAACAGAGAAATTTACCTAGCACAGGATTTAACTATTTAAAATCCCTAACCTGAGATCCATCAGTTTCTCCAACAGAGAAACTTTACCTAGCACAGGATTTAACTATTTTAAAATCCCTAACCTCGAGATCCATCAGTTTTCTCCAACAGAGAAACTTTACCTAGCACAGGATTTAACTATTTAAAATCCCTAACCTTGAGATCCATCAGTTTTCTCCAACAGAGAAACTTTACCTAGCACAGGATTTAACTATTTAAAATCCCTAACCTCGAGATCCATCAGTTTTCTCCAACAGAGAAAATTTACCTAGCACAGGATTTAACTATTTAAAATCCCTGACCTCAAGATCAATCAGTTTTCTCCAACAGAGAAATTTTACCATAAGTAGTAAAACTTTTTTTCCTCCTTAGTTGTTAACATAACTATTGTTATGCGCTGGTAAACAGGATGGATACACACAAGTTGTCTTCAAAGGAGTTCTATATAGGTTTAAATGACACTGAAAGTCCCTCTTCATTTAAATGTAAGTGCATCGAGACAAAATCAAAATTTTCACTGAATTCAAATAAAAAAATCCATCTCTCCAGCATTACAGCTTCCTGATTAAGAATAATTTAAATAGCCCATCTTACTTTAAGGAGATAACATTTCGTTGGGATAATTCAAAGCATTTAAAGAGGAATGAGTTCATTTCTTAAGTAAAAATTTAAATGAAGAGTGATTTTTTGCCATTAGTTAATACCCCATTCCATCTGGGACGCTATATATACATGAAAATTTTAATTTAAATAAATTTTATTTGAAAAAATAAAATTAAATATACAAGTAATTTAATTATTTATTCACATCTTCACTGCCACGAAGTACGAGTGTTAAGTTTTCTCTTCAGGTGTTGATGGCTATATAAAAAAAAAAAAAAAAAAAAAAAAACGATTAAACTTGAAATAAGTAACATCATAATGAATAATGCTAGAAGATGTCTTGAGTTCAGATTAGAAAAATAATCATGGGTCAATTCATACCCGAAAGATGGTTAATTGTTATTCAAGGAATCATCATAACAGATTAATGGCTGTACAAGGTCTTTATTGTGAGGACTACTCACAAGTATTAGTGAGGACTTCCAAAACCAAAGGTAAGGTAGACATCTGGAGGTTAGACAGCACTTTAAAATGGGGGTAACTAAATAGTGTAATCAAGCTAATTATAACTACCATGTGAGTCTGAATGAAAATTGACTAAAAGTAAAAAAAAAAATCAAATACAAGTGATAAATCTAAAAAATAATAATTTTACCTTCAGCTGTCTAAAAGGCAGAAATTTCTCTAAGGAAGACTTGAACCAAAAAAACTGTCTTCTTTCTTAAATTTAACCTTAAACCAAAGACATAAATATTAACACAAGTAGAATCAAACACAAAAATTATTGTCTCACACTTTTGGTACACTTTTCAGAGAGTGATGATTTTTATCATTAATTATCAACCGAAAGATGGTGATTAATTAGATCAACTCATCATAATTTTTATTAGACCACATAACACAAATAATAGGCTCTTATGTAGATGCCTATCTACATTGCACATTTTCAGAGATCAAAAGTTGATGTTTTTAAATACACTGATTTTTGTTTTATGAGTTAACCTATAAAGGGGAGGATAAAAGCAGCGATTCTCAACTATAGGGTCATAAGAAAATGGTTGCATATTTTTTAAATAAAATTTTAAAAAATGTTTTCTTTTGAAAAAAAAAATAATAAAATAAACAGGGGAAATGAGAGCATTGTCTGTCCTAGAACTTTTGGCGCTAATTTTATAAAAATAAAATTAGAATAAAGGCAAAACCATTATTCTGGTTTGGTGTCACACTTTATAGGACCTAACTAAAAGAAAAAGCCTAAGAACCCCATACAGGAAAAAAACTTAAAACTAACATTAAAAAAAAACTTAAAATTTCTGGTATGCTGCACACACCAATTAATACTTTTGTTACATGCTACAACAAAACAAGCAACTGTGGATAGTTATATTATATGTTAATAGTAAATAATAATTTACAATTCTAGTAATACAGCCAAGTCTGGAAGTACCTGTTTTGATAATCAATTTAGCCATTGTTCAAACAAAATAATAAGTGTGCAAAATTTGCTCATATATTAAATTAATGATGACTTACCAAATATATTTTTCAGGCAGAGTAGAATCGGATCATTAAATTTACACATTGTTTTAACTTCTAGAACTTAGAAGAGGGTAATCCAAAAAAACCATTTACCAGCAGTGGCAAAATTGCTGAAACAAGAAAAAATGGGAGTTATAATTGGTTGTTAACAAAATATTAAAAATTCTATTCTTTATCAAACTGGTCAAGGCCAAGGAGGATGTATTTACACCCAATTCTATTTTTAAAATGGCATCGAAGAAAATTTATTCCATTGTTTTATTTCATTATAGTGCTTATGTTTTAAGACAAAAGCAGGTAAGGTAAAACAACCTATATAATAATGATAAAAAGGAATCAGTAAAATATTCATCAGATTTAAATATCATCACAGGGTATCAGACCCGAAAGATGGTTAATGTTTAGATAAGTTTCATCATGAATATCTCTTATTAAAAAAATAAATTAATTAAACCAGATAGTACTTACTAAGAACAATTCAGACAAGAACATTTCCTCACAGCAAATCATATTTGTTAAATGGAAAAACAAGCAGACAATCCAGATAAACTGCAGAGTAGGTCATGTGACTTCAGAAGTTTCATTATCAGAACTTTTGTTTGTGTTCACTTTAATTTACAGAACTGTAACCAACAATGTTAAGAATTAAATCCAACATAATAATATAATAATGTCGTTATAAAAAAGTGTACTTTGATTACATTGATGCACAAAAAACTTAAAGCTGACATAACTGTTTTATAAAATAACCCATAAGAAAATTAGCTAAAGGCATGTAATTTCAAAAGATTTATTTAAATGTTTTTGGCAGAATAGGAATTTCATTTGGCTCATAACAACATAATAGTGATCTAAATACTGGCATAACACTGCAGTAACAAAATGTACTTGTCCACGAGAAGTAAATTAATAAAACAAATTAGATTGTTATGTTCATGGAACAAGTTTAAGTAGTGAATATTCGACATAAAGAACAATTAGGTGCAAAATGAGGTTTATAATCAATAAAAATTAAGAGTCAACAACAATTAAAATTCAGAAAAATAATGACACCTGACTAACGTTTTTAGATTTTATCAGAAACTAACTATCATCATGGGTATCAGACCCGAAAGATGGTAATTTAAGTAAAGTGTTTCATCATGAATCAATTTTAAGCACTGTGATTTAAATGTATTGATTATACTAAGACATTGATTATCAGGACTTTCTTACTTTGAAACCCCATCATAAAAGCAATAAAATAATCACAAATGTTAACTTACACTTGAAGTTCCTTGGTTCCATGTAATAAAAATGCAAGGTCTTCAAATGCAGTTAACATTGAAAATGGCTGCAATTAAATGTGATCATCATTGAAGGTCCATTTGAGACTGTCAGTCATCTCCAAACGCAAACTTAGTCTATCAAACTATAAACAAAAAAGAACAATTAGTTAAAAAGAATAATAATATGTTATTTTAAGCACAGATTTTATTAACATTTAAGATTATCAGATAAAATTATTATTATCATTAACTATCAACCGAAAGATGGTGTTGAATTAAATATTATCATCATGATACTTGTCAAACAAAAACTAAAATAATGAAAATAAAGGTAAAGACTGGTATTATGGAACATAGAGTAATATATGCTTATATAAGTCAAAAAACAGAGAATGAGAGGTATAAACAACATTTTAAGACTCATGTATGTCTTAAAATGTTGCTGTATTATCCTAGAATACAGCCCTAAGCAAAACAAACAGAAAACTAGTATTAAATTTAAGATAAATATCATACAAAGACTTACAATTAACTAAAATAGATATTGTTATTGACCTTACCATTGTCCATTGGGGTTTCAGAAATTTTAATTCCTAGCTGTTTTAACAATATTGTCTGAAACCAAAAATTAAAAAAAAAAGATTGTAAAAAAGATTTATAACACTTCATAATTCAAGATAGCATTTTGTAATCAGATCTATAAGATTATTATCATTATTTCTCAACCGAAAGATGGTATTAAGAGTAGTTAATCATCATTGGTTCAAAATCTGGGAGCCCAGGGCGTATTAATACCTCCTATATGGAAGGCACTATACAGTAGAACTATTTACAGAGACAGAGTGGAGTAGGAAATCCCCCAGTTTGGTGTTTTTAAGCGGGTCTGGGCAAAGCAACTTTGAGATTTTTAAATTACCAGAACTAATCCCATAAAAGATGTGTACTATACAAGTACTCAAGAAAATGGACATTTTTAGACAAATTCAATGATAAAAATTTATTGATAAAAACATTTATCATTTGTGATTTTAACCCTCAATATTCTGATCACAATAAGTTATATAAACTTCGAGCTCAAATGAGTGAGATAGTTCATAGTTAAAGGGAAATGAGGCTGATCTTAGAGAATAAAGCAAAACAGTTCCCTTTTCAGTTTCCTTGAGTACTAAAACATGTTTTTATTTTTTAAATAGAACAATTCTGACAATTTACCTACAATAAAAAACAAAGATTGATTTTCCTACTAAGTCTTAGTTCTGTAAATCTTATGGCTTAACATGACCTGAAACCTCACATCAAACAACTATTGATGGACAATACATTCTATAAATTAGAGGAGTATTTCAGTTTCTTTGATATACTTCCTGTTTTTGTTTATTATTTGATGTCCTATTATGATGTTTATAATTTAATGGAAATAAACAAATTATTTAATAGGTCTAGCCACTTAGGAGGTAGACATCCCTCTGATATGACAAGAAAAACTCCCCTGGGCTCTTGGACTTAAAGTATCAAAATATGAATGAGGACAACTAAAGAATGAAACAAACAGCATCAGATAGAAAGAGAAGAGCAGTAAACTAATATATACTATCATTTTAATCACATCTTATAACTTATTTTACCCTAGCTGTCAATGTCATTTTTTAGTGGCTATACAGAAAGTCAAGGTTGACATTACTTACTATTGAAAAAAAGAAGTCGGGAGCACCCTTTGATAATTCACATCAGTAGAAATTCTCAAACTGAAACATAAAATATATTAATGAAAGTAGCGTAAAATAAATTTTAAAAAATCATTAGCGTCACATCATTAAATAAAAAAAAAATGGTACTTACTTCATTCCAATTAAGTAAAAAAAAGATTCTTTAAAACGAGGTTTAAGTCCGATTATATCATAGATGAACCCTAACAATCCAGTGCTTGAAGACTTCATATAAAACAAGTTTTTCATTGTCATGAAGATGGTAATTATATGCATAATAAAACAAACATTTTATAAGAAGAACCTGCCAAAAGGTTCAATAATTCAAAAACCACATCTTAACATTATGTGACACTTTGGCAACCTAACTTTTAAGGAAAAATAATTAAAACGGTTAATTAATTCAATTTGAAAACCATAAGTTAAAAAAATATTAAAAAATCACAACAAAGTAATAATTAATAACCTTACAATAAAAGTAATATTAAGAAAGACTAAATTTAATTAAATAATCACAATAAAATATTTTTTTTTTACAAAATGTGTACTATTGTTTAAGACATGTTGATGTTTCAGTTCTAGTTGATTTTATAAGCCAATTCTGTGGGCACATTATTAATTAAATCCACTTATATAAATTCAAGGTTATTTAACCTAAATAATTATTATTTAACATATTATCATCCATGAATTTATTTGAAAATTAAAAAAAAATTTGCCATTAGAGTAAAAGGGTATAAAAAAGAAATGAAAACACATAAATAATAGTAATTAAAAATTAAGTCTGCATTTATTGAAAGTCCATTTGTACAAAAATAAAAAACAACAACTTACAATAAAACATAATCAAATACAGAGATCAGTTTCTGAAAAAGAAAAAATACATTAAATTAATGAAAGAAAGTAAGGCAAAACGTTTTAGATAAATAGTCAAAATTAGGGAGCAATATACAATACAATTGAAAATATCAAGTCAAAAAGTAAAATATATTATTTATTTACATCAGGTAGGTAAATTAACCATAAACTAATTAACATTACTAAATTTACTGATTAACTAAAATGGAGCAAAAACTCTGAGATCAAGGACTACTGGACAATTTATTTATTTATGGCACAACTGGAACAATTTATTATTACTTGGTCTTCTTAAGGACTTTTCTCAGAAGTTGATTGCCTGTTACTTAGGTGTGATTTAACAATTTAATAATGCCAGTTATAATATTCAAAATAGCTGAAAATTAAGAAAGGCATAAGAAACTTGATTTACCTTTGATTTAATCAAAGAGACCAAAGCCCATATCATCATCAGAACCTTCAGACTCTTCCTTCTTTTCTTCTTTCTTGGCTTCTGTAAATAAAATTAAAGAAATGAATTAATAACTTAAGTAAGGTGTACAACAATAACTTATTTATTAAAATATCTCTCAGGATCTTCCAACAGGCCATAGTAAAGGATGAGCTTCCAGGCTTGCCCTATACCATCCTTCTAGCAGAGGTTGGGACAAAGTATCAGGCTAAAAGCTAAGATTTTTCAGCTCACTTTACTCACATATGCATAGTTATTGTTTAAGTACCTAACACCTAATTTAAGCAGAAATTAAATTTTAGATAACTCTATCAGCAATCCTTAAAGGGAAATGCATTTTGTCCAACTGCCAGTCAAACCCAGTATCTATCAGTTAATTATTGGCAACAAACGGCAGCATTATCACTTAATGATCATTTTTTGCCCCTAACATTTTGAAGAAGCAGCAAAATAATACTATAGCATATCACATGGTTATAATCAGTTGACAGTGCAGGGAATAATGTGAGAGAGCCAATGAGGTTAGTCCTAGACGTAAAACCACACCCACAATTTCATAACAGGCCAACCATATTGATTTCTCAACACTATTTTCCCATGCCGTAAACTGATAATAACCCTGTGCTACCCTATAATTTAATACAATGAGTATATAAATAACAAAAGCACACTATATCAAATATTCAGTGTTTTAACTAACAAATAGAAATATTGTTAAAAATTATAAGAAGGTTTAAATGCATAAAAATAATGTAAGCGGGGTGAAATAGTAAGTAGATATAAACACTACCTACGTTGGAATCCACTACATAATATAGGCATATACATAATACAATTTGACTTATGGTAAGTCAAATTTAATAAATTAAGCATTTGCCATGACAATGTAAAATTTGAGTCAATGTCAAAAATACAAAAAGTGAAAATTAGCTTGATAGTAATCTTTTTTTTATAGGAATTGAGAAATATTTATTACATTGTACTTTAATTGATTATAAATCTGTTTTACTTTTCCTTAATTATACCTTATGTTCACTCAAAAACTGGAACAGAAATTTCACTTGAAATCCCATTTCAGGTGTCAAAAATGAGAAACACAGTTTCTAGTGTTATTAAGACCTCTTAAGTAGCTTTTTAAGATAATTGTATTTCTCCTAATGTTTTTATGCTAGAAGGTTGAAATTTGTTAAAAAATAAATTTATAGGTGTAGAACCAGCAATAATGACAGCAAAAACTTTGAAAATTCATTAAAAGTGAAAAAATGTTTAGATTGATTTGGAATTTATTTATATAAGACTAACATACCAGTCAGATTTCATCTCATTATCAGCATTAGTTCAATTTTTATTGAATGACAAGAATAGGCTTCTTCAAAAGTTGTTCAAAATTGAAAAGATTCAAATTTATTTAAAATTGTAAAATTAGTATAAGTCTATCCCTTTTGATTTTTATACATTTTTAAGTTTTATTTCAACACAGCAAGTATATCTATGGATTTTGTTAGTTCACTTATGTTAAGCAGCATCTAGCAAGTCCGAAGACATACAGCATTATAAAGTAGGTGATAATATTTTAAGGACAAGCAAAGGATGAGGGTAATTAATGTGATTTAGAGAGAAAAGTTCAGAGCTACCCTGTACCAATTTTTTCACTATAATGTTTTAATTTAATCATAGTTGACAATTAAGTGGAAAAGGTATAAAGTGATATAAGTACACTTATAACCAGCTACTCAAGGTGACTTCAATGTCAGGTCAGATTAATTACAAGGAAGCTATCGGTGTCAAAGAGTAGAGATTAAAATCCTTAAATCCCATGAAACATAATACTTGTTTTTATAGCTACTCTCTAGTATCTATTTCTCTTAAAAACCCTGTATAACATTCACGTACCAATAAGAAACATACAAACACGAAAAATTCAAAAAAGGTATAACTTCAAATATTTATGTCAAATAATTTCTTAAGAATTCATAAAAAATAAAGATTAACATAAGACAGTCAGTTAGACCTGTCTACAATGCATATTTGGAGTCAAAAATTCCAATAAACTAGTATCCTAAAATTGATGACCCCCAACATTAAAAATTAAGATCTAATTGCAAGCAAATGTAAAGACAACACAGTAGTAGCACTAATTTTTAATTCTTAATTTTAGCAGTATAAGTATACTATTAAGTATACTAAATAGTATTTAGGTATTATAGTGAGTTACTTATTTTAGTAACTCACTAAAATAGTACAAATGACAAATAATTGATTCAGAAGATAAATTGAATAATAAAAAACTATCTTTTTGACAGTAATTTGATAGTAAATATGATTTTGGATACATAGTGTAGTATAGTAAATTAAGTAGAGACGAATCACGAAGCCTGAATAAGAAAATGTTTAACTACTTTACAATGCTACACTCAAAGGAGAAAGGGGAGCAATTAGTAATACAAATTGAATTTACCTTGTTTTCCAGCAGGTGCACCACCAGCAGGAGCACCACCAGCTGCTGCAGCAGGGGCAGCTCCACCACCAGCTGGCATACTAGCTAACTTCTCCTTACCCTTGGCAATCATCTCCTCTAAGCTTTTTCCTTTAAGCTCAGCAATAACTTTGCCAAGCTTTTCAGAATCAGCTTCAATACCAACTGAACTTAAGATCTTTTCAATATCCGCTGAAGAGGGATTTTCTTTGCCTCCAAGGGCAGCAAGCAAGTAAGCGGCCACGTAACGCATTCTGAAAAAATAAAAATAAACATTTATAAAAAGCAATATTAAAATGGTCAGACATCCAACAGGCCCTTGATCAAGAATATACAATTTTGCATAGCTTACAATCATTTAGTTTAAAAATCCTCAAGGTCATAAGTATTTTGGGGATTGACCAATCAGAGAAGCCGCTGCCAACCCCTCACTTAAAAAGAGAAAAAATCCCTACCGCAATAACCACTGTAGGGAAAAACCCTTGTTCCCGGTAATAGTTCACTTTGTTTGTGGTTCTTCTTTTGATTACATCGTTTTGAAAACTACTTTCAAATTAATCTTAAAAATGATATTTTAAAATAAAACTACACAAAAGAACTGTAAAAAAATATCGCCAAGAAAATACTGGTAAAATAACATGATTTGTTTACATAGTTTTTTCCCGCTCCCTTCTTGCAGAGATTTTTTTCTTAAGAATCAGTGGTGTCTAACCATACCTGTCAAGATTTTTAACTAAACGATAGACTGTAGTGGTCAATATTAATACAAGACATTACACCAAGGCAGCAAAAACATTAAGGTTTCTAGATAAAAAGGGAATTCAAACCACTTAAATGGAAATATATCTTATTAAAACTAAATATTTCACAAATTCTGCATCCCTTATTATACTTCACACAATCCACAGAGTTAGAATACAATGTGAACCATTACAATAAAAGACTCTATGTATTGACAAGATTAGTTATGACATCATCTCACTACCATCGCCTGTTAAATACTCTGTGATTATGTAGTAAACCTATCGGGGGACCAACCAAAATTCCACTTCCCTAGTACAAGCGTTTCCCACTAGATTCCCTCAGCAGGGTTCTTGAAGTGTATTTAATACATTCCGCAGTTTCAGAATAGCCACTATGTACACACAGAGTGTTTAACAGGTGATCGTATTTCAAACACATTTAATATCAGGTTCATCAAGTAAGTGAGATAACGAGATAACTGATCCCACTAAAACATTGCATCTTTTAAGGTGAAGGTTAACTTTTGATTATAAGGAAGTTTATAACAAAAAAATGATTAATTAAATTGTGATTTCTCTGCATTATAATACAGTGACACTAAAAAAGTATTTGAAAGTAATTTTCTAAAAACAGTAATATTTAAGTGAAGTAATAGTTCAACGAGCAGGTTATCCATTAAATAGGATACGCCTCTGGAGGCACATAAAGCATTAGGGGATCAATCAATAATCCAACCCCCTAGTTCTATCAGACTAGATTCCCTCCACATGGTTCTTACAGCCTATGTAACTGTGTTTAGATATTATGATTTCGATACGATCCGCTGATTAAGAATACTGTGGAACGTACTGAGTTTCAAATACGTCGATGTGAATAGCCCAAAAACCCTCTTGGACTGTGTTGTTGTTTAAACAATAGTTTGCTAAAAGTAGCCCTAATGGTCAAACTAATTGGTTCGGACATTTCCAGTCACTCTTTGATTCTATTCCACTAGAACAATAATAAACGTCACGAATTGTGTACTTTATAGTATGTATAAAGTAAAAAAC
>JACMZG010000008.1:62041991-62079491 GCA_018340805.1 Microvelia longipes
GCATGGAGAGTGACCCCCAACCAAGGATGTGATAAAGGGGATGACGCAACTATAGGTCGAATTGCCATGTCAACAGAAGTGACCCATCGAAAATCGAAAACATAGAGATTGAATTGCAACACGAAACACACGTCAAAACACCAAACTGCACATGCGGTACAAACTGCGCATGGCATAAACAGCGCGGTCTTAAAATTAGAGCAAACTTATAACGCTAAGGGAGGTAAGTTGCTCCTATTTCTCAGTCTCATACAACGTCCAGGGGTCAGAAATGTCCTAATTGCGCATCCCTTTATTCAACCCTTGCCCTCAACGAATTGCCCGTCAACGAATAGCGCGCCAACGAATTGCCTTGCACGTTTAATTTTCTCGTGTATTTCTCTTAAAAATCTAGACGCTCCAAATCGTTTCGAGCTCCAACATATGGACGGCGCAAAAGAATGGCGCTCCACGATTTGGAGCGTCATGAATTTTTAGACGAAATCACGCGGAGAAAATTTAAAGTGCATGCACTTAGGTGGCGCCATAGAGATATATACTAGAGGTGCATAACCTATCTTAAAACATTGAGAGGCCTGAAAGACATTTTTAGTGGGGGCCCTCTCAGGGCCTGCGTAACCTCATGAAACCTCCTCTAAAGGAGTTAAGGTATAATTTTAATCATGTTTCGGCGCCCGCAGATGTTTGAGTTGTTTATTGCATTTCAAAAGCATTCTAACTATAGAATTGTACTGTTTTTTTTGTTTCTGTTTTATTTGATGAAAAGGATAATTCGAAAGTGGTCAGGTTACTTTTTCGATGTTTCAAAAATTCAACCAAATAGGGCCCCTCTAGTAATATATCTCTATATGTTGGCGCGCCCAATCATTAGCCGTCATATCGTTGGAGCTCCATTTAAAATGGAGCTCGAACGAACATTGGGAGCGTCTATGAATTTAGAGAAACACACGAGAAACATTAAAGTGCAGGCATTTCGTTGACAGCGCATTCGATTGGCGCTCCATATCGTTGGAGTCGTATATATCTTTATGATTAGTATACTTTTGTTATCAACTGCGTGTTACTCCCTTCCTTTATTAGGTTAGAAGTGATTGTTCTATATTATTATAGCACTGTAGCTTGTAATTGATTCAAAATATGGTTATTAAGTATGATTCTCGCTATTTAGATGTATGTTATAAGCTTAATTACTTATCAGTACTTATGTTAGAAGCAATGAAAGAATACATGGACTGTAAGGTGATACTTGAAAATTACCTCAAAACTGGAAGTTTGCATTTAGCAAAAGCTCGGTATATAATGGGGAACAAGAGTGTTTCATCTCTCCAGCTTCCTACTGAAGATTGTGACATTCTTGCTCAAACTAAAGTTCTTTCTTCGAAACATAAGAGTGGTTCTTCTGAAGAATTGGTGTTCAATCTTAGTAAGTTATCTATGGATGATAAAGAGACTGAAAGTAATATAAAACATAGAAATACTAAATCTGCTGCAGACGATGGTAAGAACATCGGTGACAGCGACAGCATTACTAAAACTAGAAGAAACAAGAAAAAAAGTTCTACAAAGTCATCATTGTCAGATGATGAATCCAATGATAAGCTGGGTAATAAGAATAGATCAGTAAGTAATGATCCCATCAAATGGTTTGGTGTTCTTGTTCCTCAAAATTTGAAATATGCTCAAAACAATTACACTACTGCCTTAGATTATGTTATTCAATGTGCTAATATTCAATCAAGAATGAATGATATACGTTTAAAATATGTTAATCTTATGGCAAAAAAAGCTGAGTTGCTTACTGAGAGTTAGTAACATGAATTCTATTTGTATTTTTTCCCATGAAATGAATTAATATTATACAACAAATATTGTAATAAATGCTGAATAGTTCAAATAAGCATTTAAAAAAAACTAGTCATTTTGAGTGGGAGAGGGTTGAAACACAGATAAAATAACCCTATATAGCGAGATTGCCGACTTTCCTCTTACCTTTGATCCTTTACTAGCGCTGGTCCCCCATAATAGTAGTGAAAAATGGAAACACAAGTAATTCCTTTTTTTTAAATCTTTACTTGATTTTATGGAAACAAGCACATTGTAGCTTTCCAAGCCGTATTGAATAATAATTTTGGGTTGGAAGGAGAAGAGGAAGTCTATTCCAGAGGGTCCAGCTACAGAGATATAATCAGTAAGACACTTGTCATGTGTTCCCAGAGTGACAGAAAAACTCTTGTACTGAATTTTTATTTGTGATTTAAACATTTGTTATAACAATTTGTTTTTTAACTTTGTGTGTAAGTTCCATACTTCTTTTAGTTTTTCCTTTTGATAAAATCTATTAAATTCCTTTTAATTTTGTTTATTACATTCAATGAGGCATACGTGCATGCTCTTACTATTTTGTTACATAAATTCATACAATATATTTTGAAATCAGCTGATCGCCAAGTTTCTAAACTCTGTAGAGTGCCATTTTTTCCTTTGGCACATTTTTACTTTTCCTCATTTATACCTTAGGTATAAAGGAGTTTTTAAAACCTCCTGAGTGGTTTTCACAAAGTTGTTTGTCTGTATGTGTTATCATCATAGCTCTTAGTGTATTTATATGCCGGAGAGTTGATACTTTGTACAAACATCAGTCTACCGCTTTAGTTGTGCGTATCGGAAAAATATTTTTTATGACCTCATTAACCCTCCGAAATTATTTAGAGAAAATTCGAAAAATCATAAAACACGGAAATATGTTGCGATCTATTTTAGATTTGGCCATATATAAGACTAACATGTGTCACACATCTCATTATCAGCATTAATTCAATTTTTATCATATGACTAAAGCACATTTTTAAAAAATTGTAAGAAATTAGAAAACAATTGCTAAAGCAACTTTTTTTAAAAATTGTAAGAAATTGGAAAACAATTCTATTGAGTTGTAACTTGGTACAAGTATAAACCTTTACATAATAAATAAGTGCACTAAGTTTCGTTTCAATAAGACAAGTATTCCATGATTTTTATTGGATCATTACAGTTAAGCAGCATTGAGCCTAGATAGTGCTGTACAGGTGACCGCTAAGAATAAAACGGATGCATTTACTCTCTGAGGACAAGCAAAGCGAGTCCGAAGATATGCTGCAGAATAAATTTGGCGAATCGTATTTTCTGAGGACAAGCAAATCCGATGTTATGGAAAATTTCCAAGGTACCCTGTACCTGATTTTTTATTAATTGAAAATAAATCAGGAAGTATGCTACGCTGTGCCAGCTCAAAGAACAAATGTGTGCCTGTTTCCAAAAGATTTGGCAGGAGGAAGTGTCATATGTTTCCATTTTACCCCGCTATTTTGGGGGACCAGCCCTAGTAGTAAGTCAAAGGTAGAAGAAAAGGGAAGTTGACAATCTTGTCATATAAGGTTATTTTATCTGTGTTATTTGTCTATGTTATTATACCTTAAAATGAATAAATTTTGCAATTCTGATAATAAAAACAGCTGTTAGCACACCTTTTAAAATTAAGATATGGGGTCTAATTTTATTTATACAGAACTCCTATAGAGTGAGTAGACTTCCTCTCCTCATTTCACCCCCCCCCCCCTCCACCTCAAAATTACTTTAATTCAAACAAAAGAGTTGATCTTTAGAAGATACCCACCTATTGTGGATCTTCCCATAGAGTTGGTGAGTGAGTAGGGAGTAAACGGGAATTATTGTGATTCAATCTTTTTAAAAATCTTCATGGGGGTTTTAGGGAGAAAATTCCTCAATCAACATGTTGTACTTTGTTTGTTATTAGTTTACTAGTTGTTTCTTTTTTATAGTTTGTATTATTTATTTTTAGTTATTTATAGTTTAGTTTTAAATATGTTATTCTTATGAATCTGGTAGGGCAGGGTAGTATAGATCTAGTATGAGTTACAATAAGTACTCAACCTATTTTATCCCTACCAAAAGGCATATTTGAATATTTTTTTTGTTTTTTGCTGTGTCTTCTAAAGAATTGTGCAAATCCTCTATTTTTATGGTCTGTTGTTTAGTTTAAAAATACCCAAGGTCGATAGCATTTTGGGGTGATGAACAAAAGGGTGATCAAATTTATTTTATCATAGGATTAGCATACGAAGCCATTGAAATTTTTCTTTTATTTTGTTAATACATCACAAATTATTTGTTAATTTGTGATAAATGTGTTGAAAATAATTGTATAACTATCGGTGCAATAAAACTTGTCAATATTTTGATCATTCCAGATAAAGTCTCTAGCTCTTATCACTACATTCATAGATTGTTTTATTTTAGAAGCTGGTATTTAGCAATAATCTGGTTATATTTATTAAAACTGAAAAAAAGTTTTTAAATAACTAAAAAGTTAACTCCAAAATTTTGTTGACCTCAAACTGTCACTTCAAAATAATAAATAAAATAAAACTGAAACGTTATGAGTCTATTTATGTATCAGTTATCAGTTTATTTAAACTTGTGACAACCCATTTAAAAGTTTTTCCATGAAATAATGACTATAAGGTAATGTGAGCTTAAACACCCCTAAAATTAATTGAATTAAATCACATTGAAGGTAAATTGTCAGAAATAAACAAAAAACTAAGAAATTCTTATACAAATTGTTACGATGATTACCCTACTGTTATCAAGTTCTTATCAGCGATGGTGGTGCAAATAGAATGATTATGATTCTTATAATACCTGTATAACTTATCCGTATTGTAGCTTCCTTGATTCTCCCTTTAATTAAGAGAGATTTCTCCTTTTAAGGCAAAGCTTTTCTACAATCCCAATAATGATAAAATGAATATAATGCATAATAAAAAGCCAAACTGGGTTAATTATAATAGTTTTACCCCATTGTATTCTGTATGATTATGACCCCACCAGTTTTATAGCTTTATGATTTAAGGTGAAATTTAACTTGTCCAAATAAACCATCCTTTACCTTAGGTAACAAAGAAAAGAGTATTAGTACAATGAGTGTGAATGGAGTCCATTATAAATAATAAAAGAAAAAAGTCCTAACTAACTAGAGGTCATCATCAATGCTAAAAAAAAAATAACAAACAAGTTACAATTATAATAAATAAAAACAATAATAATAATGAAAAAATGAGATATAAACATAAATAAAGTATAATGCATAAAATACATGGGAGGTAAAATATGTAGGTATAAAAATATAATTAAAAGGGAAAATAAATAAATAAAAAAATATAATATAATCTAATAAAGAATAAAATAAAATGATTAATACCAACTTTTCTTTAATAGTACTTGTGACTTTATAGAACTTACGGATTTCATCATAATGACTAGATATAAAAGTTCTATAATTAAAAAATATTAGCTAATATTGATAATTTTATAATTATAGAACTTTTAGCTATATCTAGTTGTTATGATAAAAAAAATGATAAATTAGAAATTACCGTTGAGAATGGCCTAGTTAAGTTAGTCTCTAGTTTAGTTGAAAGTGCTTTGCTAATAAAGTTTTGTTTTGTGGAAAGACTTCTTTTTTTATTATTTAAAGAAAAGAGTCTCTCTACAAAAATAACGGTATATTGGCTAAGTGCTTTCAATCTAACTAGAGGCCAAAAATAAATTCTCCTTTTTAGCAAAAAGAAGGAAGTTCTTAGGTTCCTAAGAAATAAAAATAAACTTTTATTTTTGTGGAGACACCTCTTTTCTTTATTTCCTAGTATGAATAACTCCACTTGTATTCAATCACATTTATACCATTTAGATTTTTTTATGGATTTTCTTCATCCTAGTAGGATAACTCCACTTGTTCTTCAATCACATTTATACCATTAGATTTTTTGAGAGACTTTCTTCATTTCTATACTCCACTGTATTTCAATCCCAATTTTACCATTTAGATTTTTATGGAGAGGACCACTGTATCAATCACATTTATACCATTTAGATTTTTTATGGAGAGACTTTTCTTCATTTCCTAGTATGATACTCCACTTGTATTAACACATTTATACCATTTAATTTTTTTATGGAAGAACTTTTCTTCATCCTATATGGATAACTCCACTTGTTCTCAATCACATTCATATCCTTTAGATTATTTTTGGAGCCATAACCATACTTGCCCACCATTATGTATAATACGGTTATAACCCCACCCTTCATTATCATTTTTTTGGGAAATTTAGTTGTTTTAATTTTGCAGATGAGGTTTGTAATAATTTTTAACAAGCCATTCTTAAGGCTGTCCTTCTAAAAGTGGAGGTAAAATTTACTGAAACTAAAATGTCTCTGGTATCAAACAAAATGTTTATAATTAAGGAGAACTGCTTCTTTAATTTATTGGTGTTTAAACAAGGAGGAATTTGATAAACAGGAATTTATATGTACTTTTCAAATGTCGATCTTTTATAAGGATCTAATAGATAGAAACTGGGTTGATATAACGCAAAATTAAAAATAGCAAAGAAATGCTGTCTCTATGATTAAAGATATTTCAAAAAGGAAATGATTTTTGGAGTTTCAAGTGATGAAATAAAGCAAGATCCCTCTAGTATTGATGTATCCAGTTTTCAGTCTTAGCAGATCATCATTAGACTGATGATCATGAGTGTAAAGGAAACTAAGTAAAAAAAGAAAAAATAATGCATTACATATTAATCATAATAAATTATTTTTTAATAAAAATAATATAAGATTACATACTAAAATAAAATAGGAAAGTAAAATAAATAAAAATAATAATAGATTACATACTTAATTATCTTGGGGAATAAACTTAATAAATGCAACTAAAATAAACTAAAGTAGAGTACTAAATGTACTCTACTAAAAGTACTAAATGTAGAGTTACTTCAATTTAAATAAAATATACCCCCACTTTTATATAGACATCCATATGGAGGATGCTGCGTACTTAACGTTCATATTAATAGGAGAGTTCATTTTTTAAGAGACTCCTTAACCCTAAATTTTATTTATACTTATTATGATGAATTAATTCTTGGCAAGTGCTATGAATTAATTAATATATATATTTGAGTGTGTATGTATATTCGTATCTACTTTTTTCTAGACTGTAAAATGTATTTCAAAATTTCTGTGTTATTTTTCTTTATAAGCTTTTGTTCTAAGTATGGTTAAAGTTTTAATATTTTGCCAATGATGTGTAAATATAGCATGATTTTCACTATCAAAGATTTTTTTATTTAAATCCTTTAACCTTTCTTTTATCTTCATTATATAATTAAATTTTAATGTAATATCCATTTATATATCATTTGATACGACCGAGATTTGCTAAACATGAATAGTTGACACAATCGATATGTCGAATGATGGAACAGTTCCCAGATGTAGCATTGCATTTTGCTTGTTACATTTCCTAGGTGTCTCTCGCACAATTATATTGTATTATCTATTCATTTGTTAATCATCTTTCTATCTTGGTCTAACATTTCGATTTAAAAACTATAAGAAGAAATAACTATAGTAGAACTATAGAATAACCATCACTTTGCTATAATAAATTTCCTCAGCATTGCCTCACTATTAAACCCCATGATTCACTCAGTAAGCCTCAAGAACCAAGTCTATATTAGCTCCGCAAAAAGTTGGCAATGGTGTTTCCATTGCTAAGCAACCTTCACAAGGATATTCATTTCCTCCTTCTATTTTCAATTACTATAGTGTTTTTAAGTGTAATTTATTTATATTTTTCTCTGCGATCAGTTTATGTAATTGCAAATTTTGGCGTAGAGGTATTTAAGCCTAGCGAATTTCCTTTGAAATTTGTGCTTTGCTTTTCAATTAATATATCTTGCTTTAATGTTCTGTTCATGGTTCATAACCTGGGGCAGTAGTATTACTTCTTGTTATTCTATTGTTTCCAAATTTGTCAATGGAGTGAGCAAATATATCCTTACAAGTTATTTAGAACTACAGTCATCATTAAAAAAATCGTAAATACACAGCATTATTTGTACTAATATCAAGCTCAGATTATCTTAATTTTTAAAATGTTTAAGCACTTTTCCTTTGACACAAGAGCCCTCGGATTCTTGGCCGTACCGCAGCTTCAGCGCTACGCACCAACATGGTTGTTTTCCTATGTGATCAGTACGTTTTTGTGTTTATTTTAATGTTTCTGAACACTTCTCACTAGACATTAAGTGAGGATAATTCTTGTGTAAAAGGAGTCCCATTCTTTTAATGCTTCTTAAATTGAGATGAAACAGCATATAAAGGTTGACACAATGCAGTTGTGTGATAAACTATTTATGTTTTGCAAAACTAGTAGTATCTAATCTATAAATAAATAAATATTTATAAAAAAAATAAGTTGAAAATGTTGGTTGCTTTTAAAAAAGTTTAAAAGACCACCCAGACAGTAGGTGTCATATTTATTTGGCACTACAATTACCAAGGAACTTGTGTAAGAAATTGCATAATATATTATATAATATATATATATATATATATATATATATAATATATAATATATATATATATATATATATATATATATATATATAATATTACTCATTTATTAATATATAATTATAAAACTATACTATATATTTTATAATATTATTATATTATATTTTATATACATATTATATCATATACATAAATTATATTTAATAATATAAAGAAAATTTACTATTTAAACGGTATTTTGCGATTAAGATGGTTTCTAGTTTTAATAAAAAATAAGAAGAGAAAAACTGGCGCCAAATCCTGACTGATAAATGTTTTGCGGGTATAATAGATGATAACAGAATAAAATATTAATGTGTTAATAATAGTAAAATAATAATATAAAGGTTTCAATACTATTAACAACTTGAATTGCCGGAAAAAATCTCATTATTTTTTTAATTGCGGAAAACTTTGTTTTAGTTGTTTTATTTTAACTGGAAATGGATGTCGCAGAGAAGGAACTCAAAGCTGAATTTAGCTCCCTGGGGATTAAAATTGATGAAAATCAATTAACTTTGTGTATGCTATTCAGTTTTTTTTATTATTAGAGCATTTTGAAGTTAATATTAACCTAGACTTGTTATTAGTAATTTTATAGTATTTATTATAGTACGACACACGGCTAAAATCAGTTGACAGCGTGGAAAAATAATGTGAGGGAGCCAATAAGGTTATTCCTGGATGTTAAACCACGCCCTCAATTTCAAATCAAGCCAATCATATTGGTTCCTCAACACTATTTTCCTGCGCTGCCAACTGATTTTAGCCGTGTGTCGTATTAAAGCATTTCATGATTAGCTTGTTGAATATGATCAACATTTGAATCCAATACATCTCATTCTTAGGCGAGTTTCAAGATTAAAATTTTAACACCTTTTAAGATTAAAAAGGTTGTATTTACCACAAGTTGAAAAAGCAATTAAAAGAATCAGCTACCGTTGATACTTAATGCAACGGCAAGTATTAAAGTGATGTAGAAATTCATACAGTAGGGGTGGGGGCTCCCTTTCATACACATGAAAGGGAGAAACACCTCAACCACCTCCCTGGTTTGAGGTGGTCCTGAAAAAAGCAGGGGCTAGTTTCATCAACTACCTCACGGAGTGCTAGTTTTCACTAAAGTGATGTAGAAATTCATACAGTAGGGGTGGGGGCGGGGGTCACAGTGGTCTAGCTCCCTGGTTTTAGGTGGTCCTAAAAAAACAGGGATTAGTTGCATCAACTACCGCACCAAGTGCTAGTTTTCACCTTGTAACGCTTATCACTATTGTTATCAGTTTTAAATCAAGACTTCTATTTATGTTTATAAAAAATGTAAACAAAACAATTTTTATCTTATTCTTTAACTTTTTTTCTTTTTTAGTCGTTAATAAGATATTTTTTTTAGAAAATAGGTTAACGTGTGTTACGAAAGTTGTGTTATAATGACACAACGAATACGTAAATTAAATTTAGAATTTCCCGGTTTGATGTTTGTTTACAAACATTTTTGATGTTTTGTTTACAAACATTTTGATGTTAGTCTACAAATCATGGTTATCACAATATCAGATCTACTTAAAATTAACACAGCGATTATATTTTTATAACATTTTATGAAAGTTATACCTTTAAAATAATTAATACAATTTTTAACATTGTTAAAGACCCTTTTAAATAATTTTAATCTTGGAATTGAAGAAATAATTTTTTTATATATGGGGTACAAGGTGAACCGACCTGCCACTAGTGGAGAAAGGGTGAACTTAGGGCAGGTCCATCTAAACCAGCTTATTCCGGGGGAGTTAGACCACTGTGTCCCACGCCCCCACCCCTACTGTATGAATTTCTACATCACTTTAGTTTTCACCTTGTACGACTGTTATCAGTTTTGAATCGAGGCATCTATAAACTAAAATGTAAACAAGACAAATTTTCTGAACATTTTTAGTTGTTTATAAGATTATTTGTTTAGAAAATAAAAAACAAATAAAAAAGCAACAAACACGCTAGTTAATTTCTATTTCTGCACGTCATGGTTATCATGATATCAGGTATAGTTAAAAATAACACAGCGTTTAAATTTTTATAAAATTTTATGAAAATTAAACATTTAAAATATTAATAAGTTTTTTAACATTGTTAAAGATCCCTATAAATAATTTAAATCCTGAAAATGAAGAAATAATTAATTTATATATGCCGTTCAAGGTGAACTGACCTGCCTCTAGTGGAGAAATGATGAATTTAAAGCTGTTAAATTTTGTAATTTTGTTGTTTCTTTTAGTACTTTTATTTATCAATAAAAAAGGAATTGTTAAATTGAAATTGAACATGTAGTACGTTCACACAGTATTCTAATTCTATGGATTAGAATTAAAATATACCATATATCACATAGATACACCATATTAAGTACAATATCTAAATATTGTTATATACACTGTTAGAACCATGTGGAGGGAATCCAGTCCGATAAACTAGAAGTAGGGAGATAGAATCTAGATTGATCCCCCAATACGCTATATGTACCTTCAGAGGCAATTGTATTTAATGGATAACCTTCTCGTCGAACTATTATTTTGCTTTAATATTTCTGTTTTTCACCAAATAACTTGTCAAATATTATTTTTTTAGTGGAAATTTATTATTATGCAAAGAAATGACAGTTTACTTGAATATATATATTTTATTTGAACCTTTTTTATGACCTAATAAAAGACGCAATGTTTTGGCAGGATCAGTTATGACATTATCTCACTCGATAGACTATACAAATACAGTGAACCAGATTGTATTAAATGTGTATGGAATATTATTACTTGTTAAATATGCTGTATGTACATAGTAATTTACTATGTTCACACAGTATTCTAAATCTGCGAATTGTATTAAGTATGCTAGTTAAATACACTGTACCTTACGGAGGAAATCCAGTCAGATACACTAGTTCTAGGGAAATAGAATCTAGATTGATCTCCCGATGTGCAGTATGATCCTTGAGACTCAATTGTATTTAACGGGTAACCTTTTCTATAACCTATTATTTCCCTTAATATTACTGTTTTTCATATAGTAACTTTTCAAATATAATTTAATTTTTATTTGATAAATATAATTTATCATATACTTATAAATATAATTTATGAATTGCTTAATTTTTGTAGGTGCTTCAATGTGTCAAAGGAATAACATAAGTGCTAATGATTTAGTTGAGACTTGGATTGCATTTGCTTTGAATCATCCTACAGGAGATATGTTGTTGACTGAAGAGAATTTACTTTTAATGGAAACAAAGGAATTAACATCAAGTAAAACTATTAATATTCTTTATAAGTCTTCAGCAATAGAAATTCCAGCTGTGATGGATTTAGCTCCAATGTATCCTTAAGAATATAAATTAAGTTATTTGTTTTACTTTTCCTCTATTGTACAATAGGATTAGGAAAAGTATTGTCTTTGCAAAGATATCTAAAACTGGGATTTCACCTGAATCATCTGTTTCAGGTGTTTATTAGACCTCCTGAGTGGTTCTCACCAAGTTGTCTGACTGTATGTGTGTGTCTGTCTGTTACTATTGTAGCTCCAAGTGTTTTTATGCTAGAGAGTTTGAACTTGGTACAAACATCAATCTTTAGGTATAGTTGTGCTATCGGGAAAATAATTATTTCACAAAATCATTTACCTGAATAATGATTCAGTAAAAATTTTAATGCAGTAAATGCTAAGTTTTGAAATTTGTCATGCATGTAGTCACATATAAGACCAACATATGTGTCAAGTTCACCTCATCATCAGCATTAGCTCAATTTTTATTGAATAACTTGTGTAGGATTTTTAAATAATTGAAAAATAATCTCATTAAGTTGAAACTTGAAACAAGTCCTTTGTGCCAAGTTATGTTTTCCTTTGTACCTACTTTTACGCTAATGGTTTAAGTTTATCCACTCTTTTGAGGTCAGTGGCTTGATGTGTGACTGCTGTTAATAAAATCAATGTATTTATTATATAAGAACGAGCGAAGCTAGTCAGAAGTAGGGAAGATGAGCGAAGTGAATCTGTGAATCACTGTGATTTTTTAAAATAATTTTTACCTCTAACATATTAAGAAAAAAAAATGGGTACAGGGTACCTTGGAACCTCTAACCACCTCATCACATCGAATTGGCTACGCTCATCCTCCCTGCTTCAGCAAATTTATACTACAACACGTCTTCGGACTCCCTTCTCTCTTCCTCAGATAGTTCATACATCCGTTTCATTCTCAGAGGTTACCCATACAGCACTGACCACTGTCAGTGCTACTTAAGTTTTATGATCCAACAAAAATTATAGTTATACTTGTCATATTGAATCGAAACTTTGTAAAAATATGTATTATTACTAAATTTCAACTCAATTGAATCATTTTCTGATTTATTACAATTTTTTAAAGAACGTACACAAGACATTCCATAATAATTGATCTAATGTTGATAATTAGATGGAACTTAGCACATAGGTTAGTCTTATACATGGCTATATGCGTGCCAAATTTTAATTGGATCGCATCATTTTTCCGCGTTTTTTTAAATATTTGCTAAGTAATTTTTGTGGGTTGGTTAATGACGTCATAATTTTTTTTCTGAATAGCACAACTACAGCAGTAGACTGATTTTTTTCTCTAGCATGAATACCCTAGAGCTATGATGAGCTGACACACACACATACTGACTTTAAGAAAACCACTCTGGAGGCCTTAAAAATACCTGGAACAGATAATTCTGGTTTCATATTTTTTTCCAAACACAATACTTTTCCTCTATACCTACGGCATAAATGTGGAAAAGTTAAAATTTATAAAATGAATTTACATTTTATTAAATTATAAAACTTTGATGGGTGATATTCTATGTAAATGAAATAAGCATAAATTATCCCTACTCTGTCATGCTTGGCAGAGTATTTAATGTTTTTTTTATTATCACTAACAGTGTTTCTGTGTCTTTATAATTTGTAGTTGTTGATTGTTTACTAGCCTCTGGGATTAGTCACTTTGACTGTTGTTCAACTATGGCTGTAGAATTGACTATAGCATCAGCAACAAGTGTTTGTCGACTCATTATTATAATTTTTACCAAATGAGCATTATAATAAATTTATAATAATGATGTTGAATGTTTTAAAAATAATTTGTGGAGCCGGACATTGATTGTTTTAAATTTATTATAATATAAAATGGTAAGGATAAATTTCTATCTCTATTAAGGAGAAATTACCTTGAATTTTTAAATATTCTCTAATTGTCTACAAGACTCAGGATAAAGTTTAGTTGTAAATGACAGAACTCCCCTTAAACTGCCAAAATTGGGCCTACTTTATGTATAAACATAGTTATATATTTTAAGGGGCTTGAAAACTTTACTCTGTTCAACTTTCAAACACTTTCTTGTATTGAAATGAAACGTGGTAGAAAAATCAACCTTGTTAATGTCCCGAACCCTATTGTTTATGAAATTTGTGTGACGTCATTAACCCACATTAATGACCCTACAATCATTTTAAAAAATCACCAATCTTCATGAGATATTGGCTATATATCAGGCTAAATTTGTGCACTTGTTCTACTATGTATGGTTAAGAAAAATACAAAGTTACATTTTATTATCAGTATTAGTTTGGGTATTATTGATTGACAATACAATATAATGTAAACAAATCTTGTTTTTTGACTAATACATTCAAAAATTTGCTTATATCGTGGCAGTATGCCAATTATATAAACTAGTTATATGACAAACTAATATAGGAAAACAACCATGTGGTCGCAAAGTGGACACAGGGAGGCGCGAGGACCGCAAAGCAGTCCGTTAAACAAGAAGTTAGGCATCTTTTAAAGAATTTAGATTGAATTTTATTTATTAAAACTTATTTTTCTGAGCCATTCACTCAGTACTCCTGCCAAACCTGCTGTTAATGGTTTCTCCCCTGGATATGAAGCAATGGAGGTAATAAGTTTATATTTAATTTTTGAGTTTATCTAAATGTGTTTTATAAGTTTATCTTATCAATAGTATTCTAAATTTCATTTAATTGTTTTCAATTAGCTGTCATTACTTATTATACAGTTTTCAAAGAGTTGGCTGCACTGCATGTATAAGAGGGAACATGCATTATTATTTTTACTACAACACCTATATTTCCTTTTATTAACCCTGCTTTCAATTGCTTCCCTATCTCCTAACAGGAGGAGAAAGCATTGTATATTCATTAAATGTTGATTGTTGATTTTTCAGCACCTAAAGATTCCCAAAAAATGTGTCTGAATGGATGTACACATTTCTTATAAACGTGCTACAGATTAAACGGCTTATCTAATTTCAATGAAACTTGATACATAAATCAAGTTCTATGAGTTGAAACACTGTTTACATTTGGGGTTAATCCTACTGGACGTATCAAAATGATGTCAATCAGACTTTTAAAAAAATCATATAAAATTATGAAGAAATTTTGGTTTGATAAAAAGGGTTTCTAATAATATTTTAAAGTTTTCTGAATAGAAAGTGGCCTCAAACACATTTGTGGGGAAAATATGAACTCTTAAATTTCCAGACTTTGACAGTCTATAACTTTTATTCTTCCAACTATTTTTTGAAGTACGCCATATTGTCAGATAGCGTAACTCATATAGAATTCATAGTCTTAATTCCATTACTATTTATATTTTAAGTTATTACACTGATCTTTTAACCACAAAAAAATTGTGAAGGAAACAATAACAGATGATGAACAAAGGAAACAACAGCAGTGCTGGGTGGCCACTTTGGACAAATGGGTATCTAACAAGTTAAATTTGCCCAATATTGCCCCTTTTTTACTAACTTCACACGTACTCTATTAATTTTAATATTTTATACTTATAATAAGGAAGAACAGGCTTACTGCCTGGTATCTTATACCTTAAGATTTTAGATCATAAAATTTCAAGTTGTTTTTTATATTTCAAATAATTTTTTGTGAACTGGATGAATATAGAAATTAATGGCAGTTAAAAGTTACTGCTTGAGCCCTTAAGCTACTGAATCACCATCAACTTAAACAAAAATAAGAAGCGTTTTATAAAACCTTTATAGTAATTAATAATTTTGAAAGCAATTTAACTTATCACGCATTAGCTTTTTGAATGAAAATAATATATTGTTAAAAATACAGCTTTAAATAATATTGATTGCCCAGCAATTTGAACTATGAAAAGTAGCAAAATAAATTATTTTTCTAAACATGTAAAAACAATGCGGTAAATTACAAAGGTGTTTTGACATAAATAGTTCATTTTTTAGCCTCCTGAATGGCCACTCAGCGCTGACTTCAGTCTTTTGTGTTGACTACCCTCTCTAAGCCTTATCTGTGATCTCTAACCGAAGTTTGTTAAAATCTGTCAAATTTATGACTTTACCTCAAAAATTTCTAATTAACAAAACATAATACAATAATGAAATATATTACTATTCAATCAAAAGATTCAAATTGATAAAAAACAAGGCTTGCCAAATATGACCACTAGCATTTTTAAGCCTTTGTAATCATAGAACCATACTTTTTGTGTTCTAGCCTTTGACCTTTCTCAAATCAAAACAAAAGTTTCAAAATAAGTTATGATGTCATCAAAATTTAAAAATGTTTGTGTTTAAACAAGGTGTCATTCTTGAAAGCCGTTTACATGCTTAATCGACTGTGACTAATTTCAATTCCATTTGACTATCCAATATATATTTATTTTCATATATATGTATACCTCTTTGTCAATGACATCTATAATATCTTTTGGGTTCAATGGTGCTAAAGAGCTGGGAGTTATAGAGGTTCTTAAGAAGGAGATCGACTAATTCTACTAGTTAGTCTTCTATTCCAGTCTGTCAGTACAATAAGTAACCCCCTAGGGTATTTGAAGAGCCTATTGGGCCAGTGAGGAAAGGTTTATGATGAAAATTTGCTAAACACATGGCAAAATTATATGTAATTTAAAAAACAATAATAATGCAACCAGTGCATAAGGGACTTTCTGAACAGGCCAAAAAAGTCAAATCTGTAAAGCAGTGCCCTCAAAGAAACCAAGCACTGAAACCTTCTGTTTAATATTAAATTTCATCACAATGGCTGTGTTTGGTGAACTATTTGAATAAAATAACCATATTTTAAAAAACCCTATTGAGTAAAATAAAAAAAAATATATGGCTGTATGTAACCTTTAATCTAAAATTATGTAAATTTTGTTCTATGACTTATGTAAACTGTTGCTTATTTTCAGGTTACTCCCAGTAAGATAGAGAATACATTGATTACTCCTAATAAAGTTGCACCTTCTGACAAGTAAAGTATTTTTCTGGTATTTTCAATATTTAAATTTGATATGACCCTCAGACTTTCTTGTATTCTTGGTGCATAGCAAATAGAAGTCAATAAATTTAGTAGTCTACTATACCTTCGATTCTCAATCTTTTGGTCGCAGATCATTATTATTGGTTCCCAGAAAATGATTGATCAGTAGAAGTACATTATTGTAGAATAAAATTTTAAAAATATGTGGGAATACTTATGAAAAATTGTATAAAACTAAAATATGTCATTAACTTTATTTTCTAAATCAATCATGTTTAAACTTTTATAACAATTGATAAGATCTTATATTAGGTTGGCTAACCCTCATTTATTTGACAGTTGTCTTCCGCTCTACATTAGATACGTATGGCTCTATAAAGGTTTATTTCTGTAATTTACACATTTTGTTGGTCTATTGATTTGTTTATATTCTAAGCAGTATCCAGAGAAAGGGCAAATGGAGGCATTGCCTGTCTTAAAATGTTTGTTGTTGGTCTTAAAAATAAAATTATAATAAAACTAAAATGATGATTCTAGTCTTCAGGCCGTCCAAGATCCAACCTCAAGAAAAATCCCATCAGGTCCACAAAATAGGGAAAAAGCCAATTAAAGAAGAAATTTTTAGCTCACTTTATGAGCCAAATGATAATTTTTTTACGTCCTTTAACAAAATAAGCAACTGTAGTCAATTATATTAATTATTATAAGCAAATTGCAAAAACTTTATAGGGACCTCTATTTTAAATTATTAAAGCTTTTGAGGAGGAATAGGTCCAAAATAATTAATAAAACTTATTTTGCCGAGCTTTTGATACAATTTTGTCTTTTTCAAGGCTTAACGTAATAAATAATAACAAAAAACAGTTACATGGTTGCTAACAAATAGATGTTTGGACAACAGTATCAAAAGCTCGGCAAAGTTAGTTTTATTTATTATTTTGGACCTATTCCTCCTCAAAAGCTTTAATAATGTAAGCAAATTATAATTTACTAATCTAGAAATATAGTAAGTACTATTCACTAGCCTCTAGTGCTATTCTAGCTTTGCACAGACAGCAAATCCACACTTCCATTCAAAGTTCTATCTTCCTCACCAGTTGTGATATGTATTATTTAATTTTTTAGGTTGAATTCGTCTCAAAACAATTATATTTTTCCGCCTCAGATAATTCATACCTATGGGTCTGAAGTGAAAGAAGACACTGAAGAGAGCTCCGTAAATATAATTTGTTCTGTTATGCCAGATGTAGAAAAAGATTGCTGTATGTACAGTACTATCAAGGACGAAGCCCTCTTGTTAAGCGATGCTACGTTTCAACTTATAGAGACTATAAAAAGTAACTATAATTTCTCTGAAGATGAAAATGTAAGTTTTATTGTTTATCTTATTTAAACCGTTAGTTACTACAATATCAAGGTAGATTTGATAGATTGACACAAAACAAACTGTGAAATAAGTTCTTAAGCTTCCCTATGATTATATTAACAACACTTACAGACCACATAATAACTGTGGTCTGTAAGACCACATAAAACTTAAGTATCTTCTGGACTGTATGAGCCGCAGATGTAGTTAAGATTTTGCACTTGGAATCCCTGGTAGTTGATGCAACTAGCCTCTGTTTTTTAGGACCACCTCAAACCAGGGAGTTTGACCTCTGTGCCCCCATCCCTACTGTATGAATTTCTACATCACTTTAGTATTATCTTTATAATATTATTCAATAAAAACCTTTTAATTTTAAAAAATTGTGTTATATCAAGTCGTAAATCATGGATGACAATTAACATAGTTTTGATCAACTTTTAGTGTTAAATCAACATAAACCTTCCGATATACTAAAAGAAGCTACAGAAATTAAAAATAATCTTCTGCATATTACATAAATAAAATACGATAAGTATTTATTTAAGTATTATTGTATAAATCCCTCAGCTTTGCCTTGGGATTCCTTAACTTTGGTTCCTACAGCTCTGCCTTATGAGCCAACTTGGTAAATCAGGGAAAAATGGCTTATTCAATTTCCTAGGTGCATAAATAACTATAATAATAAAATATCTTTATATTGAAGGTAAATGTTTTATCTGACATGCCTCATAAAGGCTGAGGCTGAAAGCCCCTGTTAATTATTCTACTTCTCATCCTCTGTTTCATAGTCCAACACCTATCATTATTTGTTAACAGGAAGACAGTGGAAGTTACTACAGTGGAAGAATAATGCAAAGTCAAGATTCGAAGCTGAACCCACAATCTATAAAGTTACATAACCCTGACTTGGGAGACTTTACTGTTGATATTTCTCAACTAAATGAATATTCTGTATTTCCTGGGCAAGTTATAGTTGTTAAAGGAATCAGAAGTGGAAATAAAATCATTGCATCACATATATATGATAGTGCAAGGCTGCCTCTCCCTAGTGAGCCAATATCTATTACTGGTTAGTTTAATTTTGTATCATTAAAATTTAGAAAAGAATAAGAACTTGTTATGTGCCTTTTCTCTTATAAGACAATTTAGGTTATGGTCTATAGATCTAGCTAAAATATTGCTGTTTTGGTCACTCTTCAACCAAAACAGACAAAAGTCTCTGGCTGGGGAGCCCAATGTCATTTTATATTTTTCACCCTATGTCATTATCCTGACGATTCTTTAATAAAATAAATTATTTTATATTTGTACTGTATTTATTCTGTATTTTATATGGTAGGTATAAAGGAAAAGTATTGTGTTAGCAAAAGAACCTGAAACCAGGATTGCACCTAATTTATTGGTTAAATTGTTTTAAGACCTCAAGAATGGTTTTCATAAAGCTTTCTGTTTGTATGTGTGTGTGTGTGTCTGTTATCATCGTATTTATCAGTGTATTTATGCTAGAGTTGAAACTTGGTACAAAAACCAATCATTAACCAAAATATTTTCTTTTCTGGATAGCACAACTGTCTAGTTGTGCTATCCAGAAAAGAAAAAAAAATTCATCACCCATTATAGCAAAATTTTAAAAAATTCTTAAAACATGGAAAAAAAGTTCGATCTGTTTGGGCTATATGTATAGTCATATATAAGACAAAAATATGTGGCAAATTTCATCTTATTATCAGCATTGGTTCAATTTTTATCAAATGACTTGTATACTTTTTAAAAAATTGAAAAATGAGTTAAACATTTGTATAAGTGTATTCCTTGATAATACCTTTTTGTAATAAATAAGTATACTTAGTTTAGTTTCTATTCAGCAAGTATATCTATGGGTTTTATTGGATCAGAAAAGTTAAGAAGTATTGAGTAAGGTCAGTGGAATAGAACAAATGTATTTACTGTCTGAGTTCTGACGTCATATAAAGTTCTGAGGCGCCCCGTTCCTAATTTGTTACAATAAATTTACTTACCAACAATAACAAAAAGTTACATCAATAGTTTCCAACTGTAGAGCATGTAATACTTCTACATAGTTTGATGAAAGTATTTGGTTTATAGGAGATTGTAAATCAAGAAAATATGTGACCTGGCATTACTTAATAGAGTATTTACTCTATTTTGTTTATTGCATTATCTTTAAGTACGTTATATAGAAGAACACCATGTAAAATATTAGAATGAAAGAACTTATACTTTCGATGATGCAGCGAAAAAACAAAAAATATATTTAAACATGTTCTGTTGGCGGGAAAACGACCTCAACTGCTTGTGTGACGAATACCACTGTGTAGTACAATATTCACTAGAGCAACACTCATAAGAGTTTATTCTATACTGTCAAAAAGATGATACTGACAGCTGTAGTCATCACGTTTCTTAGGCATTGTATTACCTGGAACACAGAATTGTTTTCAGTCTTTTTTTCATTCTATTGAACTGTAAGCAACCTTATGACCTGTTGACCTTACGATATTTCTAACTAAAACTCTCATCTGTACCTTTAACGACCCAACCTTAAAAAAATATTTTAATACGATATAACAAGGATCAATAGTCAAGTCTTTCAAATTAGAATCCTTCAATTTAAAAATGCAGAAAGGTTAAAATATTTAGACATATTAAGACTTTCCTGTCTTCTTTGTATTTGTATTCTTTATTATAAATACAAATTGTATTTTATTACAAATTGTATTTGTATCTTTATTACAAATACAATTGTATTTGTATTCTTTATTACAAATACAAATTGTATTTGTATTCTTTATTACAAATAAAATTGTATTTGTATTCTTTATTACAAATAAATTTTATTGTATCTTTATTACGTATTCTTTATACGAAATACAAATGTATTTGTATCTTTTATTACAAAACAAATTGTATTTGTAAAAGAAAATTGTATTTGTGAAAACAAATACAATTTTTTAAACATTTTATAATAAATTTCATGTTTATTTAGATGATTTTATTTAAAAAATTATTTAAGATTTTGAAGCGAAGTAGAGTTAAATATTTAAAACGTATATGTCTTGAATTATCACTATACAAAAAGAAGTAATTCTGTAATCTACATTTCAGGTAAAATCAAGCTACTTGTTGCATGTGGGCCGTTCATTGAGAGTGAGAATGATAGTCTAGACTCTATGGATTATATAGCAAAGTGTGCTCAACATTTACAGCCCCAAGCAGTTATTATTCTAGGACCTATTATTAATTCTAAATCATTTTCATCTGACAGATTGCATGATTTTCAATCATTGTACAAAAAGGCTGTCGATTGTCTTAGCTCCCAGATTGACAAGTAATATATCTCTATATCATATGTTTTAATTGCTTAAAATGATTTATGTTTATTTCATTTATTTTTTGAATAAATGAAATAAAAAAAGCAGTGATACCCAAGCTTCGTTTGGCAAATATTTTATTGATCAAACAATACATTTTTAATTATTTCTTTTGTGGAGTACAAAAAATTGAAGTTGTAATAGCAAGAAAATTTTTTGTTTAAGATGTTGTTGTCTATCCGGTGATTCTCAGTCATGCTTTATGATTGCTTGGTAAGTTCCTTGTTTCGAAAAGTTGAAGATCAAAAATGGAAAGTTTAAATCGTTTGTTGTGACATTTAATGAGCATACAATAATATTCTTAATAAAATAGGCCATGAACTGAACAATTCTTAGGCAAAATATTCAAAGTTAAAACTATTTTAGCACATATCTACACCGATGCTTTAAATTATAGAAATATTCTTTCCTATGTACCAATGTATAGCAAATATTTATTGATTTATATTATGCAAATATATTTGCATAGCTTCCTAAATCATTTTTCAAGGTATTATAAAACAATTATGTGTCATGCAAAAAAACTGATCCTATTAAAAAAAGTAAATTAAACCAATTAAAGTTAATTATTTCTTTATAATAACCATTATATCAATTATTTATGAAGCTTGGTAGCCTAATCATTAAACCTGCTTTCTTAATTAAACTTAAAATTGACTGCAACTTAAAGCACTGAAACTTAAGTGATTTAATGAAATGAAACAGAGTCTCTCCACTAATGATATATATTTGACATAGCCAGCTTTCAATCTTAACAGATCATCAACAGTTCCTAACCAACAAAGTAAAAATATATCACATAAAATACTCTAAATAAAAATAACATACTAGAATAAAAAGCAATACAATAAAATTAAATAAATGCAAAATTGATACATAGACCAAATAAAAAGCAAATGAACGAATAAATAAAAATATAAAACATTAAATGTATAAAAATAACTACCGGCGAGCAGCGAAGAAAAGAGTCAGGAGACGGCGGTTATAGTTTTGTCTAGAGGTTTGTAGCTGACTGACAGGGACCGAGTAGCCGCCGGAACCGAAAAGATTGAAAGCTGGCTATGTCAAATATGTATCATTAGTGGAGAGACTCTTATTTTATTTCATTACTTGAAACTCCCACAACTCATTTTTCCTTATTTAAGTGCTTTAAGTAAAATAATATCTATATAGTCATGATTCATCAAGTAGATATTAAGCTGTAATCAATAATTCCTGCAATACAAATTTTATTTAACTGTATACCATATATTATTTAAGATATGATCTCGATAAGCGTAGAACATGTCTGCTAAAAGTTTAGCCATTATCCGCCAATTAGATTCTGACCTATAAGCACTCAAACTTTTGTTTACACTACACCTATTATTTTAGAACACAAAATATTATAAAAAAATAATAAAAGTTATGAGGTTTTGGTCATGATAAATAAAACAACATTTAAGCTTTCGACCGTATGATTAGGTCTTCATCAGAAAGTGTTTAATAACAAACTAAAGCCGTTAACAGAAAGAAACAGATAAGGTATCTAAACATAGCTAGCTGTGTATACTATCGAAGAATGAACTACAAACTAAACAAAGATCTAGCCCCGGGGCTTAACATGACCAAAACCTCATAACTTTTATTATTTTTCTATACGTATGGTCAATAAGTGCTATTTGTTATTGTTCACAAAATATTATTATTTGAGATATATAAATATTATTACTAATATTATTTTAGGCATATATGTTGTTCATTGTGATCAGTCAGAAGCATAATTGAAAATCAAGTCAAGATCTATCGTTTAGGTTCATTGTGTAAGCTTTGAACATTTTTATACTAACCTCTATAATTATTTTAGAAAAGATCTTGATGTCGTGTAAAATGTGTTTCTTCTGATCTATGAGGATTCTTAGTTTAAAGTTTAGTTAAGCTCTATGGAAGATATAAGACTCAAATTTGATTTTCTTACACTAACTCTCTATTTTGATGAGTCATAAAATATGTTCATTCTGAGCCATTCTAAGTTTAAAGTTTAGTTAAGATGCATCAATTATATTCTGAGCTTTAAGCATCTAAAACTTATTTTTGTAGTTAACATGCTATCAAAGGGAAATTTATAATATTTTGAAAATTAGGTACATGTGCCTGCCCCTCAATGCATAATTGAGTAAAGAGGATAACACTGGTGTAAGAGGTAGTACAATCTTATAGGCATCTGTTAAAACTAAATGCAACTGTGCAACTAAATAGTGTAGGATACTAAACATTAATAGGCCCCTACCATAAGCCCAGAAGATAATAAGATATAACGTCATGAGTATCTACTTGAAATTAGTCATTATTATAAAAAGAAAAGATTTGGATAAATCAGTTTTGTGCCAGTTGTAATTTGCTAAAAAAAATGACAGGAGCGCATTATATCGTAGTTGGCACAGTGAAACTAACAAATTACATACTAGCTCTCCTGTTAACTGGCTACGGAACTAGCCTTTCCTGTCTGAAATAATAAATTCCTCCAATATTTTTCTTTATATACTTTTTGATAGGAACCAATAGTCATAAATTATTTTTATAAATTCTTCCAGGCTATTCTTTTTGGAGGCCCTTACAAATTAAAGGCCCATATTCACTCTTCTGTATAAAAGTAATAGAGATGTGTTGCAAGTGTAGTCAGGTATAAATTTATTCTTTCCTCAACTAAGTGAACCCTCTAAACCTACCCAATCTGACTTTACAGATTTATTATTTTTAGGTATCAGTTTTTTATTCTGATTATTATACCCTTTGGATCTATCTAATGAAAATGAAATGTTCATTTGTAGGAAAATCAAGATTTATTGTGTTATCAATAAAACTGACCGGTGCTCCATTCCAGTTTATCCAACCCTGCCCCCAACTGATATGAACTCAGTTGTAAACTTCCTCCCCGACCCAGCTTTTATCAGTGTCAATGGTGTTTCTATAGCTTTATCATCATCTGATGTTTTACTCCATATAGCTAAACATGAAATAAGAAAAAAGTAAGTATGCAATTTTTGTTAAAAAAATACCTTCCTGTATTTCATTCTTAAGGTGAAACCAGTTGAATATACAAGTCGTTACATTTAAAGTGCAACTCGTCTTCGGACTTGCTTCACTCATCCTCAGATAGTAAATATATCTATTTCATTCCCAGCAGTCACCCATTTAGGAACCGACCATGCCTCATACACAGCTACGTTTTTGCAATCAATCACAAATTGATTGCCTCATTTTATGATTGTTCAAAATTTTTGCTTAGTCATTATTGTGGGTTAATGACGTCATAAAAAATAATTTTCCGGATAGCACAACTATACCTATAGCACTGACCTATAGATTGATTTTTGTAGCAAGTTTCAACTCATTGCATAAATACACTGGTAAATACAATGATAACAGACACACACTTACACAAATTTGTGAAAACTACTTAGGAGGCATATAAAACACCTAAAACAGATAATTCAGTTGACATCCTGGTTTTAGAATTATTTGCGAACACAATACTTTTCCAATATACCTACGGTATAAATTAGGAATAGTAAAAAGGGTCACACTGTCAGCCCCTTGTGGCCCGAAGAAGGCTTACAATACTATTTAATTTTAAACACTTTAATTCTGTTGAGTTACTTTCAATATATATTTCCACAAGCAATAGATTTAGTTACCTCTCTAACATATTTATATATGCCAATTTTTGTTATGACTCATGTAAGCCTACAATAGTTACCATGGAGCATATACAAGGGTAGAAACTCTTACATATATTACATCTACATATGCTCTTACATAATGCAAAGGAGTTGATGCTAGGTACTTACATTTTTAATCAGATACTAAAATTTTATTGTCATTTTGTTTTATGCTAAACTTTAACAACTAATTAAAAGTGTGATTCTTATTTTAGTCGCGGAGAGAGATTTCTACAACTTTGTGATCACTGTATAAAGCAGCAAAGCATGTATCCTCTGTACCCAGCAGATATCAGCATAGGAATGGATTACAAGTTATGGGATAGATACGCTGTATTCACTCACTCACCTCACTTTCTCTTCTGTAGATCTGCATTTAAATATTTTGTCAAGGTAAACAAAATTTCTAAATACAGCTATATAGTATAGTAAAACTAAGTACTTTGTATATTAAAAGTAGAAATTTTAAAAATTATTGAATAATAATTAACAAATTTATTGGTGCAGCCAATAGACAGCTGACAGATGTAACCTGTAGAATACTTCATAAGGTATTTTCAAGTTCCTGCCACAAATCATTTATTGATTATACTAATAGACAAATCAATGGGGCCCTTCAGCCCGCTCAGAAGAAAGTCCCTTTTTGAATTGGTTGTTGTTTTATTATTTGTTATTAGATTTAGCACATGATGGAATGTAGGTTGTTTTTGACCACCTGCCCTTTGGGAATTCTTATACACTTACATGTCTTCGACAAATACTGTTTCGTTGCCAAACAACTAGGGTAACTAATAAAAAAAATGAACTCCAAATTTTTACAGGAAAATTGGATTTTTTTGAAAATTCTGAATAGATGAAGGAACCATATTATTTAAATACCGAGGATGGTCTGAAACATTTATTTAGTTGGTTCCTGAGGCTTGCCTAGAAAACCATTTAGTAAACTCACGAGACAAAGCTGAGAGAGTTAATTACTGTTCAAGAGCAACGACCTGTTTCACCCTTCGAATGGCTCAGCTTATAGATTGTTAAAATTATTTTGAAAAGTTTAAATCCTATCCAGGTTTGCCTTAAATACATTTATGTTATAAAATCCCTGTTGTGAAAAAGTAGTGTTGGAATCTAAGGTCAAAAACAGTAATTTTTGGTTTTGGTTGTTCCCCTTACTATCACTACTACGATAAATAAAATT
Organism: Microvelia longipes; assembly: GCA_018340805.1. Classification (NCBI taxonomy): domain Eukaryota; kingdom Metazoa; phylum Arthropoda; class Insecta; order Hemiptera; family Veliidae; genus Microvelia; species Microvelia longipes. The sequence goes on from JACMZG010000008.1 coordinate 62,068,452, forward strand.
AATTAATGTTAAAATTATCTTTGGTTTATCCAAAATGTAAACTATAAACAATTTTTTATAGCTGATAAGTATCTTTATAATTTTTATTTTTGTGTATATGTATCCAAATTCTGTTTCAGGAATCCGATGGAAAAAATGTACTGATTAACTCAGGTTCGATGTCTTCTAGAAAAGACACCAGGACATTTGCACTACTTGAGCTATTCAGTGCAGATTCAACCCACTGGGACCCAGCGACATCCTGTTGTGTGAAAATTCTGAAAACATGATCTCAACTGATATTTATTTATACTTTTTATTTTGTAAAATTTTTAATAAATTTTTTTGTACAGTGGTCCTTGTTTATTTTATGACATTTAAGAATTAACTGTTAGCTTTAACTTTGTCAGCCAAATTGCAGAATGTGTTTCTGTTCATTATTAAACAAAAAAAAAGATGGCCTCTCCCACTAATTTGATTGGAGCCTTTATTCAGAATCATTATTTGAATCAGTACTACCACAATTATCGCTCTTAAAAAAATAATACCACTATTCCACACTACGATTCCTAAATATGTGTGTTAAAACTAAAGTTTATATGTGAATTAATATAAATCAATAATGATGCAATAATGTAATTAAAGTTAAAACAAACCTAAAACACAAAATTGAATGTAGGGGACTGTTATGTTGTAACAGTCGACTAAAGTTGTAAAATTAGTTAAGTAAAGTAATCTGACCCTTTCAGGACCAATAACGAGTATTTTCACCAACATGTTTTTTGTATAAGGACTAATGTCAATATTCTACATTTTTTATTTGCATTAACGACTAACGTCTACAAAAATAATTAAAATAAAAGACTTAAGAAGTACAAAAAACAATTTTATTAATGTCCAGAATTGTTTATGAAATGATTTTAACTTAATTAACCCATAATAATTTCTCTGCAAAAAATGCAAAACCTCGAAAAGGTAAACATGTTTTAAGTTAAATTTTATTATAAGCTTAAGTCCGAAAAATGGTTATGGTAAAAAAAGCATGTTGATTGACTTATAAATTTGGAAATTCACTTGTATCATGGCAGTATGACACTTACACAAACCTAATAAAACGAAAAACTGATATAGGACAACAACTGTGTGGTTGCAAAAGGCTGTAGAGGTAATAATGTTGTACAGGAAAAACACAAATAATCAAAAAACATTATATTAATCTGTTTAAATTTAAAAAAGTCATTCACTACTATTTATCTTCAAACAATTAAAAAATAAGTATTATATTAATTTGTCCTCAATATTTAATTAGTACACAAATAAATTACTAAAATCTTTCACAATACAATGACATATTTCACAGTAAAAAAAATAACAACTTGAATTTTATTAAATTATCATTAAAGATAGATATTGCAATAAGTATACATCTAATACTAATGAAGATGCTCGGAGGTTGGGGGAGGAGGGTATATGTTGTTTCTATACTGTATTTCTCCAAACCACTGAGGATGGTCATCTAAATATCTGAAAATCAATTATTAAAGACATAAAATAGTATTTTTACGGAATAATTTTCTATAATGATTTCATTAGAAATACATCATAAATATTTTTTTTATAACTAAGATGCTACTAAAGACAATTTTTTTAAGGTATTTAAAAATGTTCTAATTTTTTAGAAGAGACCCAAAATCCAGGGTCTTTAAGGCCACTATTTATTTTACCTGGACATTTAAGGGCTCCATACAAAAGACTGGGGCCAAAAGGGGCCCTGGCATACTCGATGAGGGCTCTAAAGCAGCATAAAAGAGCTCTAGATATTCATATTTATAAAAGTAATCAAACATATATTCTAATTTTTTGGTATTTATGGCCCCTATTCATTATACCAAGAGGCTAGAGCCAATGATGACCCTTAACACACTTTATTCACCCTTCGGATTTTCATCGCTCTTCCTCAGATAACAAATAAATTTTATTTCTAGCAGTCACCCATCCAAGCACTGACCTCGCTTAACTTATAAGATCCAACTACGCCTGTAGATATACAAGCCTTATTGAAACAAAACTTAAAATACTTATTTATTACATAAAGTAATACACATGCACTAAATTTCAACTCAATCAGATTATTTTTTGATTTTTTACTATTTTTAAAAAATTTAACTAAAGCTGATAATGAGATGAAACTTATTACAAAAAACTATTTGCTGGATAGGACAACTAGACCTAAAGATAGATTTTTGTACTAAGTTTTAATTGTTTCGCATAAATATGCTATGATGATAATACTCTCTCACACATATAGACAAAGAATTTTATAAAAATCACTCAGGAGGACTTAAAAACACCTAAAACGGGTAATTCAGATGAAATCCTGGTTTAAGATTTAAAAAAAAACACTACTTTCCTATATACCTACTGTAAAAATAAGGAAAATTAAAAATCAATCATTAGGTCAAATTGTGCTATTCGAATTCGGAAAATGTTTTTCCATGCATTAACCCTTTCGCTACTAATGACAGCATATGCCGTCATTTTTTATGATGACGTGGTTAATACTGTGAATATTACTTTGAATTTTTAGTGACAACTAATGGTTATGTGGGGTATTAGCTAACTTCTTATGTCACTGTTAAGTGACAGTAGTGTCATTTATCTAAAAACGTAAAAGAATGTTGCGATTCATGGACCACGGCACACATCCCCTACGCTCTAGGCGGATATTAGGATATTGAACTTATTTAAGATAAAAATAGACAAAATATTTTAACTATTCTTGGATTCATGTTAAAATTGCACTATGCTTAATCTGTCCTCTCTAGTTGGGTTTCAGTGACTATAACACAATTTTCTTAGTAATTAGTTTACTCTGCTGATGGATGGATGGACTGTTGTGTATAATTGTGTTTTGGTGATTTTTTACTGTGATCGGCGGGTAGATGGACCTGTCTTTGATCGAGTTTTTATTTTTAACACCAGTTCCATTTCATATATACTTCAATACATTAAAAAATTGTCCAAATTTGTATTATAATTATTTTACTCTAGGAAGAAACTTAGTTATTTGAGTATAAACTTTAGGTTAAAAATAAATATTAATATGATTTTTTTTTTAACATTTATATGTTGAGTTATATTTACAAAGGGGATAATTTATTTGTAAAGTCGTAAAATCAACGAGGATAACGATTAAGATGTACAGGAAAGCTTATAAGGTTATAAGCGGTTATCAAGTGAACATTTCTTTTACACTTTCTCTCCGGTTTTTTCCTGTAATCATAAGTGTAAAATCTTATTTTTGTTTGAAAATCGTTCAATTTTTTATTTTAGTTAGTGGTTAATAACAGGAAACATAAATATGTCTACTAATATTTGTGCTATATGTTTAAAACCTATCGGTAAAAGTGCATGTCAGATAAAGTGTACGGGCACGTGTGCATCATGGATACACGCTTTGTCCTGTGGTAATCTAGACCGCAATAAATTAAAAATTTACCTAGATAAGAACAAATCAAACTACATTTGTCCAAAGTGCACCAGTGAAAATAAAGGAATTTCTGATTCTGATGAATCATTGATCTCCTCTGAAAAAGTAACGAAAAATAAGTTAAACAAGGTATCATCTAATGAAGTTCCTTCCGATTTTATAGAGTTTTCTAAAGTGATAATTAACAAACTAAATGAGTTCGCTGAAGTCATAAATAATTCAAGCAAAGCTAACTCTGAAGAACTTAAAAATACCAACGAATCTATAAACAAGAAAATAGACTCCATGTTAAACCAGGTAACATTAATAAAATCATCTGTATCTGACCTTAAATGTAAAGTTTCTGTCAATGAAATAGCCATCCAGGAGCTTAAATCTACTAAAATTGATAGAAGAAATGAAATCTCAGAATTTATTCAAGAATACAATGAGCGAGATTGGAGAGGCAAAAATTTAATTTTTTACAACATTAAAGACTTAGAAAAAATCTCTAGTGACAGTGCAACTAAATACAAATCAGATAAGGAAATGATCCATGCAATATTGAGTTATTTTCAACCAGAATTAGACCTTACTAAGATTCATTTTAAACGATTTGGTAATGATAAAACCGAACCTAAACCAATTAAAGTTACTTTTGAATCAAAGGAGGTGGCATTAACATTTCTTAAAACATGCAAGAAATTTCTATTGAACAAAACAACTGACTCTAATATTGATAACGATTTTAAAGACATAATTTCCACTTTATCTATATCATCTGATAGAACCAAATTAGAAAGGGAATTGATTAAACATCGACAAGACGAACTGAAGGCTCGGACACTCGCAGGTGAAAAAACTTATCCCTAAGATATTTAAACGGTGTACCTACTATAATCACTTCAAAAAACGGGCATTGACTGGTAGTAAACTCCATGTTTACTACCAGAATGTAAATGGACTGCGGACTAAACTTTCAGACTTTGCTACAGCAGTAAATAGTTCCTATTATGATGTAATTCTTATCACTGAAACAAACTTGTATGATGGTATATCTTCAACTGAATTACAGTTACCTGGTTACACAGTTTATAGAGCAGACAGATCATCAAACAACAGTATCAAAGAATCAGGTGGAGGAGTACTAATTGCAATTAACAATATATATCATTCAGAAAATGTAAATATATCTGAAAAATCAGTTGAACAAATTTATGTAAAAGTTCATGTAAACAAGAAATCATATCTATTTGGTTGTGTATATATTCCTCCTAACTCTGCTCTGCAAGTATATAACAAACATGCTGAAACTGTTGAATATATTGTAACCAACCAGAAATTTGATTATTCTGTAGTAGCAGGCGATTATAACCTACATGGTATTGATGCGAACAGCTGTATTTCACAAGTATTATCATCTCAAGCCCAAGTCATCATGGATGCATTCTCAATTGGTAACATGCAACAATTTAATTCAGTTTCGAATCAAAGAGGTGTGATTTTAGATCTAATTTTCTCTAATTTAGTACATCTACCAATCAATAAATCTGAATCTTCACTTCTGCCGGAAGAAATACACCATACTCCTCTAGAGTTTGAAATGCCTTGTGAATACATAAGAGATAAAATGACTCACTGTTCTATTTATAATTTTCGACAAGCAGATGTTAAAGCAATAGAGGGTGAAATCAATAATGTTGATTGGGTGAACATGCTTTCAGACAAAAGTACTAATGAAGCATTTAATTTATTTCAAAACTTATTAACGGATATAATTTTTAAACACACACCTAAGATGAAAACAGGTAATACTCTATTTCCTTGTTGGTTTTCATCAGATTTAAAAAAAGCTGTCATTAGGAAAAAAATTCAAACAAACTCTGCTTCATTCTGACTATGTTGCTTTCTCTGAAGCTCGTCGAAAATGTAAACTTTTATCTATCAAATGTTTTAATAATTATATCTTCAATGTTGAAAAAATTATGCCACATAACATGAAAGCTTTTTGGGGTTTTATTAAAAATGTCCGTAGATCAGAAAATATTCCTTCAATGATGAAATCAAAAAATAAAGTAGCTACTAATGATGTAGATATTGCAAATATCTTTGCAGACTATTTTGCTAGTGTATATGTTGAATCAAACACAACCCCCCAAATTATAATTTTAATACTCACTTGAACATATCATCAATAAAGATTACAGAAGAAGGCATACTAAAAAAATTACAGAATATTGACACCAACAAGAGCCCTGGCCCTGATAATATACCAGCATCTGTTTTAAAGAACAATGCCATAGGTTTAGCTCCTGTTCTGGAAATACTTTTTAAAAAATCTTTATCAGAAGGAATATTTCCTGACACTTTAAAACAAGGATATATAGTTCCTATTTACAAAAGAAATGGAGAAAAACATGATGTCACAAATTACCGACCTGTTGCTATATTGTCAGTTTTATCAAAGATATTTGAAGGCTTGATATTAGATCAAGTAAAACCTTTATTTGAGCAAATCCTATGTCCAGAACAGCATGGCTTTAGAAGTAAGAAATCTACAGTAACAAATATACTTTGTTTTACTGATTATTTGTTAAACTCCTTTGAAAATGATTATCAAGTAGATTGTATCTACTTAGATTTTTCTAAAGCGTTTGACAAGGTTATAATTATGCACATTATATCTAAACTCAAGGGTTATGGTATAACAGGTAATTTGCTTTCATGGTTTTTATCTTATCTTGTCAATAGAAAATGGACTGTTAAACTAAACTCTTGTAAATCCAAGTCTTTCATATCATCTAGTGGAGTACCACAAGGTTCTTTACTAGGACCATTTCTTTTCATAATATTCCTGAATGACATCTTAACCTGTATAAAATATGCTAAAGCTTTGATTTATGCTGATGATATAAAACTTTTTATAAAAATTAAAACTGTCCTAGATTGTATTAAGTTACAAAAAGACATTATTAATCTATACAACTGGTGCATAACAAATGAAATGCAACTAAATATTAAAAAAACTTTTGTTATGGTATTTCATAGAATCCAAAATCCTATTATTTTTACTTACATGATAAATTCATCTATCATTACATCAACTAATGTTATGAAGGACTTAGGTATTTATTTAACTTCATCTCTAAATTATGGGCTACATATTAATAATATGATTAATAAGGCAAGAAAATTATCAGGTTTTGTTTTAAGGTGGACGAGTAAATTCAAAAATTTAAATTCATTTAAAATTCTTTTTGCATCTCTTGTAAGGCCAGTGTTGGAATACGGGTCTACTATATGGTCACCATACCTAGCTACTCATATCCAACAAATTGAAACTGTACAGAATAAATTCCTTAAAATTTCTTTCTATAGATGTAACTTATCTAAGTCTAACTCAGTTCTCATGCCCCTTAAAACAAGACGGGAAATTCTAGATCTTTGCTTTCTTTATAAAATAGTTAACTATTTAGTTGATTGTCCTTACATTCTATCATTAATTCAATTTAAAGTTCCTATTAAAACTAGATCTCATGATATTTTTGGTAAATCACATTACACCACTAACTATAGCTACCATAGTGCAATACCTAGGCTACATAGACTTGGTAATCAAGTATCTAGTCATGTTGACTTTTTCAATTGTGCAAATATTAATTTATTTAAAAAGAGGATGCTCAATGTTGTAATAACTTGATTGTTGAAATGACATCTTTCTCTTTATTCTTAATTTAATTTGTTATTATTATCTTTATAATTTATACATTTGCACTTTTAATATACTTGCTTTCCTGTTGTAAAAAAATTTTTTTTTTTTTTTTTTTTGAACTTTCTAAATCTCTTTATTGCCTGTTTTAAGTTTTTCACTTAATTACTACTTTTTTATTTGTTTTAATTATGTTTATTTTTTTTTGTTTTCTTTCATTCTTATAAAATTAATATATGTATATATGTGTGTGTATTGTATGTATGTGTGTGTATGTATGTGTGTATATATATATGTCAGTATGTGTGTATATGTATGTATGTGTGTATATATGTGTGTGTGTATGTATGTGTGTGTGTATATGTATATATATTATTTATTAAAGATATGTAAATTTTTATTTTTTCTTATTACTAGGTTTTTTCTCTCTTTTAGTTTGATTTTTTTTTTTTTTTCTATTTTTAGCAATTATTTCAGTTATAATCATGTTCAGTTTTTTTTTCTTTTCTCATTATTGTTTTTATACTTTTCACTTTAAAATATTTTTATGTTTTGTTTTTTGTGAAATATTTTTATTGTAAAATGGTCCAAGGACCGTGTATTGTTTAAATAAAAAATAAATAAAAAGCTGCAGTCAGTAAAAATTAAGAACAAAGTTTTCCCCTGACCTCACGCCATCACCAGTAACCCAACTTTCATATATATGTCAACCATTATCTTCATTTATATTATGATTGTATGAAGCAATTAACCATATTTAATTTTAACAAATATAATAAAACAATAGAGTAGCATCATTTGTTAAGTACCAAAACCATGATTATGTTTATTTTTAACATAAAGTTTATGCTTAAATAAACAAACTTTTTTCTGTAGGGTGAATTTCCTTAACAATCCATTTCTTGCTTAAGGATTCGGTTTATACTTTATAACTTTGAGCAATTACTCAATTATCTAACACTCAACTAAAATTGTCAGTGCACACCATTATTTGCACTATTTTAATGCTTAGTTGGTTTCTTTAAAGATCTTAGCACATTTCCTTTTAAAAATGCAGAAAAAATTAGTAGCGTTTGATAATTGAGTAACTGCTCAAGTTATTAAGCATAAACTTAAGCAAAGAAATGGAATGTTAAACCTGGAAACACGCATTCCAAAGGAAATTTGCCCGCCAAGCAGACCCCATCGCCAGAATCATTTTGTATTTATAAAATTATATAATGAAAAAACGATAAAAAATTATAGTCTCTACTAAGCGTGGAATCCAGGTACTCTTGAAATGTGTTATTTAGCGGCTGCATTTTAGGTTTTCTGGTATTGAAAACGTATTTTTTACTTTTTGGACACTCAGAGTGGCCGTATTGACTTTGGACCAGTTTCAATCAATTCAGTGGCCAAACGTACATTGAAAACAACACCCTACTTAACTGGTATATACAAGTTTGCTGTATATACCAGTTGCTTTTAGCTGCAAAAAGTTATTCCATGAGGAATTAAATAGTCACATTTATTCACTACCCAAAAATAACTTTTCTATTATTTTTGGTAATATTAACATTGATATTTTGGATCATAAATAGTGTACAAGCCAAACAGATGCTTATCTAGACAAATTATAAAGCAATGGTTACCTATCTTGTATAAACAGTGTAATTAGAGTATCTCATTCTTAAAGTTTAAACTCTCTAGCATAAATATACTGGGAGCTACGATGACAGACAACTTTGTGAAAAGCACTCAGGAGCCATACTTTTCCTATATACCTACAGTATAAATGAGGAAAAGTAAAAATGGGGGTCAGGTTCCTTGAAACTTTTCTTTATCTAATTAGATCCAGGAAAAGTTTACCACAAACACAAAGTATAGAAATAATAAATTACTCACTTTAACAAGTTAGTTAAAAGGTCCATTATCAGGTTCACTTTTTCATCTGAATGATCTGATTTCTGAATAAATTCTGGTAACTTTACTAAAACACAAATAAAAATAACTTCATATGCTTCGCAGACAAGTTTTATAAATTAGCCCCCGAGGAGAGGGCAGACTATAGAAATCAACTGCCCATTGATGAGGGGAATCCTAGTTAGGCTAATAGATGCAGTTGATGCATGTAATTGCTAGAGTGAGTCAGTAATGTTTATTTACCAGCATACCATTTTACTAGCATATACTATTTTATCTACTCACAGTAGAAAATTTTATTAAGTTTTTAATCAATTATAAAATCACGATAAGAAATTATAACTTAAATAAATAAATGAGAAGAAAAAGGTTTTTTAAATAATTACTGCTTTGCAGATTTTGGAGACAGTAAATCAGTATTTAAAGAAGTTGCAACACTCACAATGACAGGTAGATGATAAACAACTCAAAACAAATAATAAAAACTAACAAATTAATAAACAGACTGTAAAAAATCAAACAAGCTAAAAATATCAGTGTTGCCAGCATTTTCCTTAAAATTACAGTCGGACCTCTATATAACGAACTTCTATACAACGAAAGTCTCTATGTAACGAATTTTTTTACGTTCCCTTGAATTTTGTGTTTAAAAGTGTTTCTATTTAACGAAAAAAATTTCTATATACCGAACAAAATTTCCAGAAATAAAGATAAAGACAAGACCCGCAAACTTTTAAGGAATTGACCAAAACGGCACTTCTGTTTTTCTGTAATTTCCCAGAACAATATTTATTGATTCTCGCCCTGCCTTATTTAATTTTGCGAACTCTTCTTTACAATTTTCTATGAATTAGGATTAACATAGCATAGAAATAAAAATCTTTCAGATTACATTTGATATTCGGTCTGACCAGTTTGTTTGTGAAACTTTTTATTTGTTTGTAAATCGAGTTTATGAAAATGTAAATCGCTGTCCCTTTCTGAAAAATCAATTTATCAAAAGATTCTGACGATGGAGTAAAAAAAGACTTGTCTCTGAAGCATAAAATCGCTTCTAGTTCTATATCAACAATTTTAAAAAATCGGAAATCTATACTTAGGTTATACGAAACGAGTGGCGATTTCAAAAAACGTTCTCGAGTATGCAAGTATGAAAGACATTGATGACGCAATTTTACAGTAGGTGACAATTGTTGTTATATAAAAATATGCCTGTAACAGACCGCTAATAAAAGGAAAAGCTGCTAAATATGCAACTGCGAGGTTATTATTCATCCTATATATCCATTAAAATATCATAAAATAGTACAGAGTTATTTATTTTTTCAATTTCTATACAACGAAATTTCTATATAACGAATTTTTTTTCTTGAACCTTTAAGTTCGTTATATAGAGGTCCGACTGTATATTCGGTATTTTTAAAAAGATTTGATACTTGATATTATATTGTATTTTTAGTAATATTATTTAGACAAAATTACTACTGAGAAACTAAAAGACTATTTGTCAACCAAATGAAAAACCCCAAAGTTTACTCAATAATCTGAAAAAGTGGTTTATCTTCCATACTATATCCCTACACTTAAACACTCCCCAACCTAACTGATATCATAGAGGTCATTAAACTTTACGATATATATATATATATATATATATATATATATATATATATATTATATATAATATATATAAACATACATTACATACGTATGTATACCTTTGGCGCTACTTGGGATGGTCCAATTCAGCTAAAGGTGGTTTGCTTGCCGTCTACTTGAAGACTTAATATATTGTTTTAAAAAAAATTCAAATTGTTTTCCATGACGTTAAAATTTAGGGTTGATGATGTCATAGGCCTCTTAACCTCATCAATATCTCTTGATATGCAAAGTTTCTTTTTGAATTGAGAAAATTTGCTAAAATAGCTTGTTAAGAAAACTAATTAAATAAGATTTTTAAACCTATCTCATTAAGACACAT
>JACMZG010000008.1:62081991-62109147 GCA_018340805.1 Microvelia longipes
TAACAACTCAAACTCTAACATTATTATAGTTTAATACATGGCTAAAATCAGTTGACAGCACAGGGAAATAGTGTTTAGGAACCAATGAGATGATCCGATTTGAAATGGTGGGTGTGGTTTAACATCCAGGAATAACCTCATTGCCTCCTTGGCATTATTTCCCCACACTGTTAACTGATTTTAGCCGTTGACACTATATTTACCATTAAAATTGTATCACAAAATAATACTAAATAAAAATGAAAAATAATCAAAATGAAACAGAAAGAAAATGCTTAGCTCAATATAAGAGGATACATGTTATTATAGTGGGAATGTCAACTTACTTATGAAGTGGAGTGGTCTTGAGATCATGTGACTGTTTCCTTGTAATCCTGGTATCAGGATTATGACTACTTGTTGCTTGGTGTGATCGTAACGATCTTTTTCTTTCTATAGCTGAAATGATAAAATGGTTGAAATTGAAAAGGATGAAGATTCTTTACTTAGGGAAAGAAATATGAAATCTTTTATGAAATAAAAGAAATATCTTTTATATTTTATTTTATGAAAAAAAAAATCTTTTTATGAAATAACTATCTTTTCCTTTCTATAGCTGGAATGATAAAACGGTTGAAGATTCTTTACTTAGGGAGGGAAATATAAAATTGTTCCCACTGACATGAAAAATAATAATAAAATGAATTTTCTAATAAACTAACACCAATATTTAGTCGTTACACAGAAAAGTATTTGGTATGTAAAGGACACATGTCAGAAACAAACTGCACATGCTTAATACAAACTGCGCAAATTTAGGGGCAAAGTTATCTCCTGATAGTTTCTCTTGTTTTGCTTATTGAGAAGGTTATACACAAATAGTAAAAACTAATATCTTTTATTTTTTGACTGTTGTTATTTTATGGTGAAATAAATGAGTTACGGACAAATAATAAATTAAAAATGGCAACCATACATTTAATTCCAAAGGATAGGCTATGAATAGTATCAGACCTTAGGCTGCCATATAACAACATATATTATGGCTGTAAATACAAGAAACTTACGTTGGGAAACACTAGGCCCTGGGTGGTTGTGGTAAGTAGTAGAACCCTTAAATGGAGAACTCATTCCTTCAAAGGCTTCATCCTCTTCTTCCTCTTTAATTTTAATGTCAGGATCAAATCTAGATAAAAATGTCAAGAAAAATAATCTAATATATGTTTTATACTAAGAAAAAACATTATCTTATTGAACATTCTGACACACTCTTGTTTAAATAAAGTTTTACTAACCAAATCTTTTCTATGAACCCAGTGAAAGGTATTCCCATCACAAAACAAACCCTTACTCTATGTATAATATTGTATAAACTTGTAAACCCTAACCCTTTACTTTCCCCACTCGTATCTACATTTCATTCTACCTAGCTTTCAGTCTCCAACTAGCAAGCAATCTTATTTAATGTACCGCTATTAATAATTTTAATATTTGTATTATTTCTTATTATAAGTGAGTCTTCTGTAACAAAAGTTCACAGTCCTTTTTATTCATTCAGCTTATCACACACTCTAATTTACCAATAAAACCAATGGTAGAATTTAATTAATGAACAATCAATGGTTAAATTATGGAAAAATTAATGGTTAAAATCAGTAAAATTTAGGTAAAAAAGGGCTGATTGAAAGGTAAGGTAAGGTCACACCAGACAAATTTTGACAGACTCCCTCCCTCTTAGTTCTGTTAGTAAAAACAATGCCTAGGTACATATTAGGCATTTTTAAATAAATAAATAAAACATTTCTTTCTTTCATTAAATTTAACAAAAGGTTGCATCAAAATAAAAATACATAATGTATTTTTAAACTTATGTATTATTAAACTTTAATTAGAACTTAAAGTTAAAATATTCCTGAAAAAGATAGAATGGAGCATAAAATAAAAATTGTTTTACTTCTTTTTTATAATCCTTTATGTTTTGTTAAAGTGTTTAATTTTATCTTGCAGCTTTTTATAAATCTTTATACCCAGGACAGATTGACCCACTCTTGCCCTGTTTAGTCTGTGCTACGGAATGACAAGTATTTCCCTATGTTTAGTTTTATAATTATGATTTGTTTTATAGCTATTTACATTTTGCTTGATATAAACTAAAACACTAAACACATAAATATTTACAACAGTCATTATTTTTAATTTTATGAAAATATCCTTGCAGCTTTCCTTTGTCTATTAAATGTTATTATCCGTAATGCCTTCTTTAGTAGTATCAGAAAAGGTTTAAGTTAACATGGTCGCATACGATGATTCCATATGCGAGACTACTTTGGGACATAGATAAGTAGACCAAACAAAGGATTTCTGAAGTTTCCTGAATACAAATATGTAAGTAGAAAGTTTATAATGCATTTTCTGTAAGTGGGGTGTCCAAGAGAGCTTGTTATCTAATGTGATACCTAACAGCTTAACTGGTTTAATACCACAAGTATTATCTATAGTAGAGTAATTATCTCTAGTTAGTAGTTAGTTATTATCTCTAATAGAGTCTTGTAACGATAAAGGGAATATGTAAGAGAAAAAGTATACAAACCTTATTTCCCTCTCTAAGCCAGTGGAAACAGCGGCATGATACTGCCCTCTCTCTTGCCTGTACAGTAAGACTTTAGGTAATGTAACATCTGTGTATATTCGTATACCATCTACAACTTCTCGACAAAGATTCACACTGGAAAATTAAATAGTCACAAGTTAGCATTTAATAGAGTATGGAAAATGTTAAGTTTTTTTTATAATTTTCCTCAAATACAATTATACTTTTATCTCCTTATTAATCAAACAGAACTGAGAGGATTAAAATTGGTAAAAACTGTCTGAAGAAGAAGTTGTCAAGACCTGAAGAAGGACTCAAGATGAAGTGGGTGGCTTGGTTCTTAGACCATAGCTGTTCTTACTTTTAGAGAGTTTCAATGAGGTAATGAGATAGTAATAACAGAGGAGGGAGGGGGGTGGTTTTATAGAAAGGGAAGACTCACTAATCTAATGCTAAGGTTTATTTATACATACATACTGATACATCTACGATATTTTGTTCCTATATGAATCTATGAAACACTATCATTTTCAAATGCTATGTAGGATTGAAATGACGCTTGATACAAAAATCAACCTTATGTCAAATTTCCAGAACCATATAGGTCAGGAAATATGTGTTATGTCATTAACTAAAAACAATAACTCTAGTGCTATGTAAGGTTAATACATAGAGCAATTTTAATTATCAGCATTAGTTCAGATTTCATCAATTGACTTATACAATTTTATTTAAAGACTTACAAAACTACAAATAATTAATACATTACAACAATGTAATGGACTCAGCAAATGCATACCTCACACTTACCAGCTTGGTCAGTTTGTCAATATACTATTGTATATACAGAGAGACTAAGGTCTTAGCCTTTATATTAAGGCCTTCCATAATATGAATAAGGAACAAATTATAAAACTGCTTTAAAAATTGTTTCAGCCCATTTAGAGCCTTACAGCTCATCAGGGTTAACCGCTAAGGGAACCACCTCAGATGGTAGAGGCAACTATTACCTCCATTGGCTATCAACCATTGGTGATAATTTATTTAAACAATAATCTTATATAAACTGAGAGCGTATCCTGGGATGCGAACTCCAGATCTCCGTGGTGTCAGAGGTCAGTATAAATACTGAAGCTCTAGCAACCATGACCACAGAAGTAGTACAAGAGTACAGATTAATGATCATGACAAAGACTAAAATCATAGCCTTATAGAAGTCTCCATAAATCTCACAAAGGTGTAGACAATAAGGCTATATAATCACTTATTCGAGGATAAAAAAGAACTTAAGTCTAATACAATACAAGACTAGATTTTAAGAAGGTCTATTTATAGTATTCAAGCCTATTTATTATATCTGTTCCTATCTTTCAAGATTAAGGATAAAATACTTTACCTTGTACAGTAAGCATCAAGAGTGAATGATGGAGAAGGTGTAGAAGCAGGTTTGGCAAGGGAGGATATGGCGTTTTTCTTGCTAGCAGATACTTGTTTCATTAAACTATGAGCATAATCCTTGAGGAACAACTCAAGGATAGTAACAATATTAGGCTCAGCAGGTAGATTCAAAACCTGTAATCAATGCAAGTTAGTCATTTATAATCTACATGTGAATTAATAATCAATTTTACTACCAAACAAGAGAAAAATACTACTGCAACTAAACTGTTTAGTTTTTTCATACAATGTAAACACTTTATGGAAGCATAAAGTTTTGTATTATGAACAAATAAAAAACATGCATGTTCCCATAGGATGATATTCCAATTAAAATTAAATTAATTCTTACTATATAGGACTATATGAGTACCAAGTTGATCTGATCATTTTTCAGGGTATAATTTTTTTTTGCTAAACCAATAATAACAGTTAAAAATGGCATAAAAAATATTTTACACAACTAGACCGAAAAACCAAACTTCTATCCTTCAGAAAAAATACCTTTCAACTATTATCTAGCATAAACAAAAACCAAATTTAAACTCTTATTACACAAACACACTAGGAACTAGAATGATAACAGAGATACAGTGTTCTAGGCTTAGAATAATACTATATATAGAAAGAGCACAGGACTGTAAACACAATGTAATTCCACTGATAACACGAAAGCCGGTTGACTGGTGCACTTAAGTAATGCTGCCAACCTGACAACAAAACATTATTTTAAATATGTGTCATAAATATCTATTAATGAAGAAAGATCGTAAAGAAAAAATGTAATAATTTAAAACACGCGCTGAGTATTCAATAAACCAGGTCTTAAATAGCAAAAGGGTGGCGGAATACAAGAATCTACATTTAGTTGATGAGAACTACATTTAATATAATTTTAATAAATACGTTAAACTACAATTTAAAATGCTTTAAAAATTGTAATGCACCAATATTTATATTAGTATTTTATAAATAATCAATCATTAATTAATAATGGAACATAATAATTCAGTAACCGGAAGTATTGCCAATTTTTTTTTAGAAAATTGTATATTGTTGGGGTGGCAGCATTACTTAAGTGCACCAGTGAACCGCCATTCGTGTTATCAGTAGTGCTCCTTCTATATATATAGTATTATTCTAAGGTTCTAGGTGAATTTTTTGAACTCAGGCCTGGGGCTAGAACTCTACATTAACAAAACAATTCATAACTAGAAAAACAAATAATCATAAAAATTCACTCAAACCTTGTTCTGAGTAGTAATATAAAGCTCATCATATTGAAGTGCTTTAGTAAGAGAATGAGGTAGAGGGAGAATGACAATCTGTGAGGTATCCTCAATATCTGACTGTTCCGAATCAGTTTCAGCCGACATATTACCGTTGTGTTCACAAGCTAATCTTTGACGCAACCTCTGTAAAGTAGTGTCCCTTCTGTACAAGTTACCGTGTTTCCTAAACAGAACCAATCTCATAAATTACATAAACAAGGTACATACAGTCGAACTAAAAAAACTTTAAAATAAAGTCAGACATTAAAGGTATACTCAGAGCAATAGTTTAAGAAAGCAAAAGTCCTTTAAAACTAAAATCTGATTAACCATTGAGAAAGACAAAAGGCTACAAAGACTAAATATCATTTCTATCATTTTCAATAGAAAAGATCAGCTCTGTCCAGCTTAAATGAGAGATGATTTTTCAATATGTACTTCTATTTAATTTAAAATTTGACAAATGTAAACATAACGTAGCTTAATCTCTTTTAGTTGAGAATCTAAAAGTTAAGTTCTATACTCCATGGAAAGAAATTAAAAGAAAAGAATTTCCAATTATAGGATAAGCAGTCTTACAAATCACCACTGATTTGAATGATATGATAATGCTTTAAATTCTAAAGCATTAAGAATTTAACACACTAGGATTTCTCTATTAAGATATAAAAACTCCTCTGTTAACCATAAGTGTTAAGCAAAGAACCAGTTAATTATAAAATAACTAAAATATTGAAGATAGCAACTAAAGTTTCATACTTACTTATATAGTCGAGCTCTCAGAGCAAGTTTTTTCTGTAGATGTCTGTTTTTTTCTGTGTCTTTAAGTAAAAGATCTTCCGAGACAATTCTATCCCAGGTAGAACTCCAACCCTATAGTACATTCAAATATAGTATTCACTAAATCTAAGTAACAAAATCAAGTTAAATGTTTAGAATTACTTTGTTTAATAACCAAGCACCTAACCACTCATTGAACTTATTTAAGAGAAACAGTGGAGAAAATAATAAATTGCCCAACTTCTTCTTGGGTATTCAGGCCCTTTAGACAGAGTCCCTTGAGTGCTTGTAGTTTTGTATTATTTGTTTTTACATGACAATTTGCCATGTTGTTAAGAAATTTTAAATCTGCTCTGGCTTTTTCAGGGACTACAATTTTATATCCTCTGGCCAGGTAATGAGCAATTTTAAAATATGCTAGGAAATAATTGTAAAATATGCTTCACCCCTACAGACCTACTTCATTTTACTTAGATTCAGCATCCCAAAAACAAGTTTCAGAAAGTTGTTTTTTCTGGCAGAGCAGTTGTAATTGGTTTTAATAGATTTAGAAAAATCAGAAAACAAATAATTAGGAAAACCAAAATTGACACAAACATCATCTCCCACTATACTATTTTTTTAGAGGATTGATGACATCATAGAGTTAATGACCCTATAGATATTTTCATAAATAATAGATCCTGGGGTGATGTAGATTGAGTTTTGAGGATAAGTTTGTCTGAATCTGAGAAGGAATCCTAATAAATATAATTATGCCAAGTTGATTTTACAAAAAAAAATCTCACAAGCAGAGATGAAAGTTATTTTAAGTTAAAAAGTCCATCCATAAAAAAACTTTACGTATACTAGGAGTTACATATCTTTCTACATGTTAAAAACATTTTTTTTTTTATAGAAGCAGCAGGCATCCAACTCCGGAAAGAAAAAAATACCTACAGGTACTTGGATGAAATCACAGAACAACCATATTATAACCCTCCAGTGGCCGTGTTCTAAACACAAGTGTCCTGATATATTTAAAAATTCTTTCTTACACTTAAAACTAAATCCAGTAATATCATACCTGAAAATGGATTAAGAACTCCAATATTTCCTTTCCATTCTTATCAACAGTAGGTCTAATATTTAAAACCTATAAAAACATAAGATTATTACAAATGGGCAGAGTTGAAAATGAAAATTAAAGGATTATTAAAAGCCCACTTACTAAATAATTTAACAATTTACTTAATCATTGTAAAAAGTTAAATATCTTGAAAATAGGGTAAAAACATAATAGGTATCCATAGTATTCCAATAAACAATTTCTGTAAAACTTTTTGCAATACTTTTGTCTTGATTCTTTTAAGAAATTTTAAAGGGGTAAATTCACTCAAAACTCACTATATATCATATAAAAGACACAAAATCTGTAAATTACATACCAATGACACATACATCCATCCCTGTGTCAAATAAATTTTTCTACTAAGGATCATAGTCAATTGATATTCATTCCATTGTTAAAAATGTGATTTTGCAAGTGAGATAGCGATTACTTAATATTCTATTGTCAAATAATGTATACCATGTATTCAATAAGAAAATTATTTAAAAAAAAAAAACCATGGATTTGTTCAGTTCCTCTTGGGCTCAGTAAAAACATTCAGTGATTTGCAAGTTGACACCGAGTTTATAAATGTTTGAAAAAGTGATAAAAAATCAAATGTGTGCGCAATATAGTAGAATAGAGTAACAAGTGATGCCACTCCCTTAAAATACTAGCGCCAAAAAAATGGCTGACTGACGTAAACTGACAGGATGACGAAATATGTTGTAAACAAATGAGATGTGTAATTTAGTAAATAATCTTGCACGCTATAATTAAAAACACAGGTAAACAAGGAATAAAAACAACATAACCTTCATCATGACAGGCAACAAGACATTTTAATAACCTCATCCGATTACAATAGTCGCTAAAGTAGTCCTAGCGGCCAAAATCTTCTTGGTTTGAGAATTCTCGATATATTGCAAGCCCAAAATATGTGAGTAAGATCACTTGTTATTCTATTCCACTATAGTGCAAAGCACAAAGGTGTCCTATGGCCTGGTGTTTACATTGGTAGTAAGGACACATCCCTTTCGTCTTCTATTTTCTACCTCTGAAAATTAGATATAAAAGAGGGGCCAAATTCGAAAAACCGGAGCGTATATATTATTACATGCTCTGACCGAGCAAAGAACAGAATTTAAAAAACATACCTTTGACTCGTATAAAACTTTAGTTTTAGATGGATCTGGTTCGTAACATAATACTTTCTCGCCTTCAGCAAACTTTATCTTCACACCACGCGTGGAAACCATTCTCCATTTATAGCTTTAATTACAATTGACGTAATAGGCCAAATATGTATCAGATACGGCCTTACGTTTAGTCCAATTTCTTATAAAACAAATTGAAAATATTAAAATCATTAACGATAACTGCAAACAAAAAGTTTTAACAGTAGGCCGGGACACTACAATCACGAGCTAAGACAAACTAACACATTTTAATCCCTAGGTAAATCAGAGTATCTACTTCAGCTTAACTGTTATATAAATTATACTGGCAGAAAAAAAAATGGAAATGAAAAGTGAATAATAAATAACAATAATCACACCACAAGCTTACAGACAGGCGTTCGCAGAGGAGTTATCATTTCATGTCAAAACAACTCTGGATTTACTGTGATACTATAGTATGGCAAGCGGTTATAATCAGTTGCAGTGTAGGAAAAAAGTGTCGAAAAACCAATCAGGTTGGCCTGATATAAAATTGTGGGCGTAGTTTAACATCCAGGATTAACCTCATTGGCTCCCTTGCAATGATTTTTCAAGATTTTAACTGATTATAACCATGTGTTATGTTATAAACTGCTATGCTAAACTGTTCCAAAAAGCATCTGCTCTATTAATTTGATTTCCATTGATTTGCACAGGTAAATGTAATTTCTTGTAATTATTAAATAAAACGTTAAATAATAAACCATTTTTTGTTGGCTTTTTTAATTAATAACGATAAACTAAAACTTTTTCAACACATATTTAGCTTAAAACGAACGGTTCTCATACAGTCTCTGCAGCAGGCGCTGTAAGCATTAATTTTGACTAGAACTCATAATCAGCTGGTTATATAAATAAATAAAGAAATTAACAAAGAATAAAAAACTAGAGAAGGCACTCTTCAATTTTTTTAATAATAATCCTGAATTATTTAGATCAGTTAATTTTTTAAGCACGTCATGCACTGATTTTAATTACTGTGTTTGCAAAATTTAACTTTACGCCCTGCAATAAGTTTTAATTCATATTTTCAAAGCTTTTGAGATTAAAAATATATACATTAATGCGTTCTCTATAGCCATAAAGCTTGTTGACGATGGTTTGTTTAGAGTTAAAAAAGGTGTATTGTTTTGGTGCATTTTTTGTGTTTAAATTTATGAAACTTTGTTTGCTCGATATTTAAATATATAAAAATAAAGTTAATAATAACATGACTGTTGGCTTAAGTCGTACTTTTGGTGATTCTAAAAAGAGGTAAATTATTGATATGTTTTGTAATGAATTAATTATGGAATTACTTATTTACACACATCTGCTTATTAATTTAACTGCGATCGATTAAATTAAGTGTTCTATTCTTGATCTCATTGAGCTAACAGTGTGCTCCAAAACTAAGTAGCATAACTTCAGCATGTAGCTTTATTTTATTTAGGTTATAAAATAAGATTATGCACATCTTTACAGATTTCACTATTGGTTATTTAAATTTTATCAGAAATATGGATTATCAGAAACTCAGACTAAACAATAACAAAAACATAAAATTTTTATTGTTGGGGTCAGAGGGGGTTAACTTAAATGAGGAAAAGTTTGGATTCGATTATCACAAGCTACTAAGAATTAGCGCTGCGGCAGACCATTGCGGACGACTCATGAACTATCCACAATAGCTTTCCAAAAATGACTGATTATATTTTTATATTTAAATTTATGAATACCATGGCAATATTTGGTTATGACAGCTACATTTATACTTATTATAAAATGATTTTTTTCTTTATTTATTTTTCACAAAAACGGTTCTCTGTTGTCATGTTGTGTATTACAAAAATTCAGACTCTAAACGTAAAAAGAAGTCTTTTTAAAACTTTCACAGAACGCCATTGATGGCAGTTAAGTGTAAATTTTGTTTAATTAATTTATTGATTTAGTCAATTTTATCAGGTAATTATACACATGTGCGCAACATCTTGCCAACGTAATTAAAATACAGGCTGCATTAAATGCCAAATCCATCTTCATTATTTTTCGTTATTACCTGATTATATCAATTAAATTAATAAATTAATTGAATGAAAAACTTAAAAGTAATCCGAAGCGTTCTGTGTAAGTTTAAGCCGTGTGAAGCGGTATAGCTAGGTAGAAGTATGACTATAAAAAGTATAAAAATTTATTTTCAAAGTGAATGGTAATTTAAAAATATAATTGGTAATTTTTGGAAAGCTTTCAGAGTTAGTGAAGTTATCCTCGTTCAGACGTTATCCTCCCCCCCCCCCTGGCCTAGTGCAGAGACTATAGATACTTAAACTGTAAGACTGTTAACAAATGGAATTTAGGCAAAAAAATCTGAATCCAAAATTTTCCCACCATTGATTCAACAGTCTTACTGTTTAAGTATCTATAGTCTCTGACAGAGGGTTTGTTATGACAAAATATTATGAAATTTGACATTCTTTTGTCAATTACAGAGTGTCAGCCATTTTTAAAATATCGAGAACAATATTTTTTTAATATTCAATTTTTTAAAACTTCATTATTTTTTAAGGGGAGTCCGTTCACTTGTTATTTTATTCCACTATACAGGAAAGTATATTTCAAATACATCACCCTGATTACTGAGCTATAGCAATAAAATTGGTATCTACCCCCTCTAAGTCTACTGTTGGATATTGAAATATCTAATTATTTATTGGTATTGTCTGGCATGTATGGTAATCTGATTGCCAAAATGTGTTTTTCTATGTTAACTTTAAAAATTTAATTTGGAGCTCGTATGAATCATTTCTGAAACTGTGTCATATGATACAACAACATACAACTTATTGTTAAATCTTTTAGAATTTGTTAAAGAAAATGTACTAAAAAATTAACTGGGATAAGTATGAGGGTTTTCTTTGAATATTTAAAAACATATATTTTAATTTCGTCATTCACCTGCAATAATGACCCAAAAATCCATAAAATGAGGAAAAATTGTGATCAGTTTGAGATTTGGCATGCATGTTATGTCATATGTGCCAAGTTTTTATGTTATTATCAGCACCGTGAAAAATTTTTTTCGATCAGTTCAAATGACTTGTATACACATTTTGTTTTAAACTAAAAAACAAAAAATTATTCAATTTAGTTTAATTTGTATTTCTTTGCGTAATAATTAAGTATACTAAGTTTTGTTTCAATGCAAATAGCCTACAAGTTTTGTTAAATCATTAAAGTTAAGCAGCATTGAGCGAGGTCAGTGCCTGGATGTTTAACTGCTGGGAATCAAATTAATATATTTACTGTTTCAGTCTGAAGTAGTGAGGATGAGTGTAGAAAATGTACCTTGTACCCGAATTTTATTTTAAAATTATTATTTAATAAAGATTTTTTTTTACAATTGTGATGTTTTTAGTTTGATAAAAATAACTGAATGTAAAAAAAATAAATATAAAATTATACATTATGAATAATGGTAACTTATAAGTAAAAAACAAAACCTTAAAAATAAATTATTGTTTTTTTATTTTATTTTATCTGATTTATCCATTTCAGGTGCTTTTACACCTCCTGAGTAGTTTTAACTAATTTGTTTATGTGTGTCTGTCATCTTTGTTACTCTCAGTGTGTGCTAGCGAGTTGAAACATTCTGCTAATGTACTCAATTTGTTATCTGCATTTTCTTGATGTATTTTTTTTTTTACTTTTTCAGTAGCATGTTTTCTAAAGAAGTTGATTTATCTAAAGTAAGGTGTCAAAAATGTTGGGAGATGGGTCACTGGACATTCCAGTGCAAGGGAAAGAGGAAAATAGTCGTCAGACCTTCTAGGACATCTATTATGAACAAAAGACTTAAAATGTCTCAACCATCATCTGAAGCACCTAAGTAAGCATCAAGGCTTTTGTTATTTCTCTTGTAATAGTGATTTTTCAACCCTTTTCTGTCTTCTGAAGACTAATTTTTACTTGACTAAATCCTTAGTCAGATGTTATTACTTTTCCTCATTTATACCATAGGTATGTAGGGAAAGTATTGTGTTTGCAAAATAAACTGAAGCCAGGATGTCACTGGAATTATCAGTTTCAAGCGTTTTTAAGGCCTCCTAAGTGGTTTTCACAAAGTTGTCTGTCAGTATATGTGTGTGTGGGTCTGTTATTATCGTTGCTTCTTGTATACTTATGCTAAAGGGTGGAAACTTTGTACAAAAATCAGTCTGTCTACCGCTGCAGTTGTGCTATTCGGAAAATAATTTGTTTATAACGTCATTGAACCATAATAATGATGTATGATTAAAATTTTGCATGCATGTAGCCATGTATGAGAATGACATATGTGCCAAGTTTCATCTTATTATCAGCATTAGTTCAATTTTTATCGAATGACTTGTATACATTTTTTTAAAATTATCCAATAGACTTATAATTTGGAACAAGTGTATACCTTTACATAATAAATAAGTACACTAAGTTGTATTTCAATATAATAAGTTCATGTATGGTTTTATGTTGGATCATAAAAGTTAAGCTGCATCGAGCATGGTCAGTGCCTGTTTGGGTGACCGCAGAGAATGAAACGAATCTATTTACTATCAGAGGACGAGTCAAGCGAGTCCGAAGACGTGTTTTAGTATAAATTTAGTGACTTGTATATTCTGCGGTCGGGTGAAGCTGGAAGGACAAGCGGAGCGAATCCAATGTAATGAGGAAAAGTTTTGAGGCACCCCGTACCGTACCCAATTTTTTATATTAAGTTTATTTATGATTATTTATTTTTATTACTTTTTAGCAAATTTCTTTCCTTTTTCGAGGAAGAAAATTTCTGATTTTGAGGTTGGGGCCATAGAGGAGATTGTTTTCTGAAAGGAAGGGACTTACTGATTAAGAATATATATATTTATATTTATTTATATGCATAATTTATTCTAAGATTTTTATTAGAATAAAAACTAAAAACGTTACTATGGCACATAGTAGCTTTTCATTGGAGTCATATTATTTATCATGAAAATCAAAGTAATTCTAAAAACAATAGTGCTTAAAATAAGAGCTAATTTTGTTGAATTGACGCATTATTGTCAGCGTGCCAAAAATGAGTGAAGAGAGAAATTCTTTTGATTCATTTTGATCCCACCTTCTTGGAGGAGCAATGTTTACCAAAAAAGAATTCCTTTCCTCATATGAATTATTTAGAGTTGCTTAGTTTTACCGATTTTAACTTTGAAATAGCATTTTAATTTGAGTTATTTTATTCTTTATTATAGGAATTCAGTAAAGAAAAAGAGTAAAGTTAATGATGACTCTAAAAACTCCTCATCAAGCAGCAGTAGTAGTAGTAACGAAGACAGTGATAGTGAGAGTGAGTCTTCATCAAGTGATGATGATAGTAATTCTAGTTCTTCGTCTTCTTCTAGTTCTTCTTCTTCTTCCTCGTCTTCTTCTTCGTCATCGTCTGATTCCGAATCCGAATGAAATTCATATAAATATTATCCGGTTAATTATGTAATTTATAATAAATATACTAAGTAATGATTAAGTGTGAGATGAGAAGGTGATTTCCCCCGTAGCATATTTTATATTTCTGAATAAATAAATATAGAATAATGTATAAAACATTAGAAATTAAATATTTAAGTTGATTAAATTGTTTTGTGTTGAGGTAAGAACCCTGGAAAATCTTATTCTCACATGTATAATGATATATTTAGATGGCACACCATGCTATTATATTTTTCATTTATTTGCTAGATTATTGTCCTTTCTAACTTTTATCAGACCAAAGAATGTGGACCATGTTGAGCAGTAGACCTCAGTATTAGAACTTTAATTTTGCTATCTGTTTTACGGTGTGATTTTATTTTGGCTTTAACTTTAGAAACTAGAGCCTGTTTTTTTTTAACATTTAATGTAATCACTCTAAGATATCCATCTATTTATTTTCCTTTTTTACTTTCCCTCATTTATACCGTAGGTATAAAGGAAAAGTTTTGTGTTTGTAAAAAAATCCAAAACAGGGATGACACCGAAATTATGGGTGTTTTTACACCTGAGTGTTTTTTACAAAGTTTTCTGTCTGTAAGTGTGTGTCTGTTATCATCGTAGCTCCCACTGTATTTATCTTAGAGAGTTAGAACTTTATACAAAAATTAGTAGTTGTGCTATTCGAAAAATATTTTTTTAAGACATCATTAACCCTCAATAATGACTTTAAAAAATTAAAAATAATCATAAAACACAAAAAAATTGTGTGATCAATTTGAGATTTGGCACGCAAATGGCCATGTATGAGACTAATATATGTGCCAAGTTTCATTTCATTTTCAGCTCTAGTTCAATTGTTATTAAATGACTTGAGTACGTTTTTGTTTAATTGTTAGAAATTAGATAATGGTCCTATTGAGTTGAAATTTGATATAAGTGTATTCCTTTACGTAGATAAGTACCTAACATAAGTACCTGTAGCCTTTACGTAAATAAGTACACTAAGATTTGTTTGAATATGACAAATATATCTATAATTTTTGTTGAATCATAAACGTTAAGCAGCATTGAGCATGGTCAGTGCCTGGATGGGTGACTGCTGGGAATGCAACAAATGTATTTACTATCTGAGGACAAGCGAAGCAAGTCTGAAGTAGGATGGACGAGCATAGTGAATCCTATGTGATGAGGAAAATTTCTGAGGTACCCTGTACTCGATTTTTTACTTTATAGAAGAAAATGGATTTTTATTTAATTCAAGTAACAAAATTAGTTAATATTTGAACTATTTTTAATAACAAAAAACATGCCTACTTTCACCAAAGTTTCTTTGATTGAGGACAAATCTTTTAATACAGTAGTATATAAAACATTTGTGGTATTTTTAATTGAGGAAAACATGTTTCTTTATTTAAAAGGTAATAAGTATAAAAACATTATTATCCTCATTTTTATTTGCTTTTATACTTGCTTCTTCTAGTATAATTGTTAATAGCTTTGTTTGGTCTGCCAGTGCTTTTTTTTACAATTTATCAGAGTTTATGTTATGAGTTATGTTAATTAGATGGGAGGAGTTTTTTACTTAAATATACGAAGTAAGTTTTTAGCAATTTTTAATTTTTTATCAAGTGTTTTTGACTTTCTCACTTTTCCTTGAAACAGTAATAAATACAAAGACTTGGTTTATGGAGTATATGCCTAAAATGGTTTAGATAAAATTTGAGCCTACTTAGAGCTAGAAGAAATTGCCAAATCAAACCAGTTTACTGTTAGATTTGAGAAATCAAAATAGTATTTAAAATATACTTTATTACAAACTAAAAATGTTTCATATATGATTCATTGATATTTTATCCTTCTTTTAATTATTATTCCCTGTACAATGTATAATAATTAACTATCCTGTTGTGTAAGTATTACTTGTAGCATCATTACTGTGATTCCCTTTATTAATAATCTTTCAATCAGAATTCCAAAATGCATTTTAACTGAGATGTTAATCATTTAGTATCTTAATTTAAATTTGATTTCAGAAAATTGTATTCATTAATAAGTGAAGAAATGCTTAATCGATTTAATATCATATTTAACACAATGGCTCAGCCAAGTAATATATCCTAACATCTTTAGCTATTCATAAAAAATTAGAAATTGGTAATAAGAAAAAAAAAACAAATGAAAAATAAACCACTGTGAAATTTCCTAAGCTAAGTGGTAGCCACTTCCACCTGAGGTTATTCTTGCAGAAATTATCACTGAAGAGCATGGCACCAAATGGGCATTATTATTATACTCAATGAGCTAACCTATTATTTGCTTTCTTTGTATTCCATAACTATTAAAATTATATCAGCAACACAGTTAATATATTAAATTTATGGGGCAATAGTTCAGCTACAGCTTGAGGTATATCAATGAATAATTGTTATCTTTATCACCATGAAAATCAATTTTTTAGTGGGTGCTATTTTTGTAGGTAAAAAATTAAATTTTGAGGCAAATAATTTGATTTTCTAATTTCTTTTAAATTTTACTATGTATTGTATTTATATGATGGGTTGAATCTTATTAAAAAATCAGCTATACTGCATGGGACATCACAGGTGCACCATAATAATAGTAAGATTTTAAAAGATAAGAAAATAATGATCCTAGACTTCCATAGTGGTCTCTATTCCTAGTTGATTGGCTTCTGCGAGTTTACTTACTTAGAAAGTAATTACTAAAATTATATTAGTTCATTAAATAGTTTCAAATAAATTAGTTTAAACAATTTTTTTGTATGTCATAATTTTACATTTTTTTCATGTCATATCATATCTTATTATATTAGCAACACATTCACATTTATTCTTATTTATTTTTTCATGTAACTATTACTAAATCATGACATTTCAGAAAAGTTCAATTCGAGCATTCCATGATATACATGTTTTAAAGACTACCAAATATCACCAATTTGCCATATTAATTATATGGCATATTGTTATCATATGATAACAATATCCCAGTACATATAACAATATGTTCTGGTAATTTTTACTGAAGTATTATTATAAATTCATCCTAGATGTTTGTTATTAAGATGTTTTTAAAAAAATTGTTTTTAAAAAAAACAAAAAAACTATGAATTATATCTAACTATACCTTGGAAATTAATTAATTTTATACAATTAAAACTATTATTTTAAAATAAATTAAGAATACTTGATGAAGATAAAGTAATTATCACTTCAATAATAGGTCTTAGTTCTTTCTTTTTTTAAGTAAATTTTATGTATATTTTTTTTAATGTTTTTTTAAGTATTTTTTTTATTTAAAAAATAACATCATATGGGAATATTGATAATAAATTTTCAATAATTCAAATTAGTTTTAAAACAGTCTGTATTATGGAATGCTCAAATTTTAACCGTTATTAAAAGATATGTAAATTTTAAATTGCACGAGTCAACTTACTAACAGTCAAGACAATTTAAAAAGTCTAAGAACTAGCTTTTTTAATATTTTTAAAGAATTAATGTTATTATGGTGCACCTGAAATATCCCAACCTGTGTAAGCAAGGTAAAGATGTCATTTTAAAGTAATAACTGTCATTTGAAGTAATAACTTATTATAATCATATTTAAAAAAAATGGAACTTAAAACCAAAGCTTTGGCTCACTTAAATGTACTTTTTTGTTTGTTTATTTGTTTTAAATTATCTTATACATTTCATAAATATTTCTAATTATTTTTATGCCAAAGTTTAGCAGTTGTCACACTTTTGCCACGTTTATAACTATTGTAAATATTTTTTTTTTAATATCTTTTTGTAAACATTACACTATTAATTTCCCACTTTAAAATAATCATTTCATTATTTATGTATCCTTTTTAGGTTAGGACTGAAAAAAATTAAAGAAAAATTAAAATTAAGAAACAGAAATAATTTAGAAATAATAAAATGAAACTTATACTCATGTACATATTTTCTCTATCTCAAAATATTCCAATTTTAAATTAACTAGTAATTTAATATTGTAATTTTTAGTATTTTTGAGTACTTAAATTCCATTTACTTTTAATTCCCGACGATTTTAGTTAAATTTGTTTAAATAAAAAGTTATTAAAAACAATTAAAGGTCACAACTATGCAGGGTGGAAAATAAGGAGAAAAGATCAAAATATATTATTTATTTGTGGCTAATTTAACATTAACTTTGTATATACTCTTTTATATATATATATATATATATATAATATATATTTATATATTATATATATATATATATATATATATATAAACCTCAAGGTCCTTTACTTTTGATATAATTTTTATTTTTACCTATCTTGGAAAATTCTAAAAGTTAAATTGCTCTAATTTAACTTTTGTATACATGGTATGCTCTATACCATAATTAAGCCTATTTTAAAAACTGTATTAAATCCTACAAAATTTGATACCACACTACTCTGGTTATTTTGAATCAAGCTTTTGTTAGACTTGTATCATAGACTTTAGTTAGAAAGTCAGTAAAAAAAATTCTTCTTAAATAAACAAAATCTATTTCATATGTCAAAAAATAGCTTAAAGAAAAGTGACTGGAGTAGTATTAATAATGTTTTAAAGTTAAATTAAAAGTGGTTAAACATTTTAATCTTTTATGTATTAATTTATTTACACTTTTATTTTTATTATTGATTTATTAAATCAAGCTTTATAATTTATTTTTCTTTGTTAATTCTTGATAATAAAATTAAATTGTAAACTAATTTAACTTTCAATTACACTGTTTATTTATCTTTACTTTGTACTTCATTTAATCCTTTTTGGGAATTTTTAAAGAAAAAATGAGCTTATGAAGTTGGGGCCATGAAGGCGGTAGAGAGGAGGGGGTGAATTTTTTGGATAGGAGCTTACTGATCAAGAATGTATATATTGAGGTTGATAATAAATAAAATAATAAATATGATATTTATATTATATATAATATAAATATATATATATATATATATATATATATAATATATATAATATATATATATATATATATATATTCACTTTGTTTACTTTTTTACACTGTCTTGTAGTAGTTTTTATAGCACAATTAATTCTGATCCCGAGGTTGTCAAGTCTGGTGCAGTTCCTTTAAAATGCTAACTTCTTTGCTTTACAATTTATACATCTTGCTTTAATTTTCTGCTCATGATTCATAACCTAAAGTAGTATTACTACTTGTTACTTTATTAAATTAATTTCCTTGATGCAGAAATCAGAAAAAATAATCTTATTTTTAGGGAAATAGAATATCTACCAAAATCTAACTACAAAACTGCTTTAAAAACTTTCCTAAAGGAACACCTCAAGTTAGCTGATGATGTCATAGATAATTTTGTAATTAATAAGGTCTATCCATTGGGCCCCAGAAAACTAAGTAATAAAAGACCATTAATTGCAAACTTTCCTTGTGATGACCACATTTACATCGTTTTATCAGCAGCTAAAGAGCTAACAAACACCAAATATTCAATCAGCAGGGACCTTCCAGATATTGATAAGAATTCAGGAGGGAAAGTTAAGGCACCTGAAGAAAAAAATCATAGTTCTAAAACCTGAACTTTCACCAAAAGTAAGAAACAATAGTATACAGGTAGGTGAACATGTATTTTACATGAACAATAATTTTGACATCCTGTACAACCATGAAGACGGGGTACCAGTACTAAACGAATTAGTAAGCTTTGATATGAGCAAGATCATCAAAGAAATAAAAGAATACAAGAAGGAAAAGAAGGAGGGCAGCTGACTACCAACCTCATCACAACAATTCTATAGTCAAGATATTAAAATTATTTTTTGGAATGTTTCGGGATTTAATCATTTGTATAATTTAGATGAAAATCAAAAGAAAGTATTAAATTCAAATGATGTAATTTTTTCACTGAAACTTGGCTATCAAATCCTTTAAAATCCATCCCTAATTTCCTTAAACCTTTTTCCTTAAAATCAAGTATATCATCAGAAGCTATCAAACCGTCAGGGAGAGGGCGACCCAGTGGAGGTCTTATTGTTTTAATAAATCCTAAATATAATTTTAAACTTATTCATAAAAACTCTCACTGGATTGCTTTCTCTCTTTTGGTTGGTAGCCAAACAATTAATATTATATCTATCTATATTAAACCCGATATTGATATCACTGATATCCTGGAATCCTTAGGTAATCTCACCCAATATGAGCTCACCAATGAGTCATCAAAATTAATTATATGGTGGTGATTTAATTCTAAAATTGGTGATCTCAATCAGTTGGATGAGGAGATTACAGATGGATCCATACTAACAAGCTATAGAAGTACCTTTTCTCCTAAAATAGACTCAAGAGGGAATCTTTTAAATGATTTTATGGAATCAAACAGTATGATTGTTACTAATGGCAGAACTCCTAATGATACTCCAGCCAATCAGACTTATATTTGCCACAATGGTACATCACTCATAGATTATGTCTGGGTTTCATTCAGTTGTTTGAGCATCATAAATGATTTTAAAATAAAAACTTTAATAGATGTTTCCGATCACTTTCCACTAATACTTATCCTTCAATTCCTCTTCCAACACAAAACAAAATTATGGTAATTATAAATTACAAAGCTATCCACAAGTGGATGAAAACTTAAGTGATATTTACAAAAATACAATTGAAACCCTACCAATATCAACTTTTTTGGATGAATCACCTGAAACTCTGAGTATACCCTAATGACATCAATTAAATCTTGCTCTGCACAACTAAATATGAGTAGACTAATTACAATAGACCCAAATAAAGTATCGAAGCCCCCATGGTTTAGCCAAGATTGCTCTCTACATAAACGTGAAATGAGAAAATTGATCAGACAATGCAAAAAAACTAAATTTACAGATCATAGCCTAATATCAAAATTTATTTTAGCAAAAAAAAATATATTTAAAAAACATTAAGAATTTCCAAAAAAATCTATAGAAATAATCAATTAGAATCTCTGTCAAAATGTAAAGAGTCCAAAACGTTTTGGAAAACAGTTAAATGTTACAACCCATCTTCCTTTAAACCTAGTGTTATATCTGTTCAAAATGGCATGCTTACCTTAAAGAAACCTACCCTCCCAAAATTCTATAGATCTTAAATATCTAGACCCTTATCCAATCCACCCAACCTTAGATAAAAGCATAACTTTAAATGAGCTTACTACAACTTTAATGAAGTGTAAACATGGGAAGGCAGCTGGCCCTGATGGCCTTAATTATGAGTTTTTTAAAAATTTGCCTCAAAATTGGATTAATTTTATTCTTAATATTTTTAATAAAATTTTATTAACAGAAAAAATTCCTGATTCATGGAGTGATAGTATAATTAAATTTATTCATAAAAAAGGTGACCAAAAAGATTTCCTTAATTACAGAGGTATAGCTCTTACTAATGTTTTGTCCAAATTTTTCACATCTATCCTTGCTTCAAGACTCTCAACATGGGCGGAATTCAACAATGTTACCTGAGAACAGGCTGGATTCAGAGATGGAAGAGGCTGTGTTGACCATATTTTCACCCTTCATGCCGCAATAAGCACTCAATTAATTAATGGATATTCTTATATTATTGTAATTTTTGTTGATTTTCGTAAAGCCTTCGATAAGGTCCCACGTGATATTTTGGAAAAAGTTATTTGAACTACAGATAAGTCCAAAATTAATAAGAATAATGAATAACTTGTACAATAAGGCCAAAGCTCAGGCTGAGGTCGAAGGTCAAAGGTCTGAACCTGTCGATATAACAGAAGGGCTATTACAGGGTGAGCCATTATCTTCTTTTTTATTTCTAGCTTTTTTGGCAGATATCGTGAAGTTTTTTAAAAACAAGGATTCAGAGGAGTCAAGATAACTCAGATAATATATTTAATAATGTTGTTATACGCTGATGAGGTCGCATTCCTAGCCCATAGCTGGTCAGAAGCTCAGGATTTATTAAATACATTAGAAGAATATTGTAAATTAATCATTTAACTGTGAATATTGAGAAAACTAAAGCTGTGATTTTTAGCCGATCTCCCAAGAAAAAGAAACTTAGACCCCTTATATTTAAATCTCAAAAAAATAAGCTATGAAAGTGAGTATACTTACCTTGGTGTTCCATTCTCATCTTCCTGTAAATTTCATAAAGCCACTCAATTCTTTACTTCTAAAGCCAAAATAGCTCTTGGTAGAGTTAAATCTATACTTTATAAGTCCAAGTCAGACTGTTGGCACACTAAGACTACTTTATTTCAAAGCACTGTGACACCACTGAAAAACTCTGTTATACAGTTCAGAGGTATGGGCAACAAGATACTTAGAAGATATCGAAACAATTCAATCGTCTCATTTTAAATCAATTTTGCACTTACCAAAAAGTACACCACATTATCTATTGAGACTTGAGTGCGGAATTCTATCTATTTCTTCTAATGTTTTCAAACAATGACATCTTTATGGCTCAAAATTTCTAATATGCCTTCACAGCGCTTACCAAAAGCTTGCCTTGAAACTCTAGTGGAATTAGACAAAAAAAATCCAACTTGCCACAGTAACTGGGTAACACAATATAAAAATATCCTTACTGTCATAGGATCTCAAGATGACTGTCAACTAGATCATGCAAAATTTTCATCAATTCACAAGTCTTTGATCATAAAATATGAGAATAATTTATTTAGTAAAGATATAGAAAGAGTCCTTAATAGTCCTACTCAACTTCATATCGACACATCTCATCGTTATCATCTATTTGTGAACACTATCTAGAAATGAGAGCTCCCATAATCAAAACAAGAATCATAGCTCAAATAAGATTAGCTTTTATATCCTCCAACATAATAAAAATTTTCCATAAAAAAAAATATATATTTTGACAATTCACTAACATGTCCTCTCTGCCATCTTAACCCTGATACACTTATTCACTTTCTTAACCACTGTCCTCACTTTAATCCTCAAAGAATATTCTACTATCTTTTATCCTGGATTTCAACTATATGATTTATTAGTAATTAATTCCAAAGCGCAATATAATTTGATTTACTTAACTTTAAACAAAATGTTTTCTCAAAGNTCTATAGATCTTAAATATCTAGACCCTTATCCAATCCACCCAACCTTAGATAAAGCATAACTTTAAATGAGCTTACTACAACTTTAATGAAGTGTAAACATGGGAAGGCAGCTGGCCCTGATGGCCTTAATTATGAGTTTTTTAAAAATTTGCCTCAAAATTGGATTAATTTTTCTTAATTTTTAATAAAATTTTATTAACAGAAAAAATTCCTGATTCATGGAGTGATAGTATAATTAATTTATTCATAAAAAAGGTGACCAAAAAGATTTCCTTATTACAGAGGTATAGCTCTTACTAATGTTTTGTCCAAAATTTTCACATCTATCCTTGCTTCAAGACTCTCAACATGGGCGGAATTCAACAATGTAATACCTGAAGAACAGGCTGGATTCAGAGATGGAAGAGGCTGTGTTGACCATATTTTCACCCTTCATGCCGCAATAAGCACTCAATTAATTAATGGATATTCTTATATTATTGTAATTTTTGTTGATTTTCGTAAAGCCTTCGATAAGGTCCCACGTGATATATTGTGGAAAAAGTTATTTGAACTACAAATAAGTCCGAAATTAATAAGAATGATGAATAACTTGTACAATAAGGCCAAAGCTCAAGCTGAGGTCGAAGGTCAAAGGTCTGACCCTGTCGATATAACGGAAGGGCTATTACAGGGTGAGCCATTATCTTCTTTTTATTTCTAGCTTTTTTGGCAGATATCGTGAAGTTTTTTAAAAGCAAAGGATTCAGAGGAGTCAAGATAACTCAGATAATATATTTAATAATGTTGTTATACGCTGATGATGTCGCATTCCTAGCCCATAGCTGGTCAGAAGCTCAGGATTTATTAAATACATTAGAAGAATATTGTAAAATTAATCATTTAACTGTAAATATTGAGAAAACTAAAGCTGTGATTTTTAGCCGATCTCCCAAGAAAAAGAAACTTAGACCCCTTATATTTAAATCTCAAAAAATAAGCTATGAAAGTGAGTATACTTACCTGGGTGTTCCATTCTCATCTTCCTGTAAATTTCATAAAGCCACTCAATTCTTTACCTCTAAAGCCAAAATAGCTCTTGGTAGAGTTAAATCTATACTTTATAAGTCCAAGTCAGACTGTTGGCACACTAAGACTACTTTATTTCAAAGCACTGTGAAACCAACTCTGTTATACAGTTCTGAGGTATGGGCAACAAGATACTTAGAAGATATCGAAACAATTCAATCGTCTTATTTTAAATCAATTTTGCACTTACCAAGAAGTACACCACATTATCTATTGAGACTTGAGTGCGGAATTCTATCTATTTCTTCTAATGTTTTTAAACAAATGACATCTTTATGGCTCAAAATTTCTAATATGCCTTCACAGCGCTTACCAAAAGCTTGCCTTGAAACTCTAGTGGAATTAGACAAAAAAAAATCCAACTTGCCACAGTATAACTGGGTAACACAATATAAAAATATCCTTACTGTCATAGGATCTCAAGATGACTGTCAACTAGATCATGCAAAATTTTCATCAATTCACAAGTCTTTGATCATAAAATATGAGAATAATTTATTTAGTAAAGATATAGAAAGAGTCCTTAATAGTTCCTACTCAACTTCATATCGACACATCTCATCGTTATCATCTATTTGTGAACACTATCTAGAAATGAGAGCTCCCATAATCAAAACAAGACTCATAGCTCAAATAAGATTAGCTTTTATATCCTCTAACATAATAAAAATTTTCCATAAAAAAAATATATATTTGACAATTCACTAACATGTCCTCTCTGCCATCTTAACCCTGATACACTTATTCACTTTCTTAACCACTGTCCTCACTTTAATCCTCAAAGAATATTCTTACTATCTTTTTATCCTGGAGTTCAACTATATGATTTATTAGTAATTAATTCCAAAGCGCAATTTAATTTGATTTACTTAACTTTAAACAAAATGTTTACTCAAAGAACGACTTAATTTTTTAGTTATTTAACAAAACAGTTTTATTAGATTTATTTTAACAGTGCTAATTTTCTTTATTTTTTAATGTTAATTATTAAATCAATCATTAGATTTTTAATCTCTTTAATAATGTTTTTGTTAAAAGAATCAATTTTTCTTTAATTAATTTTGTTTTCTAAACTCTCTACAATTAAAATCTTCTAAACAGAAATAAGACTAACTTTAAGTAATTAATTCATTTAGTTACATTTATTTTGCTATGAGTATTATTGTCTCTTTTGCATTCAATTAACTGTTTATTTCTCCTATTTTACACATCATATTTTAATCTTAACGGAAATAAGTTCATAATATTGTATAAATATCATTTAACAACTCTATGTAAAGAAATTGTAATTTCTATAACAAATAATATATATTATTATTATTATTATTTATTAATTTCGGGGGGGGGGGCTGAATGTTAAAAATTTTATGTAATTATATATATATATATATATATATATATATATATATATATATATATACATATTAAATTTTTTTTAATGTATTAAATAATATATATACCGTTAAAATATAACAAGATTACAATGTATACATTGTTTGTTTTTTATTTATTATTAAATAATAATATTATTTTATATTAAATAAATAAATAAATTGTTTCTGGTAAGTATATAATCAATAAATACACATAGTTTTATAAAAACACAAACTATATTTTGCACAATAATCTAAATGTATTAAAATTTTTATACACGAAATTAATAAACATTTCATTTTTATTAAAATTTATATTAAGTAAATTTGAAAAGTCCGCGACATCAGGGGTACATGTCATTTACCGATTGAACAAACAGAGACTATATTACTTAAACAGTAAGACTGTCGACCCCATGGTGGGGAAAATTGGGATTCCATCGACGCTAGCGCCGCGGCCAGACCTACTTTTCAACTTAGTAAGGCGTGGTTTAATTTCTCGCTTTTGCCTACGTTCCATTTGAAATTAACTTTTAAAGTCATATATTATAGTCCAAAGCAACGCAAAAAACGTGACCGATACTAGCCCCAAAGGTTTAACCCAACTATAAAAATCGTCCTTATTCTGGCTCTCTGATTAACGAATCAGGTGTCTGCCGTTTCAGATAAGGGATTTTAGCCCAGGGCCCCTTTAAAATCCATAAAATGAACTCAATTCTGTTTAGCGCAATAACCGGGTTCCTATTGATTTTATCCAAAAATTTAAAGGGGTTGTTTTTGAAGTTTAATTAATTATGTGTTTAAAGTTTATTAAAAATGTGATACGATCCATTTTTAAACTCACCAAATCGTCCATAAACCAAAGATACAAATGTTGAAAAAGATTACCTGAAAAAAGTGTATTTTCCTACAATTTAAGTTTTTAACCTATCTTGAGCATTATAATGTCAGCATTAAGTCATCACAATTAGAGCTGTGCTGACTTCCTTTCACTAGAACAACTCCATATTTACCTGCAGTCAACAAAATATGATGATTTTAAGTCTGCCTAATTCTTAAACATGTTAAAAGATGGGAAAACATACATTTTAAGGTTTTTGGACAAACAGTATGCTTTTTAGATGTTTTTTTTCGGTAAATCTTTCAACCATTTGTATCTCCGGTTTTACTGGACCGATTTTTGAGATGTTAAAAAATGGATTTATCATGTTAACGGCTTCGTGTTTCTCAGTGGTAATTACATTTGTGTTTACGGTCCTGTGCTTCTTCTAAATGTATTAGTATTATTGCTGAAGCACAGGTCCACACAGTTACTTACTGAAAGACCTAACTGACCGTCTGTCGTATATTGGAACTTGAGAATATTTTTCGGACCCAAGCCTACTTACTTTGTATTGTCACTTG
Organism: Microvelia longipes; assembly: GCA_018340805.1. Taxonomy (NCBI): domain Eukaryota; kingdom Metazoa; phylum Arthropoda; class Insecta; order Hemiptera; family Veliidae; genus Microvelia; species Microvelia longipes. The sequence continues at coordinate 62,108,773 of JACMZG010000008.1, forward strand.
TTTCAAATTATTTGTATACTCTTTCTATTTTTATATATGTAATGATATATTATGAATTTATATTATAAGTTTATTGTTAAAAAATAATATGTTATTTAATTTATTATTTTAAATATTTTTATAGCTTTTTTCAGACATTTATTGCGGGTTTAGGTTATGTAACCTTTCGGGGGGGGGGGGGGGGGGGGGGGGGGGGGGGGAGGGGGGGGGGGGGGGGGGGGGGGGGGGGGGGGGCTGAAGCCCCTCAGCCCCCCCTGGCTACGCCACTGCCTGATTTGAATCAATTAAATTAATAAATTACTTGAATGAAAAGCTTAAAATAATCAGAAGTGGTTCTGTGTAAGATTTAAGTGATAGGGTTAGTTAGAAGTATAA
>JACMZG010000008.1:62109992-62197492 GCA_018340805.1 Microvelia longipes
ATAACTATCCTGTTGGTTAAACTATGCCTCTAAAATTTGCAGTGCACGCACCAACTATTAAAATGGTGCAAATAACTATGTATATTAATGTTTAGATGGTTTCATGATTGGTTTCTTTAAAGGTTTTAGTGCATTTCCTTTATAAAATACAGAAAAAATACTTAATCAAAATATTTCAATCAAATTGAGATTTGGCACACACAAACAATTCTATTTTTAATAGAATTCGTCAACTTATCGAAACAAGGAACTTACTAAACAATTATAAAGCACGGCTTGAGAATCGCCATATATGACGAGCCATATAAAAACTTACTTCTTATCGTGTTATCGAAAATTTTTATGTATGTGTAGTTTAAAAGTTTGTAATAAATTCTGTGAAATAATTGCTACAATAATAAGTTAAAAAAAGAAACTGCAGTAAAGGTACAAGACATGTTTTTTAAAAGTTGTGATAAATATGTAAACGAAATACTATTGCCTTAAATATAATTTAAAATTACGAGTACTATGATTATATCCAAAAACTTTCGGTTAATTTTTCTAACATTACTAATACAAATTATTATTTGAAGGGAAAAAACTCTTATGACTTGCAAAAATATAAAAAGTTGAGTAGGGCACACAAAAAGGTTTAATTAGCCACTAGTTTTAAGGAATTGAAACAGACCTCGTATTTAAAGAATTATTTAAAGCTTTATTGGATGTGACAATTATACATTTTTTACACAAATTATAAACATTTTGTACTAAAAAGTAAAACACAACGCATTAAAACAATAGTTTGTTTACTTTTACAAGGATAAACAAGATGCTCCATAGCTAGTTAATAGAATTTATAAGGTGATTCGATTGGAGGGTTTTTATGAATAAAGTTAATTTTTTTGACATGTTAGGTTATAGTCCGGCATTGACGTCACTGCAGGAATAAATAGTAAATTTTCAATGTTGACCGCCTATACCAGGGGGGGTTAACTTAAATGAGGAAAAGTTTGGATTCGATTATCGCAAGCTACTAAAAATAGCGCTGCGGCGGACCGGTGCGGACAATTCATGAACTAACCCCAATAGCTTTCCAAAAATGACTGATTTTATTTTTATATTTAAATTTATAAATACCATGGCAATTTTTGTTTATGACAGCTACATTTATTATTATTATAAAATGATTATTTTCTGTATGTATTTTTCACAAAAACGGTTCGCCGTTGCATGTTCTGTATTTCAAAATTCAGAAACTAAAAGTAAATAGAAACTTTTTTAAAACTTCCAGGGAACGCTACTGATGGCAGATAAGTGTAAATTTCATTTAATTAATTTATTGATTTAGTCAATTTTATGTGGTAATTACATTTAATCAAATGTGCGCATCTTGCCGATGTAATTAAAATACAGGCTGCATTAAATGCCAAAATCTATCTTCTACCACGTGTAAACTTTAGCCACTATTTCATTATTACCTGATTGCAGTGGCGTAGCCAGGATTTAATTTCGGGGGGGGGGGGGGGGGGGGTTGTAACTACGCAAGCGCAACAAACACACGCGTATTTTTCTCTGTTCAAATTTATTTTAAATTCTAATTGTGACCATTTTTTCATGCAAAATTTTTATTTATTATTTTTCAAAAAACTAAAATACTCATAGTGAACATATAAAACTTAAAAATTGTGAAGTCATTTTTGAAATATTTAATAAAAAGTTCGCAAAAAAGTTAAAAATTGTATGACCGGTTGTGACCTTGGTAATAATTCTTCCTGATTTTCACTTTTATTCTTCCTACTTCTCTTACCAGGTAAACAACACAACTTAATATGGCGGACAGTTTTTATAGCTAATATTTTTTTAAAGCTATTTTAATCAAACATTCAACCAAATTTACACAATTAATGTCTAAAAGACCTTTGGAATTTACTTCACCAGATAACAAACAAGTTAAAAAAATGTTAGGAGATAATTTACCTCCTTTAATATCTGCTATGTCACCTGAGCAATACGCCAGCTTTATGTCCTCTTTTTTGGCTACTAAAGATGACATAAAATTAGTTAACACTAACATTAGTGAATTTAGAACAGATCTTCAAGACCTTCAACAAGAGGTTGCTGCATTAAAAACTGAAAACCTTAACATGGTCAACAAAATTAATTTCCTTGATGCAGAAATCAGAAAAAATAATCTTATTTTTAGGGAAATAGAATATCTACCAAAATCTAACTACAAAACTGCTTTAAAAACTTTCCTAAAGGAACACCTCAAGTTAGCTGATGATGTCATAGATAATTTTGTAATTAATAAGGTCTATCCATTGGGCCCCAGAAAACTAAGTAATAAAAGACCATTAATTGCAAACTTTCCTTGTGATGACCACATTTACATCGTTTTATCAGCAGCTAAAGAGCTAACAAACACCAAATATTCAATCAGCAGGGACCTTCCAGATATGATAAGAATTCAGGAGGGAAAGTTAAGGCACCTGAAGAAAAAAATCATAGTTCTAAAACCTGAACTTTCACCAAAAGTAAGAAACAATAGTATACAGGTAGGTGAACATGTATTTTACATGAACAATAATTTTGACATCCTGTACAACCATGAGGACGGGGTACCAGTACTAAATGAATTAGTAAGCTTTGATATGAGCAAGATCATCAAAGAAATAAAAGAATACAAGAAGGAAAAGAAGGAGGGCAGCTGACTACCAACCTCATCACAACAATTCTATAGTCAAGATATTAAAATTATTTTTTGGAATGTTTCGGGATTTAATCATTTGTATAATTTAGATGAAAATCAAAAGAAAGTATTAAATTCAAATGATGTAATTTGTTTCACTGAAACTTGGCTATCAAATCCTTTAAAATCCATCCCTAATTTCCTTAAACCTTTTTCCTTAAAATCAAGTATATCATCAGAAGCTATCAAACCGTCAGGGAGAGGGCGACCCAGTGGAGGTCTTATTGTTTTAATAAATCCTAAATATAATTTAAACTTATTCATAAAAACTCTCACTGGATTGCTTTCTCTCTTTTGGTTGGTAGCCAAACAATTAATATTATATCTATCTATATTAAACCCGATATTGATATCACTGATATCCTGGAATCCTTAGGTAATCTCACCCAATATGAGCTCACCAATGAGTCATCAAAATTAATTATAGGTGGTGATTTTAATTCTAAAATTGGTGATCTCAATCAGTTGGATGAGGAGATTACAGATGGATCCATACTAACAAGCTATAGAAGTACCTTTCTCCTAAAATAGACTCAAGAGGGAATCTTTTAAATGATTTTATGGAATCAAACAGTATGATTGTTACTAATGGCAGAACTCCTAATGATACTCCAGCCAATCAGACTTATATTTGCCACAATGGTACATCACTCATAGATTATGTCTGGGTTTCATTCAGTTGTTTGAGCATCATAAATGATTTTAAAATAAAAACTTTAATAGATGTTTCCGATCACTTTCCACTAATACTTATCCTTCAATGTCCTTCCAACACAAAACAAAATTATGGTAATTATAAAATTACAAAGCTAATCCACAAGTGGGATGAAAACTTAAGTGATATTTACAAAAATACAATTGAAACCCTACCAATATCAACTTTTTTGGATGAATCACCTGAAACTCTGAGTAATACCCTAATGACATCAATTAAATCTTGCTCTGCACAACTAAATATGAGTAGACTAATTACAATAGACCCAAATAAAGTATCGAAGCCCCCATGGTTTAGCCAAGATTGCTCTCTACATAAACGTGAAATGAGAAAATTGATCAGACAATGCAAAAAAACTAAATTTACAGATCATAGCCTAATATCAAAATTTATTTTAGCAAAAAAAATATATTTTAAAACATTAAGAATTTCCAAAAAAATCTATAGAAATAATCAATTAGAATCTCTGTCAAAATGTAAAGAGTCCAAAACGTTTTGGAAAACAGTTAAATGTTACAACCCATCTTCCTTTAAACCTAGTGTTATATCTGTTCAAAAATGGCATGCTTACCTTAAAGAAACCTACCCTCCCAAAATTTCTATAGATCTTAAATATCTAGACCCTTATCCAATCCACCCAACCTTAGATAAAAGCATAACTTTAAATGAGCTTACTACAACTTTAATGAAGTGTAAACATGGGAAGGCAGCTGGCCCTGATGGCCTTAATTATGAGTTTTTTAAAAATTTGCCTCAAAATTGGATTAATTTTATTCTTAATATTTTTAATAAAATTTTATTAACAGAAAAAATTCCTGATTCATGGAGTGATAGTATAATTAAATTTATTCATAAAAAGGTGACCAAAAAGATTTCCTTAATTACAGAGGTATAGCTCTTACAATGTTTTGTCCAAATTTTCACATCTATCCTTGCTTCAAGACTCTCAACATGGGCGGAATTCAACAATGTATTACCTGAGGAACAGGCTGGATTCAGAGATGGAAGAGGCTGTGTTGACCATATTTTCACCCTTCATGCCGCAATAAGCACTCAATTAATTAATGGATATTCTTATATTATTGTAATTTTTGTTGATTTTCGTAAAGCCTTCGATAAGGTCCCACGTGATATTTTGTGGAAAAAGTTATTTGAACTACAGATAAGTCCAAAATTAATAAGAATAATGAATAACTTGTACAATAAGGCCAAAGCTCAAGCTGAGGTCGAAGGTCAAAGGTCTGACCCTGTCGATATAACAGAAGGGCTATTACAGGGTGAGCCATTATCTTCTTTTTTATTTCTAGCTTTTTTGGCAGATATCGTGAAGTTTTTTAAAAGCAAAGGATTCAGAGGAGTCAAGATAACTCAGATAATATATTTAATAATGTTGTTATACGCTGATGATGTCGCATTCCTAGCCCATAGCTGGTCAGAAGCTCAGGATTTATTAAATACATTAGAAGAATATTGTAAAATTAATCATTTAACTGTAAATATTGAGAAAACTAAAGCTGTGATTTTTAGCCGATCTCCCAAGAAAAAGAAACTTAGACCCCTTATATTTAAATCTCAAAAAATAAGCTATGAAAGTGAGTATACTTATCTGGGTGTTCCATTCTCATCTTCCTGTAAATTTCATAAAGCCACTCAATTCTTTACCTCTAAAGCCAAAATAGCTCTTGGTAGAGTTAAATCTATACTTTATAAGTCCAAGTCAGACTGTTGGCACACTAAGACTACTTTATTTCAAAGCACTGTGAAACCAACTCTGTTATACAGTTCTGAGGTATGGGCAACAAGATACTTAGAAGATATCGAAACAATTCAATCGTCTTATTTTAAATCAATTTTGCACTTACCAAGAAGTACCCACATTATCTATTGAGACTTGAGTGCGGAATTCTATCTATTTCTTCTAATGTTTTTAAACAAATGACATCTTTATGGCTCAAAATTTCTAATATGCCTTCACAGCGCTTACCAAAAGCTTGCCTTGAAACTCTAGTGGAATTAGACAAAAAAAAATCCAACTTGCCACAGTATAACTGGGTAACACAATATAAAAATATCCTTACTGTCATAGGATCTCAAGATGACTGTCAACTAGATCATGCAAAATTTTCATCAATTCACAAGTCTTTGATCATAAAATATGAGAATAATTTATTTAGTAAAGATATAGAAAGAGTCCTTAATAGTTCCTACTCACCTTCATATCGACACATCTCATCGTTATCATCTATTTGTGAACACTATCTAGAAATGAGAGCTCCCATAATCAAAACAAGACTCATAGCTCAAATAAGATTAGCTTTTATATCCTCCAACATAATAAAAATTTTCCATAATAAAAAAATATATATTTTTGACAATTCACTAACATGTCCTCTCTGCCATCTTAACCCTGATACACTTATTCACTTTCTTAACCACTGTCCTCACTTTAATCCTCAAAGAATATTCTTACTATCTTTTTATCCTGGATTTCAACTATATGATTTATTAGTAATTAATTCCAAAGCGCAATATAATTTGATTTACTTAACTTTAAACAAAATGTTTTCTCAAAGAACAACTTAATTTAATTTAATTTTTCAGTTATTTAACAAAACAGTTTTATTAGATTTATTTTAACAGTGCTAATTTTCTTTATTTTTTAATGTTAATTATTAAATCAATCAATTAGATTTTTAATCTCTTTAATAATGTTTTTTGTTAAAAGAATCAATTTTTTCATTTATTAATTTTGTTTTCTAAACTCTCTACAATTAAAATCTTCTAAACAGAAATAAGACTAATTTAAGTAATTAATTCATTTAGTTACATTTATTTTGCTATGAGTATTATTGTCTCTTTTGCATTCAATTAACTGTTTATTTCTCCTATTTTACACATCATATTTTAATCTTAACGGAAATAAGTTCATAAAATGTATAAATATCATTTAACAACTCTATTTGTAAAGAAATTGTATTTCTATAACAAATAAAATATATTATTACTTGTTACTTTATTGTTTTTGATTTTTTCAAAGAAAATTCGCTTTAACATTTTAAAAATTAAGATAATCTGAGCTTGATATTAGTGATGAATAGAATTGAGAAACAAGCAGTAGTGTCAAGACATTATTATAGAAGAAAGAATATAAATAACTGGTCAGAGCATTTATAATTGTGTAAATTTATATTATATTTTATCAGTATGAGCTAAAGAATATTCAGTGTACTATTTGTTATTTACAGTGTTCTTTGCTATTGACAGGAGTAAATACCTTTAGGTCTTACCAAAAAGAAATCATGCAGACAATATTTCAAGTTTGCTTAGCATTCACAGCCAGATGTATCATTTTATTATTTTTTTTTTTTATTTTTATAATTTTTAATGTTGACAATTTAAATCAATGAAATAAAAACAGACTTTCTCTGATCTTGTAAACTCCCGCTAGAACAAAGTCACAATCTATAGCACAAGAATATTCTAAGCGAAAGTAAGGTGCGCACACATTTATTAAAACTAGAACTTTTTGGCTTTTAACATGTTTCATTTTAAATGTAATTCACAAAATTTTATTATTACTCGTATTTATTAAATTGAAGACCATCATGACTAAAGATCAGTATTTTTTAAACAAAGGAAGACAACAAACTCAAATAAAACATTTAATTAAATAAATATATTTTTCTCGATACACGATTTAATAATTACTTTACATTTATCAATTTATTTTCTGCTTTTAATAAAATATACAGATATTCAACATATAATTAAACATTTAAATTGTATTATCATATGTTTAAATAGTAGAATATTTACCCTTTTTTATTTAAATATATTATCTCTTTATTTAATCTCTTATATTATTATTAATTAACAAGAACAGATAATACATAAAACAGCTCGACTAGCATTAATTAAAATCTACAGTAATGCAAAAAAATAAATATCACAACAAACAGGGCTATTAATTTAACTAAAATTATTTTATTGATAGTTTTAATACATTTTTATTAATTAGATAAATACTTCTACTTTTCAGTATCCTTTAGCTAGCATTGACCTATTGTTTATACAAATGGTTTTAACTGGTGTATTAATATTTCAGTATATTAACAACTTTAATATTAATGTAATATTTTTCTTTTTTTATAGCATACAAAGGATTTTCGAAGTAGTAATTGATGTGTTTACCTTTTTGGAGAGATGGCACCAAATTTTAAAACCAAGCAAGTCTTAGTAGAAATATTTAAATTAGAATTAAAAAACAAGGGCACACACTTGATACAACATTTAATAGTAACATGTTCTTTTCCATTCTGTAGATGCAATCAAAACCCTACAACTTATTATTTTATTATTGACTTTATTGGAAAATAAACTCATTAAATAATTTAATAAAAAGATTTTTTTCCTAAAGTAAAACACAAGTAATTCCTAATAAGTAAAACATATCTATTAGGAATAATAGATGTATCTAAGCAATAAATAAATTTAATTCGTAACAACTTTTTAAATGAAATGAATACTGACTAAGGGTGCATCCTCAACCCCCAACTGGTCAAAGCACTGTGATTGTTACATTCAGATACTGACCACATTCAATCTTACAAACACATTTTACCTGTCTAGTGTAAATATTTGATAGGTTATGTTGTTGTCAGTTTTTCTGTTGAATTAAAAAATAATTAAAGAGATAAAAAATTAGACACAAAAACAGGAATACAACATGAAAACATTCTGGATATTTTTATTTGATTTTCCTGCCAGGAAGGTTTTATTATTAATAGAGTAGGGAAGAAGTGAACAAACTAATCGATATTCGAGGACGTTATTTTGAGCCCCTCTACTAATATTTTCAATTGGTGGACTTTATAAGCTTCGTCCTTGGCCAGAGCTTCTGAACCTGATCTTTGCTGTAGAAAACACCTTTCGTTCAGAGCACGTTAAGTGGTCAGACATTGCATTCATCATGATCTGTAGTCAATTAAGTGTGTGTTAACTACCTGATATGTCCCTATGTAATTAAAAACTATAATTATTTAATTATAAAAAATAATAAATATGATTTAACTTTAAAACAAATAAAATAAGTTTATAGAAATAACAAAAAAACATAAAATAACTTTAAATTTTGGCAAGGCAAGCAGAATTCAACATCTTTCCTATTTTATTACTCAAAATATGTTTTATTTTTAATAGTAATAAAACATCAATGTTTATTTGTTTAACATTAACATAACTAAATTATTTTTAACTATTATCAGCAGCCTCACAACTTTAACTTATTTATGCCAACTTTGAAATCAAACCCATTTATTTTAACACGCATATTAATTAAGAATAAAAATCAAATTAAAGCAAATAGCTACATGAAAGCCCTACCCTATACACCTAAGTAATTCTGGTAAAATGTATAAATATTTAATAGCCCTGTTATGTATTTAATAAATATTAAACATATTACAAAATAAATAAACTTATTGCTAGTTAAATTTAAAACACTATTGTTGATAATAATTATGCCAAATTATTGTGGAACAAATCACAATTATTATTACTGATTTTTTCCTCTAAATATTGTTAATAATTGAAAATAATATCTATAATACTAGTGAAGTGGAATAATAGCATAGCCTAAGATTATGCAGTATACCTAGATAGATCACTGTTAGTCTTTTTCACCGCAACAGATGGTGCTGGCAGCACTGGAACTGATTTTTTGTCAAACGAGGAGGAGTTAAGATCTTGAGCGTCACCTCTTTCAAAGTAAACATTTTTAAAACACACTGGCAAATCTCCTTAACCCTTTTTATACCTATTCCAGTCCCTTTACTAAGTTGTTAGTAATAAATTTAACACCAAATAATAAAATAGGTTTTTCAATACATCTGTAAGATCTTAAACTTAGACTTCAATGTTTTTAATCTAATTTTTTTTTAAGTAATTCATTCATTTATTACATATATCTGAGAATACAAGTAAAAAACTTGAGTTATATTTTTGATGTTATGAATAATATTTAAAATTGTTTTAAATTAGTAATACCATATTAAGGAACTGATTTTTACTTTTCCTCATTTATACTGTAGGTATATAAGAAAAGTATTGTTTGCAAAAAAATTTGAAACTGTGATGTCACCGGAATTATCCGTTTTTAAGTGTTTTTAAGGCCTCCTGAGTGGTTTTCACAAAGTTGTCTGTCTGTATGTGTGTGTTTGTGTAGACTTAATATACTTAATTATCTTTGAACATAGCCTAATCAAGTAACTAGGCAAGAAGCTATTAAAAGTGGTAGGAATTAGTTTGTACTTACAGATTTTATTATTTTTCACCCAGCAAAATAAAATGATCGACAAAAGTAATTCAGGTAAGAGAGTGCTCCACCAAACATAGAAAATAAAAAAACTAGGTCAAATTAAAATATAACTAATCAAGAACAAAGTCAATGTGATCGATTAGTATGTTGTTTAACAATTGTATGTAAAAGAAAAGCCTACAGCAATATTTATATTTCATAAATTGAGAAGATTTTCCTGCGTTAAATTTCTCCAATAAAAAAGTAAATAAATACAATTGAGGTGGCACTAAAGTGTAAGTTATAACCAGATCCAATAATTAATGAGATGATGAAATAAGCTTATAAATAAATATTTCTTATATATTTAATTATAAATAAATAAAGTTTGTATTTTTACAGATAATTAATTATTATACAACAAAGGCAGCTTTAAACCTGAAAGGTCATCATCAGTGCTTAGAACCCAATAAAATAAAAGAATAAAAAGAAGTCAAAAACTAAAAGAACAAAACAAAAACACACAATAAACATATAAAAAAAAGAAGTAAATAAATTACCACTGAGATGAGTCTATATTATTTTTTCTAAAGCCAAGGCATGTATAAGACTGGGGGCTCCTGGCGTCCCTAAGATAGAACAACAGCATGCACTTCATTTTTGTTATCAAAAATGTATTATCCTTACAATTCACAATGTGTTCCAAAGGCATGAGGTGTTCTTAAAAAGAACATTGAAACCATTACTTCTTAAAGTACAAGAAGTGACTTCTACAAGTCACTTTTTTCAAACAGAGCCTATAAATCATATACTTCACCAAGGACCTACTACTTCACAATTATATTTTTCGAGCACGAATAAGCCCGAGCAAGCTCTATCATCATGTTAGCAACAGAAAACATGAGTGTGTACCATATGAAGTTGTCTTCCTTTACTTCATCAAATGACAGCCCTTGAAAATCTTGAAAAACGTCTACAAAAATACATAAAAGGCTCTGAATGAAAGAAGCTAGTAGTTTAATCTTTAATTTTTGACTTTTCCTTTTTATTCTTTAATTTTATTGGATTTTATGCACTAATGATTTTCGTTTAGGTAGAAAGCTGGTTTTGATTTATAATATTAAATCATCTGTGGAAAAACAAACTTTATTTATTTATTTATAACCTGATAAATGTACCAATGTACATTGGTTAGAACAATATCAACATTATTTTAAAGTTAATACTTTTAATTCATGCATTTTAATAGTTTCAAGGGTTGGCCACTATAAAGTACCAGTATTCTAGTATTCCCTAAGTATTCTGTTTTCTTTTTTCTCAAACTTGGTTGAGATTCAATCAACTGTTTTTGTGAGATATTGAAACAAATATAAAGTACCTTAATAAAGTTAAAACCAAGATTAAAAATATAAAAAAGCAAAAATTGTTAATGGCAAGCAGAGCTCCAGCCCACCTCTCTCTCAACCTAAGATTGCCACTGATTTTAAAATAGTATAAGTGCCAAATCTTTAAATTGCCACTTTTTATAAAATGCTTTATTCCACTTTTATCAAGTTGCAGCTGTTTGATAGCATGCAACATTCCACAGGTGGTCTGAGAATGGAAGTATGTGACAAAGTCACTTAAGACAAATAACAATACACTAGTCTTAAATAGTTACGTCTAAGGCTGGGAAAATTCAAGGGTGATAATTATTTAGTGAGCTAAATTTTGATTGTGTTTGGTAAGAAAAAATTGTCTTAATCATCCTTGGGTGGACAAGGCTTGTCTTCCATGTTGAGAATCATGGCTGCTTCTATCTTCTTCTGAAGCCATTTCAAGACGCTTACATCACTACACTGAACACTCCTCTCATCTCCACTCAGATAGTTCATACTTTCATCCTAAATTAAATATGTTTAATGTTATTATTTTTATAATTAATTAAAATAAAAATAATTTTGACAAACATAAAACAAAACGATACCTGTCTTATTTTGAATACTAGTTTATTATCATCAATAGTAGGTACAGCCATAACATCATCTATTCTCGTAACCCATTCCACTTCATAACTACCCCATAGTCTACACTTTTCTATTAGGAATACATGTCTGAAATAAAGCAATTAAACAAATATTAATTTATTACAATACTATTAGGAATAATGAGTTTGGATGGTAAGGGATGAATACATAAAAATGTGACAGTCGTTTATTACAAACCAAGACCCTCAACAAGGAGCAAAACAATTGCCATAATGCCAAGGATTTAAGAGCAAGTTGCTCTCCCCGCGTGGTATCTTAAATACTGGTAAAGTGGTTAAAACATGTCAGAATGGGTATTTAGTCATCAGCTTCATTAGATATTATGTTTAATAGACAAAAAAATTGGGTATGTGGTACCTCGGAACTTTTCCTCATCACATCAGATTCACTTTGCTCATCCTCCCTACTTCAGACTCGCTTCACTTGTCCTCAGATAATAAATGCATCTGTTTCATTCTCAGTGATCACCCAAACAGGAACTGACCACGCACGATGCAGCTTAATTTTTATAGTCCAAAAAAACCATACATGATCTTATCATATTAAAATGAAACTTAGTGTACTTATTTATTATGTAAAGGTATACACTTGAACCAAATTTAAACTCAATTGGACAATTTTCCAATTTTTTACAATGATTTAAATAACGTACACTAGACATTTGATATTAAACTTGGCACATATGTTAGTCTTAGACATGCCTGCCAAATCTCAATCTAATTGCATTACTTTTCGCGTTGATGATTTTTCAAAATTATTGCTGAGTCATAATGCGGGTTAATGACGTCATAAACAAATTATTTTCCGAATAGCACAACTACAGAGATAGACTGATTTTTCTCAGGCATAACTGAGAAAAAGGCAGAGAGGCATAACTCTCTGGCATAAATACACTAGGAGCTATGATGATAACAGACAACTTAGCAAAAACTACTCAGGAGGCCTTAAAAACGCCTGAAACTGATAATTCCAGTGACATCCCGGTTATTTTTTGCAAACACAATACTTTTCCCATATACCTAAGGTATAAATGAGGAAAAGTAAAGCATGGGAAGGATGTTATGGTGAGAAAGGTTAGTTCCAGGTCTTCCTCTAGAGACCAGTACCAAGTTCACCTCTACCTTCTGATGTTCAATACCTATTATATTCTTTAGGTTACAAGTTTTTAAAAGTAACTTACTGCAAAGTGACCAAGACAAAAGCCTTAAGGTGAATAGGAGCATGAGCCCAGTAAATATCCCTATCAGCATAGTGTCCTTTACTCATTAAACACAGTAACTGCTGACCCATTGCCTCGTGAACTGAGTATGGTTTTAAACCCTAAAAATAAAAAAAGTAAATTATAAACAACGCTAACAATTTAAATGTTAAATGTAAACAAATAATGGATACAATCTTTTGGGCATTTATGTCATACATTAATAATTAAAATTTATGTTTTAAAATAAATAAAAAGAAACAAAGTGCAAAATTTATTCATTTTTAAAATGAAAATAATAATTTAAAAAATTATTGTTATTTATAATGTTATATCAAATTAAAATTATTACTGCTATATCCATCTGTCTCACTCTCCTTCTTACTTTGTAATTTCCTTAAGATACAAATCTATTCAGCAGTATTTGTAAATAACAATTTTTGGACATTAAAAAAATCAGCAATTTTTTGTAAATAAATGCCAGAGGGAGAAACAAGGATAGGGAGGGGAATAGGGGAAATGAAGAAACAGCGTTTATATGTAATAAATAAAGTGAACAAATAAATAACATAACTGTATTAAAAAATTAAATTACTGGGCGTGCCGCAGGGATTTATTTAGCCGCAATCAAACTTTCTTTTGTATAAAAATATTTATAACAAATTAGGTCCCACTAGGATACACCGCATACTGATACATGTTATTATTTTAAATCCCGACAAAGGTGATTCTGAGACTTTGACCAATCAATACAAATTTTATTCAGAAAATTTAATTTTTGCAGATAAATCCTCACGCCGCGTCTGGTAGTGGGTAATAATAAAATAGATGCTAACTAACCAAAAATTGATTCATGTATCTAGGCAACCGAGTTCTCAATACAAACTCTTCTCCCATTTCACTAGATCTGAAACATATTAATTTCACAATATAAATAAAACAAAAACTGTTGACCTTGCATCAGGAACAGGGGACTCCGAATCTGCTATTTAAAAAAAATCCTCAGCCAATAATATAATTTTAAGAGAAAAATAAATTCTAAATAATGTAATGAATAAAAAAAGAGAATGTGTAAAAAAATGAGAACCCCCTATATGCAACCGTTATTAACACCCCTTCAAATTGTAACTTCTCATTCCTATCATCATCAACAAATTATAAAATTTATAGAAATATATTTTACTTATTATCTAGGTCGCAGGTAAAATTTAATACACAACAGGGATCGAAGAATTTCAGCTCTTGTATTATCTTCCTCGGCTAGGCCTCGAGAGTCAATTTTAGTTATTTCCCTCAGCCGAGCCTAGGGAGCTAACTTTTTTATCTCCCTCGGCATTAAAGCCTCGGGTCATAGTGAAGTTTTCTCCTGAGGCTTTGCCTTATGTGAAAAATTGGCCTTGAGCTGTAAAACTTTCTTCTCCCCCATGCCGTGTAAATAACTATTTATCAAAGAATAAAACCTTTTAGCAGCATCAAAAGCCATAGGTATGGAATCTATGATCCCTCCAGATGGTTTAGTCATTAAGCCCATAAGTCCTTTCCCCATTCCTTTGAAAAATGTTTCAACACCCTCCTGTTGCTGCAACCCTGCTCAAAATTCATAAACATCATTAATGCTGATAAATTTTAAAAGAATAATCAACAAACAACAATATAATCAACAATCAAATAAACAACAGTCTCTCCACTAAATGTAAAATTTATTTACAGAGCAGGCTTTCAACTGTAAACAGCCATCATCAGTGCCGGTGAGGTGCAAAAGAAAACGTTAAAAATAAACGGTTTATTTTATTTGAGACAGGGGTTTAAATCTGACTGTCTTTCGTCAGATTCAAACCTCTGTCTCAAATGAAATAAACCGTTTATTTTTAATGTTTTCTTTCGCACCTCACCGGCACTGATGATGGTTGTTTACAGTTAAAAGCCGGCTCTGTAAATAAATTGTACATTTAGTGGAGAGACTGTTGTTTATAAGTAAATATTATTAATAAATAACAATAAAGTAAAAGAAACTGAATCAAACAGGCTGAATTGGATGAATAATTTAATGTGTACTCTCTATGAAACATTAATAAAACAATTTTAATGTAAGGCCTAGAACTAACAAAATGTGTCCAAATATAAAGGAAAATCTAAATATTATTAAGTAGATTTTAAATTTTAATAACACTTCCTCAATGATAATATATGTCATGAGCTTATTGACTATATGCTATGACATATAGTTACATAAAGCTTAACATATAAAATTATGAACAATATATTAAAAACAGTACAATGGCCCAGTAATAGAAAAATAACAATTACCAAAAAGATGCAAATTACAATTTAAAATATCAAAAAATTATCATATTAAATATTGATATTTCAGGAGGCCAAAGTTTTTGACATGCCAAACAGTGGAAATCTGGACTAACCATTCTAAATAAAAAATCTGGTACAGGGTACCTCAGAATTTTCCCTCATAACATCAGATTTGCTACGCTCATCCTCACAACTCTGAACTCAATTTGCTCGCCCTCTGAATATAAAAATTACTACATTTTTCTTTGACACGTATTCAGACTTGCTTTGTTTGTCCTCAGATAGTAAATATATTAGTGAATGAATTCATTTCAATCCCAGCAGTCACCCATCCAGATACTGAGCTCCCTTGATGCTCCTTAACTATTATGATCTACCAAAAACTATAGATATACTTAGAGTATTAAAACCAAAAGTAGTATACTTATTTATTACACAAAGGGATTTATTTGTACCAAATTTCAACTCAATTATGTAATTTTTCAATTTTTTAAAAAACATACTACAAGTCATTTGATAAAAATTTAACTAATGCTGATAATGAAATAAAACAAGGCACATATGTTGGTCTTAAATGACTACATACAAGCCAAATCTCATATCTGAGTTATTTATTGTTGGTTAATGACCTCATAAAAAATTATTTTACAGATAGCACAACCAAATCTAAAGATTGATTTTCGTAATAAGTATCAACTTTCTAGCATAAATAGGCTGGGGTCTATGATAATAAGATACATACACACACACAGACAGACAACTTTGTGAAAACCACAGGTGATTTAATCCAGGTTAATTTTTTGCAAACACAATACTTTCCTATATACATACGGCACAAATGAGGAAAAGTAAAAATTCAACATCCAAAATTAAAAGACTATATCCACAATTTTTTTAAATCAGAATTAACTTAGAGTAAAATTAAATAAAGGACACAACAAGTTAAACTGTGGTAGTGATAGACTATAACTAATTCTTATTTTATACTTTTTGCATTTAGTTATACAACAAAGCGAAAGCATAATAATTATTTCTTTCACATGTGTCTTTAAAGCGTGTTATGTGTGCAGTGACCTTAATACCCAACATTTATGTCTTATTGTTATAAGAGAAATTTAGTGGATGTTTATTGTGAAAAAAAAGATAGTGAGTAAGGTGCAAAAAAAGTAGCAAGGCAAAAAAGAAGAGAAAGAAATGAAGAATTAGTCATGCAAACCTGGGGTAGAGCTGCCGAAGCTGTGTTGTCCTGAGCAGCCAAAAGAACACACAACTAATTAAAAGGAATTTCACAACTAACCACTAAACCAACTAATATACCACAAATACTATTCAATTAAACATACAAAATAATAGTTTTTAAAAGAGTAACAATTCATTTTCATGTGTGCAGTGAAACCATCAATAAATCTAACTTGACAATAAATCTAATATCTTTCTAAAGATTTAGGTCTTCAAGTGGTGTCCATGTCAATGCAGATAAAGAATCTGATGATCCCTTCCACTGCGGAAGGCATCTTTGGGGATGTAGGACATCATTGATGATAACACAAAGCTGAATAAATATGAATGAATAAAAGAAATTTAGTGTAAGAGATAACACATAAATATATACAATGTTTTGGGTGGCGAGGGTTGTCCTATTATACCTTTGTCCTTTGTCTTTGAAGACAAAGATTTTAGCCATCAGAAGGGATATTAGGGTTCAAAGGTCACAAAGGGGTGTCCTGTTTGGCTGACGTGCTGACAAATAGGGGGTTTCTAAAGACATAAATCGACATAATGACATAATAAAATGACATAATCGGTTACTGGGTGCTGCAAGACCTAGTTGGAAGCTGAGATTGAGATTGCTTGCTATATTTTAAAAAAAATATAGGGTTTGGTCAGTGGGTTCGGTAATGAACTAGGCAGTGCATTTTATCATTTTGCCAGGTTTTCTAAAACCTGTTGAATAGTTTTGGAGCAAGAATTAATTACAGTTCTATAGATTATACTAAAAAAATAAATCTACAAGTGCATGCACATAATCTAACCTATTTACCGCAACAGAAGCTTCCACACACTTTCAAATCTTTACACTACAGAGTAAATAATGAAGTTAAACAAAATAAATATAGAAAAATATAAACTATGTGTAGCAATATTATCTAATTCAACTTCTAAACTTCTGCTATTTATACTTCAGATGAGATTGTCACAGAAAAATAGAGTACATAAAAGCTTTAAACATTTTTACAAATCACTCAGTAATTATCAGATCACTAATATGTTTGTTAATTCACCAACACTACCAAACAGCAAAGAAAAGGAAATGATATTTAGAAAGATAGATTTAACCACGATTAAAAAATAAGATCTGATAAATTCATTTAAAAAAATAACTTTTTCATGCTATTATTTCTATCATTCTCTGAAGAATATTTCTTTTTATGACCACCAAGATCGGTGGATCGTTTTTAAACAACCCTCATAATAACACACTTTATAGCTTTGTACACAATATTTAATCTACAGTAAAAATGTGCGTCCATTATTCAAATATATATAGTATTTACTCAATTATTGTTTTATTATTTACAATATATATATATATATATATATATATATATATATATATATATATATATATATATATATATATATATATATATTATATTACATATATATAAATTAAATAATTATAATCTAAATAGTGCCCAATAATTATTAATATTTATTAGTGATATTTCCTGCATTACTTAAGAGTAAAACTAGGAATAAAGCAGCAGTAAAATAGGTCTGACTTATGTTATACTGTTCTAAACCAATTTTTCTCTAAAAATATACCTCAAATGATTCATACACACAAATTCTCTATTAATAAGTATTTCCCTGATAGACTTATGCAAATCTATAAGGGATAAAAAATAACATCTATAAATTTTGCAGCAGATAAATTTTCTAAATATAGAAGTGTTTATTCATTAAGATAGGACAACAAGAACTAATGTTATGATATGCATAAAGTATTGAAAAATTATTAATTTTTGGCAGATCAGCGAATGTCTTTTATTTTTATACACATTTCTATTGTTTACGCAACCAGTAAAAATTTATTTGTAGTTATCCTATTTTAATGATTGAAGACAAATTGTCTTAGACCAACAGGTTGTTGTCGTGTTCATTCGAAAAAAACTAACAGGCAGTTAGTTTTTTAGAATGAGATTTTATTATATCCTCGATTACTGACACCACTGATTATACTTTAAATTTTTAGGTCTTTCATCCTAATCATTCCATTTTTATTACTTTTTATCTTCTTTCCTATCATGTAATTAATCTACTAAAGGTAGGTTTGTGAGCAGAACATTTTATAAGGGTTGCTATGCTTGCCACGCTATATCTTTTGACATGGAAAAAAGAGCTGTTTTGTTAGAAACAGCAGGTGTGCAACTTCAGAAAGAAAAAAATACCTACAGGTACTTGGGTGACGCTAAAAGATAACCATAATACAACCCCCCCCCCCGTGGGCGTGGTCTCATATATTATAATTCTTATATAAGGAATTAACAAATGCAATAATTTTCTGTGCTGCCGCTAGATAGATGCTGACAGCATTTTGTTTTTAACACGACGATATCCTATTTATCCATAGACAAATGGATACATAGGATATCTTCATTTTAAAAACAAAATGCTGTCAGCATCTATCTAGCTCTTGCCATTCTAGAGACAACTATACAAAAATGTCAACGACATTAACATAAAAGCTATAACAAATTAATATCAAAATCAAGACGAATTTTCGTAAGTTTATTAAACTTATTAGGAAAGGAACACAGCTGTGCTAAGTTATAACGACATTGTCTTAATTTATTTTTGAATTTGAGATGAGGATTCACAAAAAGATAAATGACTCATTTATTGTCGGTCAATAAATTTTGTCTTGGAAGCAGTAAGAAAGTGACTGCCATAAAGATTTTGAGATTAGCAAAAAATTTGATATCAGACTTTCTCATATTCCTCTACTTCAATACATTTATTGTTCATAACTATTATTAATTATTTATAATTTTTCCGGGAAGACATTGAATAAATAATAATATAATTCAAATTGAGTATGCAAGAATGCTATAAAATAACAATATTAAAAAGTTTTTAAGTAAAAAAAAAATTATAAACATAGTTGGTTTTGAATAGAAGAGTTACATAAGAAGTGCCACGGAGTGGGTAAAACAACCTGACTTACCTTCACCTACACATCGCCCCCTTGCAGCTGTAGGGATTTTTTTTGTTACAAGCGTTGCATTTTTTCCTTTCCAGCTGATGTTTAGTCACGTGACCATGTCAAAATATATAGCGCGGCGAGTATAATAAATTTCAGTATAATATCAGTACAATAAATAAAACGTCTTTACAAAATAATACATTTAATTAACAAAACTACTTAGAAGAAGTCTCCTATTTACCATCAAAACAGCTAAACATACAATTTCATCTAGAATTTAGTTTAGAGTTAAAATATCCTGTGAGTCAGAATAAAATAACTGATATCTCATAAACATAAGTAAACTAATGAAGATCAAAAAGAACAAACAAATATTAGGGAAATGCTTTTTGGTCAAGGTGTTCAGTACTGGTACACATACTACTAAGGAAGGATAAAACTACATAGAAACGCTACATAGATTATGTGTCTGTCATTGTCTTGTGCATTTTATAAATGTTACATATTTTCATGTGACATGAGTAAGTAGTAACCCAAAGAGTAAACCATGAAATAAAATTACAAGTGAAATTAATAAAAAAAAATAGAAGATGAAAACATCTCATACGAGATATTCCAAAAGAAAAATTAACATTGGTTTAGTCATGCCACCCAGAAACTTCTTATTATAGCATTTATATATATATATATATATATATATATATATATATATATATATATTATATATAATATATATATATATATATATATATGTGAGTGTGTGTAATGTATAGCCTTTACACATTCAGATTAAATAAGACACTGCTAATAATTACACTATTAATAATTTTTTATCAGCTATTTACAAAAAAAATCAGAATTATTAATTATCAAGACAATTTTATTTCAACTTTATTAGACTATAAATAACAATTCAATTAAAGGTTGCAATAGATAAAGTGTAAGCAAGTGTGTTGCGTAGATTAAAACTATAAATCTATTGATATATACTTTTGTAGTTTATGTACATTCCGTACATTTTTCTTTACATTAAACTAATTTTTTTGACAATAGAATTTCTGAGTTTAAAAAAAGAAGTAAGGAGAGTAAACACTAATAAAAAGGGATAAAAGGACTATTACATAGTTTCACAGAATTTAATCAAATGTGTCGAGGATCCAAATTGGTCCAATAAAAGATTTAAAATAGAAATTTGAGCCAATTAATTAACTGATTTCAATTATTTCAAAAACTATTAATTTCATATTGCCCAGTCATCTATCTTCACACTTATTTTCTTTTGACTTTTAAAAATTCCGTACCGTTAAAAGAAAACAAAAATATTTACCTGTCAAGTGTTTGATAATAATGCCAGACATGCCCAACACAGCACCAACTTCAAAAGATTTATTTGTAATGAGCAGAGTTTCAGGTAAATCAGTAACCTGCTGGAAATAAACCTTTCGTCTCTGTAAGTATTAAAAAACAACATGTTTCATAAGTTAAATAAATAACAACATGTTTAATAACTTAAATAAATAACAACATGTTTAATAAGTTAAATAAATAAACAATACAAATTTAAAGAAAATTCAAAAACAGGAGAAACAATTTTTTTAATATCTGTCTAAAAATCGATAGGATTAGGAAATTTGATTTAACAGTTAAAAGATCAATACTTAAAAATTTCTTAAGAAAAATAAAAATAAATGATGAATGATAAAAATGCTCATTAACAATTACAAAGATACTATTTCCAAGGACAGTTTCCATTCATAATATTAATATTTTCAACCAAACATAATTTTACCCACATTAGGGCCATTCAGCTTTTCACAATATTCAACCTACCAGAACTGTAATTTATAAGGATAATTTGCTATCTAGTGAGGTCAAGTGGTAATAAAAGTAAAAAAATCTTAAAATATTTGCTATCAAAGATTACAAAAAATCAAAACTAGTAAAATTCAACACAGTCCAGGAGTTGATCAACAAACTCTTGTATAGAAAGGAAAGGTACAGCCTCTATACCATCAGGGGTTTTTACAAATATTAATATTATAAATAAAATAAAAGGCCTACGCTCCGCAGCCTTGGCGCTTCACGCCTTGGCTCTAACCGGCTTCGGCACTGGGGACTGCTTCACGGTCACATGGTTGTTGTCGTATATCAGTTTGTCATATCAATAGTTTTTGTAAGTGGCATACTGCCACAATATAAGTGAATTTTCAAATGAATTAGTCAAAAAACATGATTTGTTTACATTATGTTTTATATGTCAGTCGATAAAACCAAAACTAATTCTGATAGTAAAATGTAACTTCATATTTTTGTTAAAATTACATTGCAATACATGCGTCAAAGTTTCAACCTGATCTAGGGAATTCTAAAAGGTTTGGGATTTTTAAAAATGTTTTTGGGGTCACTATAGAGGGTTAATAACATCACACATATTTCATAAACAATAAGGTTATTGGATAACCTTATTGTAATATAACCTTATTAATAATAACCTGGTTATAAGGATATTAACAAGGTTGATTTTTGCACCAAGTTTTTTTGGATCCATGAAAGCATTCGAAAGTTATCATGTCCATAGAACATCTCTAGGAACAAAAAATATATATATATATATATATATATAATATATATATATATATATATAATAATATATATATATATATATATATATATATATATATATATATATATATATATATATATATATATATATATATATATATACACATATATATAATATATATAATAGACATATATATAAGACCACCCTTCCAAAAAATCTATCCCACCCTCAATAACCAACCTATAAGCTAATTTTTCTTAGAAAATTCGCTGAAAGTGTTTACCTTTTTAAAGTCTTGCTCAAAAGGAACAGGATGAGAGAGGGCAGCAGTTATGAGAGAACCAGCAGTATTAGCACCTCCACACACATGACCCATTAGCATCAGAGCTCCTGTACACAAACCATCACTGTACTCTTCTAGCCCTTCTCCAGCTCTCTGCACGTGCTGCCCAAACAATAAAATCAAACAATTTTATTACTCAAGCACTAATATGTTAAGTATTAATAAAAATAAATAAATAATACAACAAAAAATGTAAAACTCCAATAAGGATTTTAGTACATTTAAATTAACTAGATTTTTTTATGTATTTTGCAATAAATAAGATATTCATTGCAAAATTATGAATATCTTGTGATATTCATAAAATTTTGCATTAATATAGAACTTTGACATACATTAAGGAGACAAAAATCATATTCTGCATTACACAATTGTAAAGGAAAAAAATAAATCACAATTTAAAACAAACATGAAACCATCATCCAATTGCAAAAAGAGTAATAATTAAAGGGAGTACATAGCTCGAATAATACAGGGGTCTGAAAGTGAGACAGTTTCCGTAAGGTGCCATAACTGTACTTACCCTACAATAGTTTTCCCACAGAGAGACTAGATACTCCCCCACACTTCTGCAACCCCTATTGTAGCACACACTCTACAAATGGCAGGCATTTTTTAAAACCAACACATTAAACCACTTCATTCAACACAGACAATAAAAGAATATATGCAATAGGTAATAATTAAATCTTATTTTATATTCATTTTACATAATTTAATACTAAAAAGTAAAAAAAAGTAATGTAATATTTATGTGAAATTGTAATTATTATGAACAATCAAAAAATGATGTCAGTGTATAGTTATGGCACCTAGAATGATAAGAGCTATTGTATCCACCCTCACAACAGCTCTTATCATTCCTTTTACTAATTTTATAATTGGTCAAAGTATTAGCCTCTTTGACCAATTATAAAATTGGCATATTGCATGATAAAAACTTAATATTTTTATTCTTATGAATACAGTTGAATTTATTTAAATGACACATTTGAGATGATGATTTAGTTTAAATTACTTACACTGATAAGATCAAAATTATGAGTTTGATCAAGGATATCTGGATGAGATGAATACGGGTTTGATAAAACATCTAGACCTCTGATAAGAACATGGAATTGCTGAGTTAAAGGCAAGATAATATGGCTTCGTAACTCCTCGATAAATCCACGCCAACTCATTATTCTACCTTTTTCTTCTAGATTTGCAGTTCTAAAAGAAGAAAAATTAAATCAAACAAGATTGTAGAGATTTAGATTCCACCCAAAAAAAATGAAAAAATGTGAAGAAATTGAATGAAAATAAACAATTAGAATCATAACATATTAGAAATAAGTTTCTAAGAATAAATAAGAAAATCCTTTAAGTCATCCCCCCAACTTAGGACTGAGACATTCAAAAAAGGATTTTAACTAAGATTCAGGTCATACAGGTTTGTCCAACAGATCTGAATGTTGAACCATCACTATATACTACTATAATACAAGACACGGCTAAAATCAGTTGACAGCATGGGAAAATAGTATTGAGGAACCAGTAAGGTTGGCTTGAGGGCATGGTTTAAACTCCAGAACTAACCTCATTAGCTCCCTCACATTATTTTACCACACTGTCAACTGATTTTGGCTGTGTGTCATATTATAGTATTTTATAAGATTGTTTTTTTTCTCCTAGAATCAAGAATCAATCAATTTGAGTTGTTAGTGGTGAAACCTCACATTGTTCACAGATGTAAATAAACTTCTTTGTCTGATTTTAAGTTTCCCACTAATAAATGTATGGTTTTGCTTTAATCTTCTTAACTAGTTCTTTATGTTTTACATGTATAACAATAGGTCAGAAGTCTAAAACACAAAATTCTACAGATGCCAATATTTTTAAGATGGATTTTAGAAATCATAATGAAATTAAGTGGATCTATTAAACACATAGAGAGGATCCTCAAAAGTCTACATGATTAGTCTAATAGAGTATTTTCATTTTTCCAACAAAAAAAAATTCTTCATAAAATGATTAAATGTGTTTAAAAAATATATTAAGCTTTAAAAAAAATATTTTATTTAATTTTAAATAGTCGAAATAAACATAAAATAGAGGAGAGGGGGAATGGGTGCGAGAGTGGGGTGAAAACGGAATGGTCTAAAGGTTGGGTCGTTTAAGGACAGATGGGAGTTTTAGTTAGGAATATTGTAAGGTCAACAGTTGTTTACAGTTCATTATAATATAAAGACGACTAAAACAAAACAATTCCGTGATCCAGGTAATACAATGCTTAAGGAACGTGATGGCTACAGCTGTCAGTATCATCTTTATGATAGTATAGAATTAACTCTTATGAGTGTTGCTCTAGTGAATATTATACTATATGGCAATATTCATACGTCTGACGTTACACAAGCAGTTGAGACTGTTTTCCCCGCCAAAAGAACATATTCAAATATAATATTTTTCATTTTTTTTGCTGTATCATCAAAAGTATAATTTTTTCATTCTAATATTGTACAGAGTGTTCTTTTATAGGACGTACTAAAAGATAATGCAATAAAAAAATTGTGCAAATACTCTATTGATAATTTTTCCTGATTTTGTATGTGTCAATGACCCAGCAAAATAGGTTAACAAGGCCTAAAAAATTCTTCTAGGCAGCTCATGACTGCCTGAAACAATTTATTTTAATATTATGTCAGGATAAGAAAGAGAGGTCATTCACTTTTACTTAAATATCGACCACTATTGAATCTATTTATTACAATTACATGGGGCAAGTAACTTTATTCAGCAGGAAACTTATTACATGAGGTGAGTGGTGGGGGTAACTAATCAGGTGAAACATCATAAAAATACAGTTTATTGTGTCACTCTTTAGCTTGTTCAGGTTACTTCAACAAGCTATCACTTAAGAATATACATTTATGAACTTAAAATTGAACTAAAAAAAGAAAATATTAAAGATACTGTATTTTTACTAAAATACAGCCAGAAAACGGTGCATCTATGAGTGTGTATGTGAATGAGTATGTAATAAAACTGAATGAACAAACAAAAAAGAGTACATTTATTTTGTATCATATTCACATGATTATAACCTAAATTACTCATAAAAGAGAATAACTATCAGGTCAGTGTATCAGCTGTAGATAAAATTATAAATAAATTACTAATGTTTTGTCTACTAAATAATTCTTTTTTTAACTAAATATTTAAAGCATGTAATTATTTAGTCTTTAGTAGAGGGAATTACCTCTATGTATAATCAAAATGTAAATCATTAAAGGTAATTTAAAAATAATAATTATACAGTCAGTTCTTTATTTTATGGATGGTAGTTTCAAATAAAGTGCACAAAGGATTATAAAGAAGGTAAAAATCAATTGTACTATAAGGTCATCACCTCACCGAGGTGATGAGTAAATTTTCCTGCCATGAATGACCTTTATGAATTGTAACTACACTCATCTTGTATTCATCAGATGTTTTAAACTTATCAGATGAGCACCTACTGAATAAATTTACACACCCGTGGTAAAAAAAATGATACGTTTTAACACATAAAAAAATTTTACCTGAGATTGACAGATTTGATCTCAGCATGAGTTGAACCGATGAGATCGATAAGGTAATGGAGAAGATCATGAGCAAAACATTTACTTTTAGAATGTTGTAGTGGTTGAAAGCTCGAACCACAAGATGAAAAACTAAATTTAATACTAATAGGTGATATATATAAACTCTCTATAACTATCTTATTTTCATCAGCTGGACCAAACTAGAAAACAATACAAAGCAATTAGAAGAGTAAGCATACTCTGGAGGATTTTCCTGCCAAAATTTAATTTTCAGAATAAAATTTTTATTGATAGGTTAAGGTCATGGAGGGCTGAGGTATGCATCAACTGAAACTTGGTCGAGATAATAATAACAGTATCTGTTGTGTCAAAGTGAGTACCTGGACCTGGAGGGACCTAATTTTTTATAAATAATTTTTATATCACAAAAGTTTGACTGTGGCTAAATCTCTTTCGTACGTCCAGTAATGTATGTATTATTAATTTTGTAACTTATGTTATTCATTAGTTTATTTCATTCATTAAATAAAATCTCTGTTACTTCACTCCCCTAACCACTCCCTATCCTTACATACACCCTCCTCACTCCCCCTATATTTTTTTTAAAAAATGTGACAAATCCAACCAATACATGTTTGTTTCTTTTATAAATTTATATTTAAAATTATTAATCAATATGAAATATACAATAATAGGTAGTTATTAATTTTTTTATTCATTATTTCCTAATATTTTATTTGTTACGTTATTGTGAACACACATACACATTGACACATACACACATATATATAGATTTACAACACTAATAAAGAATTTATATATATATATATATATAATATATATATATATATATATATATATATTATATATATATATATATATATATATATATATATATAGTATTATATATATGCAGAGATTCCTGGGGCACACCTCATATAACTTTCTGAGGCGAGCCTGATAGAGGGCTAAAAGAAAATCATTTTTAATTTGTAACTTGAATTAATGGAAACATTACACGATGGGGCATATATAACACTGCATTAGTGGGCTTGAAAAATCTTTCTAAGGCTATTTGAGCCCTGCTTCACAAAAGTAAAATTCTTATAGTAACAAAAATTGTAAAAGACAACTTGTAATGACAAATGTACAAGGATACAAGATACATTTAATTCATAAATAACATTTTCTCGTCTACTTCAATTAAATTTAACTTTCACTTGGAAAATTATTACCCAGGTAGACTGGGTAGACTGGATTACAAGTTCATTTTATTAACATAAAACTTAGTTTTTATCATCAACTTTCAGTTTATTAGTAATCTAGTTATCAGTATGAGTTTTTAAAACGTTTTTTTACAAATATTATTTCTTGTATTTTTGAAATAATTTACTCATATGAATGAAACTGAGTATTAATAATATTTTGACATATTGTTAACAAAAACTCTTGTAGGTTACAATAATTTGTAATAATATTATAATATGACACACAGCTAAAATCAATTGACAGCGTGCCAAAAATCTGTGAGGGAAAGAATTCTATTGGTCCACGCTCCTTCCCCCTCCACCTCATGCCAACCTCTGTACAAAAAAATACCTTTTTCGTAAATAAAATCATAAAAAGGAACACTGGTTGTAAACATTTGTAACCTCCCGTCGCTTTTATTTCCCTTATTGTGCATATTGATCTGTTTGAGTTCGTTTCGTTTCATTCCAATCTGTTTAATTCATCCAATTATTGCCGAGTTGTAATATGATCTGAGTGCCTATATTTGACGCTTGGACATTGACGTATTCTTAAGCATTTCTTGCTATTTGAGTGCAGAGCAGGATCTATTATGATCCATTGTTTTTTTAAACAAATTCCTTATTTATACAGTATTACAATATTATATTAACTATATCTATATCAAAGGATTTACGTAATTAATTTAACGTGGGCTTTGGTGAACTCACACCGGATGGCCAGTCCGGAACCCACAGAAAAAGGGATTCCTTTGATAGGAATCCTGGCCTAATTAAGTCTGAAAGATATCAGGTGTTAATCAGAAAACATAAGTAGCATTCAGAGTTTAATACGTTTATTGATAAATGTAGCTGACATATATATAAAATAATTTATAATTAGGTGTATGCTTAACAGTCTAGGTAAGATCAGTCATTCCTAAGTTACCCAATATACTATGACATACAAACGGGTAAACTCTACTAAGACAAAGAATTTACAGGTCGCTGCGACGATAAATGTGAGGAGCATCTTATCTCTTACTCGTTTCTCAAGCTGGTACTAATTGGTTACTGAAACCTTACTATTAAACGGACTATCTGATTACTGTATTGTTTACTACTTTAATAATCTTCTATCCATTCTTGACAACTCTCTTCGATTACTCTCCTATCACTTCTCGACAACTCCCTATCACTCTTATCATTGACAACTCACCTCGATTACTCTCTTCGCCAACTCTCCTATCACTACTCACAATCATCACTCCCTACACTGTTGACATCTCGATTACTTCTCTGATGTTACTCGATTGGTTCCAGAGCTAGCTTAAAGCCAAGGGTGGTAACCCTTCCAGAGACCAATCATATCGGCCGTGTGCTCATTGAAACATAATCTAATTGGACATGTTAAATTCACGGGTTTCACTCACACTCATTCACACTGACATAACAACGCATTCATTTACAGGCTTTCAAGGTTAAAAGAACATGTTAATTAAAAACATCTGCCGATGTTATCTCATAGAAGCATAATCTATTTAGACATGTTAAATAGTCACCTCATTCACCACACTCATTCACACTGACATAACAACGATTCATTTACAGGCTTTCAAGGTTAAAGAACATGTTAATTAAAAACATCTGCCGATGTTATCTCATAGAAGCATAATCTATTTAGACATGTAAGTCACGGGTTTCACTCACACTCATTCACACTGACATAACTACGCATTCATTTACAAGCTCTCAAGGCTAAAAGAACATGGTAATGAAAAACATCTGCGGATGTTATCTCGACCCTGAGATTGTCCCAACTCAGGATGATCTCATCCTTCAAATATGTTGTGTTCAAACTCAATAACAAACTTGATAACAAGCTTAACCAATGCCCGTGTTATAATATCCCCGGTAACAAAATTAAGCCAAATTGGGAATGGCTGTTTGCCGATTTCGACTTAACCCAGGGGTATGGCATAGCAACATGAGCAATAGACCTAACCTGACTGACCCTAGAAGCAATTTTCCCCTAGCAAAAAAAATCTATACAATAGTAACTATGCTAGAAATAGTAATACATGTAAATGTTATAATAGAAAATTAATAAAAAAAATATTTGACAACCTAATCACCCGATTACAACAATCTGCGACAAATAGGTAGAACAAAACATAATTGTATAACCTAAAGTTCATAACACATAAATAGTTTAACATAATTTTAAATGCAATTAAAATAAATATGTAAAGTAATAATAAATCAAATAGTGATTAAGTAGTTATTTGGATCCAATATTAGTTTGGAATATAAACAATAAATATAGAATATAGATACAATAAAGAGTACAAAACATAAATAGACAATAAATATTATAAAAAAAAAATGAATAAGCATTTTATTCCCGAAAAAATAATAGTTCAACTAAGTATACAGGTAAAAAGATTATTAACCCTTTTGAACTAAGTAGTTACACAACGTTATCTAAAGTAATACAAATAAACATTTAACATAATTAGTTATATACAGTTCTCCTTATCAACATGTATCATTACATACAATTCAGAAGGTTCTGATTGTCTATCCTGTCTCATCGATCCCCCATGAGTATCGGGATATCTGGTCCACGGTTGGAGGAGGATACGCATCGTCAATGGTAGGTATGGAGCGGCATTGGTTGCTTCGTGGCGTTGAAAGGACGTTCGAACAGCCCGTACGGCGGGGATGGACACGTCGCGCCGGTTCCTAAGTAGTAAAGTAGTACTAGCCCCAAGATACCGAGCAGTATGTTATGTCATCCGAGATGGACATGAAGAAGTAGTGTGGTAGTCTTGGACTGCTGTCGTAGCATCCTTGCTGCATAATAAGTTTATCAACGGAAACTTTTGGATATAATCTCGCACACCGAGAAGTGGGCTTCCTTCTGAGGTTCTCCTGCGTCATTAGTGCATAATATGTTTGATCCGTGGTGACCAGGATATAATCAAAGTCTGGTAACAGAGTAAGAGTTCTCTTTCGTACTGATATCATTAGGTGGGAATGCAAACCCCGGGACAGAGCTGCTACCATTGTTCGTTGTATCGGTGGTACAGTTAGCGTCAAATATAGCCTATTATCAGCGTATACCAGGCCAGTCTGCCCTAACTGAAGTAGAACAATACAGGGTCAGTTGTTGGCTCATTAATAAATCTAGGCCTGCCCTGGTTATATTGCGCTGTATTCCCTGTAGGTTGCTTGAAGCGTAGAAGGCGTAATTTTGCCTCGTAGCAGAGGTCTCCGCATGTATGGCACTATAAATCAGGTCAGACACATAAGATATGTCTGTAAAAAGGATATCAGTGGCAACTGATAACGACCTGGTATATGAAAAAAAATTCATGAAAAATAACTGATCAACCTATGGCTAAGCTCTGACAAGTCTCTGTTAGTCTTAAGGTTAAAGTCAGTAACAATATTAACCAGTCTCTCATAGTCTTTTAGTCGTATAAACTGTCTTTTCTAGCAAGTGAGTAATGGTCATATTTCTTGTGTTTTTGTCATATTTTCATTTCCCCTTTTCGAGACAGGGAATGTATGCTAAACTAGTAGGTTATGTCTTAAGGCGCGCTACATTAACTTCTAGGTTTGACTAATACCACCAATTTTGTTCATACCGGAGCGATACCTAATTATAATATTGACCATCGTATAGTAAAATATTACAGTCACCTTATAATATTGTTATTTAAAAAAACTTTTTCGTAAGGGCTCTCCGCCGGAACGAACACAGGTCTCTAGGCTAGAGGCTAGTGTATCCCCGTTCTATTTCACCGGGATTTGTTATCTACTCATTAATTATGCTCTATTGAACACGACTTATTTTCATTGACTAGATAAATCATCTAGTCTCTCATTCTGTCTAGAGATAAAGACATAGCATTATAGGGAGGGGTGAGGTCTTTTCTATTTATTACGACCTTAGTTCGATTAAGTCGTTCGGCTAAGTGTCGTCGTCGTGTTTATCGATACGTCTGTACATCGAAAGGCTCGATGAACCTATTTTTGGAGCTCTTCATCTCTTTGATTTAATGTAGAAATTCGAGAGGTATTCATTTCTTTTGTAGTAGGTTATGTTTTAAATTCTATAATGTTCTATAAAATCTGTTCTTATCTGCTCGCTAAAGAGGTGAGCAGTTGCTTAAATTATTTTCCTAAATCAGTATAATGACTCACGTATCTAAAATTACATCATTTAATTAAAGTTACCTATCCTAATATTAACCACAATGCGTACATAGTGTCCCGAGTTTATTATTTTATTAAATATATCTGTTATATTAACTGATATTATACTTTATGTGTTACTTATACAAAGTCGATTCGAATTTATATCGGCTCATTCCGCGCATTTCAGTTCGAGTTTACATGTTTGATTTTCATAATTTTAATTTTATTATATAAGTATTTATACCACTAGAGAAGGTCTGGGTGTTCCCCTGACCAATTTCTTCGAAGTGCTTTTACTATTACATCTATCATTATGGCACTTAATACCGTGGCCACAATGTTTCAAATTATTTATTTACCCGTCTTTAAACGTATAATTTTCTAGGCGAAGTTGTCTTTGAACATATTTATACGTTGTATGTAATTTTCTCTCTCTAGGCTTTCCGGCATTACTCGATTTATTAAAATTATTATTAATTAATTAATAATAACTGAATAATCTTTTTCTAATATTCACCAAATACTAACCGCTAAGTATCTTTTCTGCCCATGTCCAGTATTGTTCACTGGAAGGCCCTTTATTCCACGAAGGCCTAATTTGCTGTAGGCCTTGGGGATTATGCTTGCCACCATGGCAATTTTGCCGACTTAATTTATTTATTACTAAGTCGCCTTCTTCCGATTACTTACCGATGTACTAAATTAACATCTAAATTGCGGCATCGACACTCAAAAGTCGGTAATTCAAAAATTCGGAAGAAAATGTCTATCTTTTAAGACATATATACACTAAATAATACTTAATTATTGATTAATTAATTAAGTGATTAATTTATCTTTATCGTCCTAGAAATCGCAGTCATAATCTATCTTATACTGTGACCCTAGGCAATAACAGGTCTGCCATTGTTTGGGTTTAGGAACATTTATTCCTCTTCTTTTACCTCAAACCAATCGTACCTGTATAAGTCCAAATACTTATTGTTTCAAGTATCTTATCTTTCAGCCCTGCCGTTAACCTTCAGTGATATCAAAGACATAATCTTATAGGGACGGTACAGCAATATTAGTATGTTTTGAGTGATACACATTCATTGCGAGCCTTATCTAATTTCTTTTATTTTTTATTTATCATCATCATTGAAATACATTTACATTAATAAGCGGTAAACAGATACGCATTTAAATTCGAATCAACATTAAATTATATTCCTACTTCTAATTTATTAAAGAAAATTCTCTTTGTAAGGGTTTACTTTTATTAAGATTAAGCTTTTAATTTGTTTATTTCCTTTTGAGACCACTGTCTCATCCGGGTTTAATCTATGTTTTATCTGGTTCCCAAAATACATTCTAAAGTAGCAACATCGAATGGTGATATATTATATTGGAATTATATATACATATATTTGTTTTTAATGATTCAACTGCCTCATCTAATAGTGATGCCTGACCTTCTATATTTTTTCCCCTAAAGAACAGGTCACATTTAAACACCGGCCTTATAGTGTGTCCTCCCATCCTCTTAAAAGTAAATGAGAATTTGTGGACGAATGTTCTAAAATGTCTTTTTGCGCTTTAAATTGACCGACTGCTTTCCGCAATTGTCACGTTGTATCCTTAGATTTTTCCTTTTAAAATTTTCGGACCGATATCGCATGTTGCATCAACCGAGATACATTTCTCGTTTATTCATATACCTGGGCAACTATTTGAGATATCAAATGTTTTTTCTTTTTAATCTCCGTAAGTTTTGCGTCGAGTTCATTTTGAACTATGAAACAAATTAGGGCTAAAATTAGCTTCATGTCTGGTCAGTTTTCTTTTTAATTTCTAGTTGATATTTTAAGACTTAATATTTACTTTATCACCCAAAATTTCAACTTAAGGTCCTACCTCTAAATATCCTACCGACTGCGCCACTTTAACCGTGGGGCTTTGGGTGAACTCACACCGGATGGCCAGTCCGGAACCAGAAAGGGGATTCCTTTGACTAGGAATCCTGGCCTAATTAAGTCTGAAGATATCAGGGTGTTAATCAGAAAACATAAGTAGCATTCAGAGTTAATACGTTTATTGATAATGTAAGCTGACATATATATTAAATAATTTTATAATAGTAGGTATGCTTAACAGGTCTAGGTAAGATCAGTCAGTTTCCTAAGTTACCCAATACTACTATGCACATACAAACGGTAAACTCTACTACAAGACAAAGAATTACTTACAGGTCGCTGCGACGATAAATGTGAGGAGCATCTTATCTCTTACTCGTTTCTCAAGCTGGTACTAATTGGTTACTGAAACCTTACTATTAAACGACTATCTGATTACTGTATTGCTACTACTTTAATAACTCTTCTATCACTTCTTGACAACTCTCTCTCGATTACTCTCCTATCACTCTCGACAACTCTCTATCACTCCCTATCACTTTGACAACTCCCTCGATTACTCTCCTATCACTTCTCGACTCTCTCTATCACACTCGACAACTCTCTATCACTCCCTATCACTGCTTGACAACTCACCCTCGATTACTCTCCTGAACTGTTACTCTCTCGATTGGTCTCCAGAGCTAGCTTAAATAGCCAAGGGTGGTAACCCCTTCCAGAAGACCAATCATATCGGCACGTGTGCTCATTGAAACATAATCTAATTGGACATGTTAAATTCACGGGTTTCACTCACACTCATTCACACTGACATAACAACGCATTCATTTACAGGCTTTCAAGGTTAAAAGAACATGTTAATTAAAAACATCTGCCGATGTTATCTCATAGAAGCATAATCTATTTAGACATGTTAAATAGTCACACTCATTCACTCACACTCATTCACACTGACATAACAACGCATTCATTTACAGGCTTTCAAGGTTAAAAGAACATGTTAATTAAAAAACATCTGCCGATGTTATCTCATAGAAGCATAATCTATTTAGACATGTTAAAGTCACGGGTTTCACTCACACTCATTCACACTGACATAACTACGCATTCATTTACAAGCTCTCAAGGCTAAAAGAACATGGTAATGAAAAACTTCTGCGGATGTTATCTCGACCCTGAGATTGTCCCAACTCAGGATGATCTCATCCTTCAAATATGTTGTGTTCAAACTCAATAACAAACTTGATAACAAGCTTAACCAATGCCCGTGTTATAATTAACAACTTTAACTCCACTTAATTCATACTTCCCGATCAAATTTAAAGCAACACTTAGATGGTAAATTTATAAGATACAACAATATTCCTACTTAAAATAAAAAAAATTTAAAAAGTAAAAAATACGATATCAAATAAAAACAAATAATAAAATTCAAAACATAACCTGACTTACAGTGTTGCTAGAGTAGAGAATTTTTTTGTTACTTAAAAGAAGGGATTTTTTTGTTAAAAAAAGAGGGTTGAAAGCATTGGATTTTGGCGGGTTGTCAATTGTTTTTAGCCGTGTGTCGTATGTAATTTAAGGAATGGGGCCCAGGACCATGTGTAACCTCATTGTTATCACCTCCCTGAGTTTTAAGGTTTAAATCAATCCTATTAAAAATGACACATGTAATAGTGAAATTCTAACTTTTTAAAAACAAAACAGATTGAAAGGAATTTAAAATGTGTTTTACTTCTAATAAAATATTAACTTGTTTTGAATTGAGTCTTTTGATCATAAGTCCTCAAATATTGCAGA
Organism: Microvelia longipes; assembly: GCA_018340805.1. Lineage (NCBI taxonomy): Eukaryota > Metazoa > Arthropoda > Insecta > Hemiptera > Veliidae > Microvelia > Microvelia longipes. The sequence continues at coordinate 62,145,069 of JACMZG010000008.1, forward strand.
TCAGCAAGTGACCCACAATAGAGAAAAGGTGGAAAACCCTTGAGTTAAATAAGTCATTACATACCCAAGAAGTAGAAGGCTGATGCAAAGCTGCAATATCAGATCTTATCCTTATAGCTGGTTTGATTTCAGGTATCCAAGGATTCAGCATATTACATAGTGACATGATTAATGTTTTATCTACTTGTAAACAAAATTCTTGAACTACCAGCCTAATAAACCTAATCAAATATATCACAATAGATTTCAAATAAATAAATAAAATTATTAAGGTACAAATGCATAAAGACAGATGTATGTGTCCTGCAAATCATGTTGTTTCACTTTTCTAGGGAACAAAACTATTTACAGACATACAAAGAATTAAGACATAAGAGAGTAAATTTAGGCATGATTCCCTGAGCAATCAAGATGATTCCTGAGGATAAAAACTAAGAAAATGATAAAAGTTAAGTCTCAAGATGAAGCCAAAAGACTTAAAATTTAGTTCTTGAGACATAGCTGAGATAACCATGCATTTCATTCCTGAGGCAAAGTGAGGAAATGAATTATTGCTTTGAGAATTATGCCATTTTATTCTTTTGGTCAGTACAAGAATTTACTGTCATGAGGGACAAACAAAACACACAAGTATAATATATAAAACTTAATTTGAATACAATAGATCATAAAAATCAAATTACATGGTAAATTTACATTTTAGAACTCTAAATAGCGCTGTTGAGTACCACACAATAAACAGCTACAACCACATCTCTCCACCAAACATAGCCGGCTTTCGGTAAAATACCATCAACAGTGCAGTTGGGTTGTGGGTGGAACAAGCTTGCCCAGTTCATTGATTAGAATATATATACAAACATATATTTAAGGAATAAGCAGTAGATGATCTCCTAATAAAAAACTGTTTTGTATTTAGGGGGGAAATTAAGCTTATTGACCTAGCTAGTTCTGGGTGAATCCACTTAAAGTGACACCTGATGCACATGATTTCATTCCTTCTCCCTAAAGAGTCTTCGGACTAGGAATTCTCTATCTAGTTCGACTCTGTAGTTCACTATATTACTTTATGGTCGAGTCAGCTATTAGTCACATGACGAGCTTGTTCCACCCACAACTTGACAGCACTGTTGATAGCATTTTGCCAAAAGCTGGCTATGTCAATAAAGTATGTTAAGTGGAGAGAGGTGGTTGTTTTTGTTCATTAGGTTTTTGAGATTTCCATCCAAATCCATCATAATTATCATCTAGAATAACTTATTTGAAACTTTAGTTTAGACAATGAAAAATAAACCAATTAATTTCATACAATATTAACAATATACTTATGGTTGCAAAGTAAGTATAGAAATAACGAGCTGTCAACTTAAATCTTTATAAATGATTAATTTTCATTTAAATTAACTTGACCAGACAATAAAATCAGGAATTGATGACTCTTTGTGGCTTAATAAGAGTGTCATGTAACACTTTACAATCTGAAAAGCAGACTGTAAACTAAAGTGATATAAAAATGTATACAGTGGAGGTAGGGATGAGGCACACAGTGTTCCAACTCACCCGGAATAAGCTCTTTTTGATGAACTTTTTGTCAGTTCACCTTGCCCCACATTTATAAAATAAGTATTTCTTCATTTCCAAGCTGTTAATTAATTATTTTAAATTTTCATAAAATATAAATTATGTGCTATTTTTAACTAGACTTTCATGATAACCATGACAAGCAGAAATCTAAATTTAATTTGAATTTTTATTTGTGTTTTTGCAAATTTATCCTATTTTCTTTAAAAAAATTATTAACAATTTTATTAAAAATTAAATCGGGTCCGGGAACCTTGGAACTTTTCCTCATCAAATCGGATTTGATACACTCATTCTCCCTACCTCAAACTCATCAAAATGTACAAGGTGTTATATACTGCAAGATATTTTCAGACTCGCTTCGCTCGTCCTTAAATAGTAAGTACATCCGTTTAGTTCACAGCGGTCACCTTCAGCAGTGAAATAAGTACAAACAATGCAATGTAGCTTACTTGTACACTTGTTGATTTGGCTGATTTCTTTTAAGAACAGTAAATTCTATACATGGCTTGATTCCAACTTTTCTAACCAAAGCAGTTGGGATAGATGAAGGGTGTAGAACTATCGGAAATATAGCCTCGTTCAGCTGATTCTCTACCTAAACATAGCATTGAGCTCATTATTAAACTATATAAAATTAAACATGGAGGAGTACAAACTTATAGAGAAGCTTGCAGCTTAATTTTACACTAAATATAAATAACAGAAAATATTTTAATATGGTTTCATACAACAAGCTAGTTTTTTTGTTTATAAAAACAAAGTAATAAGCTTTTCAAGAAATATAATAGGTATAGAATGTCGGAAGGTTTACAAGAGCATCAAACAGAAGGTAGGGGTGAACTCGGTACTGGTCTCTGGTGGAAGCTCTGAAACTAACCCTCCTCACCATAACATTCTTACCACTTTTTTCACAATGAAATCATCTTGTTCTTTATTACATTATAATGACACGAGTATCTACTTGACTTTGGTCATTATTATATAAAACAAATATTTGGATAAATCAGTAAAGTGTAAGGAGTAATTCGCTAAAAAATGACAAAAGTAATTAAAAAACTGACAGGAGTGTAACCAAATTACATACTAGCTCTTCTGTTACAGAACTAACCTTTTTTGGTCAAAAATAATAAATCACAGGACTTTCTTTCTTTATATTATTCTTTAACTTTATACTTAGCCTAACATTTTTTTATTTAACAAAATATTCATGGAGCATAGCAGACATCTTCTGGCTATCACAAGAATATGATTACACAAAAATATTAAAAATATATTCGGTAAAATGTATATAAGCATGAAAATTAAAATTAAATAAGCCAGCCTGCCTAGGGAGCTTCGACCCAAATTATATATATATTTTTATAGGCATGAAATACTTAACCTAACTATTTACTTTTGATAGATCAGGAAAATTCTACTTTCCTGTTTATAAATAGAAAAGTTATATTTTATACATGTTTTATAAAAGTTATACATGTTATATTTTTAAATCTTTATAGAATGAAGCAATAAGTTTGATAGAGCTTACCTGTATTCTATGTAATTTACATTGGAAGAAAGTATAGTGATTCGATTTTCTACATTGAATCCATACAGCAGGTCTATAAGATCTTCTCAACTCTCCGAAAAATGGTTTAGTCATGTGCATCTTTTCAAAATCCACCTGATAATAAAGGAGATTGAAATAAGTTTAAAAGAATAGTCAGGGGAAGAGTAATGATGCATTATGTTAAGTCAATATGTCTTTAAGCAATAACACAATATGGCTCTTCGGGGCCTCTTTGCCACTCCACAGCCTTGGTGATTCATGCCTCAACCGATATGTGGCGTCTTCGCTAGGGGCCACTTCACGGCCCTCCACCTCCTCGTGGCCACATGTTTATTGTACTCTATTAGTTCATAATATTACTGGTTTATATAAGAGGCATACTGCCACGATTTACGCGAATTCTCAAATATATTAGTAATAAAACGTGATTTGTTTACATTATGCCAACCATTCAATGTTTTGTTTGACATATATATGTCAATCAATAAAACCGGAACTAAAACAGATAATAAAATGAAACTTATTTTTGTAAACCATACTTTGCTCTTCCTTAGAATATGAAATCACCAAATTATATATGATACGACAAAAACCATACTTGTCTCATTGAAATGAAACTTTTTATACTTATTTATTACATAATGAGATATACTTGAACCAAATTTTAACTCAATTAAATTATTTTTTTTAATTTTTAAAGATTTTTTAAAAAGTGTACATGTTATTTAATATAAATTGAACTACATAAATTGAACACTGATAATGAAATGAAACTTGCCACATTTGTTGGACTTATATATAACAAATCTGTTATAATAATAAATACATTATGTAAAATAATACAAATACAATGTTAAATAATAACATTTTTCTGTTTCTGTTTGAAATTACAAACTTTTTGGTACGCAATAATTACGAGTTAATGACATCAAAAACAAATTATTTTCTGGATAGAACAACTAGACCTGCAGATTGATATTGGTACAATGTTTTAACTCTCTAGCTAAACACTCAGGTAGCTACAATAATAACACATACAGAAAACTTTGTAAAAACACTGCAAGGTGTTCTGTGGAAGGTGGTCTTAAAATCACCTGAAACGGATCATTCTTAAGAAATTCTGGTATTCATTTTTTTACAAACACAATACTTTTCCTATACACCTATAGTATAAATGGGAAAAAGTAAAAATAATAAACAAAAACAAAGCAATTCAATTAACAAATTTAGTGTACAGCTTTGTTATTTTAAAACATATTTATTGTGTGTCTATAAAGTAAATTTTTTATTTAGATTTAATACACATTTAAAAACTAAAATGTAAGGCCTCACCTTAAGCCAAATATTCTTAAGTGCAAAATATTCTAAGTACATATAAATATAGTAAGAACAAAACATTTTGTTCGTACAGAGAGATTTTTTTTAAAGAACTGTGTTAAAGACTTTTCATTATGAAAGTGATGCTTATGAGGTTGTTTGAATGACAGATGTCGAAAAGGGGGGATCAATTCTGTTTGATTTTCTTGATATTTGAATAAATTCGTTACACAGTGATTTTTGTTCTAAAGAAATTTGTAATAAGGTTTGACAGAATTTCCCAAAAAGATTTATACTGCTACAGGGAGAACTAAGGTAGAATAAAACAGTGATAAGGGGTCTGGTAGTGTGGCAATATCCATTAGGTACCATAATAGTACTTACTCTATGGAGACTAGAGACCTCCACCCCTCTATAACCTTAACAGTGCACAAATTTATAATGCACAAACTCACAGGATCTAACTGAAATAACATTGGAAGGGAAATCACTAGAAGCTGATACATAAACAAACCTCTACAAACAAAACTGAAAACAATGATATACTAAATCTATACAACTCGGTGCTGTATAGCTAAATGTGTATTGTGTAGTGCCAAATGTGGCTGCAGCACACAGTGTAACCATCCTACAACTCTAAGGTAACTTGAAAATTAGTCCTCATAGGACTACTCACATGAACATATTCCTTCATCTGAGCTTTAGTTAAATCTTGTCTGTATCTATCCTCAACCCAAGCTGACAGTTCTAAAGTTAGAGGCTTCCATCTATGTGAAACTTGAACTTCCCATAAAGGAGCTGAGTCTGTCCCAGAGACATAACATAATTCTCGTAGTCTGTCTGTTTCTACCCAACCCTAAAAATAAACACATTAAAAGCTCTTATTAAAAAATACTTTTTATTAATAGCAAGAGAATTATTTGTAGATCATGAATCAACAGATTAACTAAGCAAAGTTTCAATTCTTTCTTATAAAAGTAAAAAACACAAAATTTTGTTTTTTAATTTTATAATTGAACAAGATACATTTTAAAATTAAAATAACTTCAGTTCCCAGATGTAGCATTGCATTTTGCTTGTTACATTTCCTAGGTGTCTCACGCACAATTATATTCTGTCAACTATTCATGTTTTGCAAAACTCGGTAGTATCAAATGATATATGTTTTGCATGCCATGCATGATGGCGGTAAGAGAGCACCGCTCATCTCTGGTAAGTACTTCACATTATATTCTTCGTAAATTCATTATACTTTTAGAAAGGGAAAAATTGCAGTTTACATCCAATAAACTCCATAAAATAATTAAGTACAATATAATCCTTTCTGATGATGGTTCTATTAGATATAGTTAGAGTTATAAAATAAATTAATAAAAAACACATTATATTCTTGTAAAAAACAAAATAATCACCAGTGAAAGCCCAAATCCTCTAAGAGAAAAGAAAAATTCTAGATTACTCTTCTCAGAATCTATTTTGCCTCTGGCATGATAAGCTATCCTCTCATCTTGAGTGAAGAGAAGAACTCTTTGTTTTCCTTCCAGATATGACACCCAGTACACAACAACTTTATCTGTCCTTGTTTTCTTTGTCAGCTGATAAAGCAGGCAAAAATAATATTTGTTTTAACACAATATAAGAAATGGTTAATTGAAATTACAAATAAAAAATAAATAACAGCATAAATTCCTTAACAAAACAAACCAGATAATAAAAGAATTGCATTTTCATTGTTCCAAGTACTGTATTAGCTAGAGATATGGTTGACTTTTTGGACTTGTTGGAGTCACATTTTTGTCATTAGAATGTCTTTCTTTAGTAATGATGGTAAAGAAAAAATTCAAATGCTAACAGAATTCTATTTATAGGACATACAGAAAATTACAAAAGGACCTTAAAATAGCAGACCTGAGGCTTGTGTTGATCGTCAGACTCAGAGTCTTCAGAACTAGAAGGCTGATCTTGCAAAGGATTTGATAATCTTTTGAGACTAGCTGATAACTTAGCAGTAACTGTAGGAGGAACTCCTTGCTTCCTCACCGTGTGGAAACTCACTCTCTCTTGGCCATAACCATCCTGTAACCCAATAGATAAAGCAGTGCTAACAAATAAGGTCAAACAACCAGAATAGTAAAGCAAGTTTATAAGACAAAACACGAAAACAAAAACCATCTTATAGTTGACATAATATAAGTGTGGTATCAATATCAATATAACTGGGACTTTTTATTGATTCTAAATTAAACTGGACAAATCATGTTAATAATTTAAGTAAGATTTAAGCTAATATTGTCATCATTTTTATCTAATAGCTTACCATATCAAAAACTAAATCTTACTAATTCTTTTATTTTTTGTTTTTCTTGGAAATATATTGTAACACATTATCTCCACACTAATTTTGTAGTAGAAATGTTTTTTGTATCCATTATTTGTTTTTTTTTTTTTTTGTATGTATGTTTATACATCTTTTCTTATTTACTGTATTTGTTTTTGCCAGTGCACCTATAACTGAAAAGTTTTGGTATTCTAAAAAATAAGTATTGGCAAAAGGAACCAATTTTGCCACTATTGTATTTTATTGTAGTAATATTGTAAAATTTGGTGAATTAAAGTTGATTAAAAATATATTTGGAGGTATCAAATTCTATAATCTTATCAATTATTTACTACCTGTTAACGATGTAAAGTTTAAATAATACGTTGAATTAACTAGGGCTAAATTCTAAAACTTAGTTAAAAATACATCCAATAGAGCTTAATAACTATCAAAAGCAAGCTTGTTAGTCTAAACATTTTAAAACCAGGTTGTTTGTCCAGATTATTTATCACAAGAGTTTTCACATATTACCAGCAACAAATGTATTTTTTTTCAGACAAATAGAAATTTATAGTAAAATAAAATTATTACTGCTTCATCAAAAAACAAATAAGTTAAACAACCAATTTATGTGATTAAAGCAGTAAATTTTTAAGAAACAAATTAAAAAAATATAAGAATAATACCCAGTTAGATTGAAGTATTTTTTAAGTTAAAAACCATTTTTTTAAACTATATGCGGTTTGTTACAGCTAAGGCCCTAAAAGTGATTTACACACCTCAATTTGGAGGGCAATAAAAAACAAAATGTGTATAGCCATATATCAAGGGGATTAAAAATCACAAGAAACCATATAAAAGTTACAATAAAATGTAATTACCTTCCAAATATCAGCCATGTAGCCTTTACATTTCTTATTATATATATTCCAAAGTAGGGCTCTCTCTTTACATGGATCATCCCACGTGTAGAGAAGAGACTGGTAAGGGCTCAGCAGTGCTACCTGTAATATGTCCATAAAACTCATTCATATTAATAACTGCATTTACTTAACAAAAAAACAACTTTTTAAAATGTTAACTCTTGATTTCTAGAAAGCATTATTTCTTAGTAATTGTGCCAGTTCTTGACCAATGACTAGTAAGTAAGTGACTAGTAATATAAGTTCTTATATCATGAAAGAAAGAAAGAAAGAAACACCCTTTATTTTTCAATTAAATTATATAACAAAATGAAAATAAAAAAAATAAAAATAAAAATGTACATGATTATGTACATTAATTTTTATACACTTTAAACAATGGTAAACATATCATGAATAAAAAGATAAAATTTAAAGTTTTCAATTTAAAAAATCCTTAAGCCTTAAAAACTTTTAAGGCTTGCAATGTGCAGTGAACTTGACTCAAGCAATAATTCCAAGAAGCTTCTTATATTAACAACCACACATTGTCTTCTAAGTCATTCAATGCACATATAACTAATAATAATAAAATGACTAATAATAAAGTAGTGTTAACCAAGCAACAAACCAGTTAGATTTGGTTTAATGTAACTAAATTTTGGCCAAAAATCTACCCTTCTTTTGTCGTACTCAAATAAGAAGACAAATTAATAAATACCTGAGAAAGATGATGTTGACTAATTTTAAGGAAAAGATCTTCACAGAGGTTATCAACACGGACAGGGGCATCTCCTGGTTTGTAGCATTTAAATCTTATGCACCAAGGACTCTCTCCGCTTCCTTTTACATCTACGGTAAGACCACACTAAAATTTAAATAAGACAAATTGTAAGAAAACCCCACATAAGCTTTTGGTAGACCTTGTATCTTCTCTAACAAGCATAGTGTGTATTCACCATATCCTATGTTGATAAAAGTAATATTTTGAAGGTTTAATAATGTTAAACCTTTAATGAAAATATTTACAGTTCAGTGTTTACAGTTTACGTGCTAAATTTTAACTTTCTTGGATATGTTCTTTTTAATAAAATTGTGGAATAAGATCTAGGATGGACCAAAAATCTTGAATACAATTTTTATTGTATTCAAAACACCACCACTGACATCACACAATATTGTTTAACTTTCTGTTATACTTGTTGTATTAAAATGAAACTTGGTGTACTTATTTAGTACGTAAAGGGGTATACTTGTACCAATTTTTAACTCAATTAAAATATTTTCTGATTTTTTAAAAAAAGTACACAAGTCATTCAATAAAAATTGAACTAATGCAGATAATGAGATGACACTCGGCACATATGTTAGTCTTATACATGGCTACATACATGCCAAATCTCAAATTCATGGCAACATTTTTCTGCTTTTCTTTAATAACAATTTTCGCTAAGTCAATATTGCGAGTTAATGACAATGACAATATTGTCATTAATATACACTTTACTTTGCTGTAAAGTGGTTTACAGCAATAGACTGATTTTTGTACAAAGTTTCAACTCTGTAGCATAAGTACACTATGGAGCTACGAAGATAACAGACACATATACACACACATACAGACAGACAACTTTGTGAAAACCACTCTGGAGGTCTTAAAACGCCTGCAATGGATAATCCCGGTGACATCCTGGTTTTGGATTTTTTGCAAACACAATACTTTTCCTATATACATATGGTAAAAATGAGGAAAGGTATACTTTTGCCAATAAAGAACTTGTTTAAAAAAAATAAAAATAACTAATGCTGATAATAAGATAGAACTTGGGACATTTGTTGGTGATATATGACTACATTTGTGCTAAATATCAAAATGATCCAAGCATGTTTCTGCATTTCTGAGTCAATAATAGCAGTAAATGAAGTCTGATAACCTATAGATTGATTTTTGTACCAAGTTTCAACTCTTAAACATAAATACTCTTGGAGATACGATGATAACAGACAACTTTATGAAAACTACTCAGGAGGTTTTAAAAACACCTGAAAAAAAATTGATTGCAGCTAAACCTTCATGGCGCTCCCAGTAAAGTATGTATTCTTTCATATTATTTATAATTATGTTTTATTATTATTATTTATTTATTACATTATTAGTTTATACATACATACTATAAACAAGTCATAAAGTTTGACAATAGACACTTAACAATTTTTGATTATTAACTTCAGAGCCTCAAAAAAGGTAATCCTTGAAACAGGAGGCTCTTAGTCCCTTATATTATATTAATAGACTAAGATATATTAATATATATATAATATTGATATATTATATTATAGACTAAGATGTATTAATATATTATATAAATATTGATATATTATATTAATAGACTAAGAGCCTCTATTAATATATATTAATAGAGCTCTCTATTAATATATATTATATTAATAGACTAATAGCCTGAAAGTATGTATTCTTTCATATTATTGTAATTATTTTTTATATTATTATTATTATTTATTACATTATAGTTTATACATACATACTATAAATAAGTCATAAAGTTTGACATTTTTTTTTTTTTTTTTTTTAAATAAAATAAATAAATAAAATAAAATAAATAAAATAAAATAAAATAAAATAAAATAAAATAAAATAAATAAAAATAAAATAAAAATAAAATAAAATAAAATAAATAAAAAAATAAGCTTTATTAACAAATACAATTCATTGTACAAAGTTAATTGTCAAAATACATAAAAGTGTTAATAATCAATTTTTTTAAATTCCACTATATCATACAGAGGGTTGTCTAATAATAATTCTCTTATATACCCAGTAAATTTCTTTTCATCTAACCCTCTTTTTTCAACGGGCAATAAATTATAAAGTCGAAGGCCAGCCTGAACAGAATTATACCTCACTGTTTTTTCAAGTCTGCATTTTGGTACAACAAACAAATTATTTTGTCTAGTAAAATAAGAATGAATATTTCTACCACTGTTAAGCTTGATTGAATACTGTGAATGAATACGAGCAATTGATAACAATACAGAGAGTAAAGAGTGAAAATGCCTTTATTCTTAAAATATTTTCGGCACGATGTTTTATTAGGTAGGTTATATAATATTCTGATTGCCCTTTTTTGCAATATAAAAATTCTGTCAACACTTGGGGCATGGCCCCATATCATGGTGCCATACGATAGTAACGAGTGAAAATGGGCAAAATAAACTATTTTTAATGACTTACTAGAAACAGACGTAGAGGCTTTTCTCAGCATATAAATGCTTGTACTTAGCTTTTTAGCCAAAAAATCTAAGTGGGGCTCCCAGGATAATTTATTGTCTAAATGAATCCCTAGGAATTTAAATGAACACAAATTTAAATTGAGACACTTAACAATTTTTGATTATTAACTTCAGAGCCTCAAAAAAGGTAATCCTTGAAACAGGAGGCTCTTAGTCTCTTATATTATAAATGATGAAAAGTACAAACAGATGTGAGAAGAACAATGTACAAAGTATTTGTTGAACAAGATAATGTAATAATTACCCCTTTATCCATTCTGAGAACAGTTTGATGAACAGAAGTAATAGGGAAGTGAGGAGAAACAACTTTACTGTCACGGAATTTCACAAACATAAACATCTTCTCTGTTTCTGGCCAAAATGGCATACACTGAAACATAAAATGTATAAGTACACAAATACAAGCTATCAAATTCAAGACTAATTTTTCATATCCCCCACTTAAAAATGTAATGAACAGAACTTGAACCTAATAAATAAACAACCTTATAAATATTTTTATAAAAAAAATTTGGTTGGAGCTAAACTTTAGCCCAGTAAAGTATGTATTTTTTCATATTATTTTTAATTATGTACTTTATGTTATTTCTTTTTTTACTTGATTTCTGAAATATAAATGCTGTTTATATTGTGGTCCGCCTAATATTGTAACTTTCTGGCCATAAGAGGATTAATCATAATGTGCAAAATTTAAAAAAATTGTTTTTTTTGAAACATTTATGTGCATCAGGCTTTGTTTAAAAACAACATTTGCCAGTGCTCAGGCTTAGTAGGTGGTGCCAACATTAGAGGGTTAGTAGAGCTGTCAATTAAAAAAAATAATATAATCATACAAGATTTATATTAGAGAGATATTATTATTAGAAAGACCTAAATGGTTGAATTTTGAAACATTAAAAAAGTAACCTGAACACCTTTGATTATAATAAAATTGATTCATTATAGAGTAGACATTCTTAGAGTAGGTTGCAATAAGGTTAAAAATAGTCCCAAAAAGATGTCCCAAGACTCCCAATTTATTAAGAAATGATGTGCCCCCTCTAGTAATATATCTCTATGAAACAAGCAATGAAAACAAACAATAACCATCGAAGTATTACCTGTCCAGGAGCAATGTCAATCCACAGATCAGCCTTTTCATTCTCTTCCATAAATCTAAGGGGTCTTTTACTGTCATTAAAAACAAGGAAATTTGGAGACAAAGTTATTATCCTAGTTAACTGAGGCACAACTTGAGAAAGAGCACTCGTCATCAATATTCTATACTTCCGTTTTCTTTCACGGTCCCTGCAAATAATCAAACAAAAATTAATTCTATAATAACAATAATCTCATGCAAATATTATTACATTGTTGTTATTATTATTATGAATTCATAAGATTTATACTTAGATTTAACTTAGTCTTTGAAATGTTTTATTAACTATTAATTCGTTCACATGCAGGGTTTGTCAGAGGGTTCTACCTTCCAGCAGTTATCGTGTGAACGGGATAAAACACAGGTTTCAACCCTGAAATTCTCTAAACAAGAAACTTAAGGTTAAAAAAGAAGAGGGTTAAACTACGTGTTCAACACCTTTCATGTGAACAGTTAGGGTTGAACCCCTTCCCAAACCCCGCATGTGAACGAAGTATATGTTAATTAAAATAATAAAAATATGTAGTAGAATAAGAAATAACGAAAATAAAATTCTCTCTTGAGAATGAACTTGATTAGTAATTGTTTTAGGAAGTTATTCATACCTTATTTTATGATTAAAACAGAAACCAAATAAATAAATGAGAAAAATAACAAACAAAAAGAAAAATACTTAAGGAAAATTAAATCTTATGGGTAATATTATTGCACTTAATTAACTTTTTTTCAAATTGGCATCCTAATAAATTAATTTATTATTAAACAACATAGCTTTAACTTATTTATCAATTATTAGTCATTAATTAATTACTATGAAGAATAAACTTTTAATAGCTTAACATTTTAAATTTTGCAAGACCTTTTATTAGAAAAAACAGTGTGCCACATTTAAGAATATAACAATATCTAACATTTATAAAATGAAAATCATTTTGTTAGGTAATGAAAATGAATAAATAATTCCTAAAATATACCATTAAATAAAATAGCAAACATAAAGTCATAGGTCAGTTACATGATGGAAACTTGCAGTGCCAAAACACAGAATATTTGACTGCTAGCCAAAACCTTAGATGTCGTTCAACAAGTGACACCTAAAAAGGTTTCATGTTTATAAGAATATTTTTTTTATTCAACATTGACATAATAAACATGAAGTCATATAATTTAAAAAGAATACTTGAAAAATAAAAATTAGTAATTTCTTTGAGTTAATCTAGTCATCGAATAAGAGGTAAAAAGGTACTAAAAGGCTTTTTCACTAAAAATCGAGTATAGGGTACCTCATTGGACTCACTTAATTCACCCTCAGAATATGTATAACACCAAATATATAGCAGTACATCTTCAGACCTGTTTCGTACTCAGATAGTAAAACAACAGTTCCATTCCAAGTGGTAACATATCTATATTACAGACCTTATTTAAGTAAACCTAATTAAGGAATAAACTTTGAGATATAGGCTAAAAAATGTGCACAGCTTGATAGTTAAAATAAGTATAATGCTTTCGCTATCCCCCACTAATTAAAATGTATAAAGGTGAAGTCTACTGTTAATTTATAAATTTTTAAGGGTCCAGATAAAGACAAGATTCTTCAGGAATTCACAAATTATTAAACCTTCAACTGCTTTTAAGAAAGGTCACAAGTGAGGCAAAAATGCATTCTTAACAAACAACAGGTATGGAATACCTAGAATTTTATCTCATCACATCAGATTCAATAGGCTCATCCTCCCGACTTCCAATTCGCTTTGCTCGTCTCAGAATGTGGAATTTTACTGCAGAACATTAATGAGCTGACATCGCTCATCCTTAGATAGTAAATACAATAATTTTATTCCCTGTGATCACTCATTCAGGCAGCATCGTTCGATGCTGCTTAACTTTATGATCCAACAAACCCGTAGATTTACTTGCGAGTTCAAACGAAAAACTTAATTACTTATTTAGTATATTAAGAATAGAATAGAATAAAAACATAAAAAATAAGATACATACTTTTTGAGATACGTTAATTGGATTATTTTCAATTAAAAAAAAACATAAATAAGTCATTCCATAAAAATTGAACTATTCTGATAATTAAATGAAACCTGGCACATATTGGTATTATATATGCCTACAACAACAAATTTTTCAGCGATTTATAAATTTTCAAAATTTTTAATGAAGTCATTCAAAAATTATTTTCCACAGAGCACAATTAGACATAAAGATTGATTTTTGTACTAAGTTTCAACTCAGAAACATAAATGCGCTGGGAGTTTAGAATAATACTATATATAGAATGAGCACTACTAATAACACGAAAGGCGGTTGGTTCACTGGTGGACTCAAATAATGCTGCCACCCTAACAATATACAATTTTCAAAAAAAAAAGTTGGCAATACTTCCAGTTGCTGAATTATTATGCTCTATTATTAATTAATGATTGATTATTCATAAAATACTCCTATAAATATCAGCACATTACAATATTTAAAGCATTTTAAATTGTAGTTTAACGTATTTATTAAAATTATATTAAAAGTAGTCCTCGTTAACTAAATGTAGATTATTATATCCCTCCACCCTTTTGCCACCTAAGACCGGTTTTATTAAATACTCAGCAGGTGTTTTATATTTGTTCTTTACGATCTTTCTTCATTAATAGATATTTATGACACATATTTAAAATAATGTTTTGTTGTTAGGGTGGTACCCTTAAGTCCACCAGTCAACCGGCTTTCGTGTTATCAGTAGAATACCATTGTGTTTACGGTCCTGTGCTCCTTCTATGTATAGTATTATTCTGAGGCTGGGAGCTACAATGATAACACACTCACTTACAGACAAACAACTTTGTGAAAAATACTTAGACAATTCTGGTAAAGTCCTGGTTTCAGATTGTTTTGAAACACAATAATTTTCTTACTTTTGGTAAAAATAAAGAAAAGTAAAAATGAATTTTATAAAAAAAGAAAATTTTAAAATGAAATGTGAAATAAATTAATTAATTAAGAAAGCTATTTATACAGGGAAATCATATTTTTATTACAAAATAATTTTAATATAACGGTGAAGACAATTCCATAATTTTAAAATCTAAAAGACTCTAGTAGCCAAGCAAGTTTGTGTTAGAACTATAACAAAGACAATGAGTTTAGCAATATTACTTTTACTACTGTACACTAATACACATCAGCCAATCTCCCTGTATATTCAAGCAAATAAAATCCAGAGCTAGAGTCATGACAAGACTAAATAAGCAAAGCAGACTAACTTGCAAACAACTAATCCTGAGGTAGCAAAGGTATCCAGTGAAAATGCAGAAGACCAGGATGAATGATAAACTCTAAGGCGAACACACTGACGCCTCTGTTTTCTAAAGCAAAATAATAATGGCTCTTCACTCACTGCTTCGTATACAACTTCAGTTAATGATGCCTGAAATCAAACAGTTATAATAACAAGAATGATATTTGTAGGGTCAAATGAGTGGGCCATACAAAGAGACAAATACTTAAAGGGAGGACTTTTATAAAATAACACAGAGGTCCTTATCACTGGTCTAGAAGTGTGACAATTTTCATTGGGTGCCATAATGAGTTTCCACACCCCTCAACAACTCCTATAGAAGCACATATTTATAATTGCAGACTACAAATGGCGGACACTTTTTAGTAACACATTAAATCACTATATACAACACAGATAATTAATATAAACATATAAGTAATGCGGGTTATATGTAGTACTTATATGTATTAACGTTTTAGCATGATGTGAACTTTTTGCCCCTTCACTTGATCCAGTTTCACATCTAGATATTAATTATTAACATAATGTATACTCTACCAAGTTATAATTATTATTAAGTAAGGTTCTGCTTTCCAAGTAGTTAGCTTGCTTGTTTTATTGGTTGTTTTTTTATTTAATCCGGTTGAAAATAAATTTTGTACTATATTCTTATATTATTTAATTATGCACTGGAATTATTACCTTTACAGTAAGTCAAATTTCATTTTATTTGTAAACTGGCATACTGAGATATGTTATATTTAGATTCACTGAGAATTTTAAATTCTTTTTAGGTTTGAGATTTATGTGTAGAAGTAGGATTATTAGACTAAGTTAGATTATCCTAACGTTATTTAAAATATTTATTCGGTAAGTACCTTATTTATTTATTTTAGCCTTTTATATTCATTTCAATTGTGATGTTATATATAAGTCGTCCTTGAATTAATAATATCATTTGTATTTTAGGTTTGTAGACATGAGTATGCCAGGGGTCAGGCCAAATATAGTCATTTAAAGAATTAAGAAGTTGTTATTTCAGTCCCATCCAGTGTCTTTAAATAAATTTAAAATAGTTTGTTTTGAATAGAAGAGTTGGATAAGAAGTGCTGCGGGGTTGGTAAAATAACCTGACTTACTCCACCTACAGATCGCCCCCCCCCCCCTCTTGCAGCTCTAGGGACTTTTTTCTTCTCTTTTACTGTTAAAAGCATTCCATTTTCTCCCTTCCAGAGAGATTTATAGTCACATGAAAATGTCAAAAGATGTAGTGCGGCGAGCATAGGTGGGAATGAGTAACTAAAAAATGTACAGTAAAGCATAGTTGATAAGATGAATGTTTTAATTATACCCTAAGTTGAAGAGGAAGACCAGTTTTATTTATAATCCAGAAAGGTGAATAAAGTATAAGATCAGTAGTTTCAGCCCTCTCAACTCTCATGGACAGACCAAGTTGTTTATTACCTCCTTCTGTGTCCTGTTCTGTTACCATAGAAACAACTTTCTCTTCCACATCTGGACTTAAACTAACACTGCCATTCCATTGAATACCTAAATATGATGGAACCTGAAAAAAGTAAAAATTATCATAGATAATACAAGAACCAGATCTGTAATGATCTAAAATTAACACATAGAGCTTTTGGCAAATATATTTAAATATATAGATAATTGCTGGATTTGGTTTATATTCAGAATAGCTTTAAATTGGAGACCGTAAATTAGATTTATCAAAACTTTATTTTGCATACTAAGTTTTATCAGGTTTGGGTAAGGAGTAGAATGTTTTTAAGAAAAGTTCTAATACATACACATATCCATTTATACAAATTTTTGACTCCAGTGGGAGCTGGAATATGGATATTTAAATGAAAAATGTGGGAGTTCTATGAATTCTATTAAAATTCTATCCTTCCTTATTCCCATACAAAGTAGAGAATTATAAAAACTCATATAACCAGCTGAACAAAAATATTTTCTTTCAAAATGGACAAAAAATTTAACCTTTCTTCATGTACAACAGTAAGTAAACTATCAAATACTCTCTGCCTCAAAAAATACAATATTGTAAGAGAAAAAAAATATACTCACACTGACAGTAATTTTATGAGTTTTAGCTAGATTTAAAGAATAAATGCTTGATTTTTCACCAGCTTCTATTCTAACTTGGTATTTGCTGTTAGGAAGGGTAATCTCAATGGCACAAGGTAATCTGTTGTGAACAGTGAGTGGAGGCAATAATCTAATCAGGTACTTGGGAATAAGTCTTGATAACCTTCCTTTAGGTACACCTTCTTCACAGAGAGCCTGAAAAGAAGAATTATTATAAAGAATTATTTTCTCATGGCGTCAATCAATCAAATTTAATCCTTAAAGTGTTTAAATTTAATACAATTGAACCATGAATAATAAAAACTGAAGTCAAACAATCATCCTCAAACATACATTAACAAAAATAGCTTTAAGAGGGGGTAAAAGATTATATTAGCTGTAGATAGATTATAATGCTGATATTACAATATGAAGACAGAGGTTGGCCATCAAAATGATGTATAAGGAAGATTGTATCCATTAGGGTTAATAAAAACAAAGATTTTAGAGTAACGTTTCGACCATTCTGGTCATAATCATACAAATACGAAAAATAAATTCATTCATTCATTTGTATTTGTATGATTATGACCAGAATGGTCGAAACGTTACTCTAAAATCTTTGTTTTTATTAACCCTAATGGATACAATCTTCCTTATCAAGATATTATTAAGGGTACAACCAACATCAATTCAAAATGATGTAATA
Organism: Microvelia longipes; assembly: GCA_018340805.1. Classification (NCBI taxonomy): domain Eukaryota; kingdom Metazoa; phylum Arthropoda; class Insecta; order Hemiptera; family Veliidae; genus Microvelia; species Microvelia longipes. The sequence goes on from JACMZG010000008.1 coordinate 62,163,274, forward strand.
GATACTTGATTACAATCTCTAATCACTAATTTTTGGAAAATTTAGGCAGATTTTACCTTCCTATTATTTGTGCAGGACACCCTCAGATTGGTGATTTCGTCCAAGTTAAACCCAAAAAACCATTGGAAGCTTAGCAAACTAGTTCAACATGAAGAAGTTAACTTTTGGCATTCGTATGTTTAAAGTTAAGCTTTCAACCTTAGGAACCTTAAACTATTCAATATTTTGTATTTCTATCCTTTTAAGATATTTAAAATGTTAAAGATGGTATTTTTTTCCTGAGTGGGTAAAAAAATAGTTTGGATTAATTTTTCAATCAGTTTATATTACGTGCCCAGAGAGAGACAATGAAGTTAAAATGGAAGGTTTAATTTTAAATCGGTAAATCTTCGGTATACGGTGCACCCTGTTATCAATACTATATATCGATATATTTTTAGGTACGCGACACGTAAACGAGAACTGAGCACTTAAAAGATAAGCAGCGTCGTTAAATTATTAATTATAATTAAAACATTAAAAAAACCATACAACAAATAAATGAAAACATTAACAACAAAAATATAATAAAAACCTGAAAATAACAAACACAAAAATACGCGTAACATAAAATTAGATGTGGTATCATCGATTATTCTTATAAAAACATAGTTAAAACATTAAAAAAAAAAAACAAAAAAAAATATGAAAATAGTTATAAACCATTTTACAACAAATAAAAAAAACACAAACAACAAAAAAACATTTAAAAAAATAATAAAATATGTTCATAAACGTAAAAGAAAAGGCATATATCGATTATTCCTATGTCACATCTCTAAACTAAAAATATATCGATATATAGTATTGATAACAGGGTGCACCGTATACCAAAGTTCAGCCTTTTAAATCTATCAAAACTTTATGACAATAGTTTAAGAAGAACTAAAGTAAAATATGAAATCAATCAGTCAAATTAAATTATTTATTTAATTACTATCACAAATATACAAATATGGTGGCTTTTGCCACTTGCCTTTACTAAAAATACAAACCCTGACAGCAAATACAGAGTCATTTCCTTCCTTTTGAGGACAGATGACATCTTTAGGAGTGTTTAAGTCACTTGATAAATCTTGCCACCACAAACCTGACTCACTAATACTGTAGGAACTGGAACAATCCAAAAGCTTTACTATTAGGCCATTTCAATATTATTTTGATGAAACATTGGAAATAATAAAATGGCAGTTTATAGACAAACATACATTGTCAGAGGAACATTACATTGTAGCCTGTCTGGGTATTTTCCTAATGGAAACCTCAGCTTAACACTGGGATAACTAGTTATAGTATGGAGTTTTGGTTTAACCAAAAGCTCAACAATCCTCAAATCATTCAACAATTCAACAAAAATCATTTAATTGGGCAACTTAGGTTTCTCTTTCTGGTTTTTTAATTTAAAACATTAGGTACGAGTTTCCTTTGAACTTTTTCTCACATTGGATTGGCTAGGCTCATTCTCACTACTTTGGAATGATTCGCTTGTCCTCAGAATATAAATAACACCGAATGTCTTGCGGAACATATATTCTGCATACTCAGAATATATAATGTAATGAATCAGAATAATAGGGGGGAAATTGCACGACAGCTCTACCCTATCTTATCTTAATTTCATAATTTATTGTAATATTAATTTTTTGCAAAGATAAGAATAGTATTCTTATGTTTATTTTTCAGGCGTAAGTAGATAAAATAGTATATGCTAACATGCAGCAAAGGAAAACTGGCAAATGGCAAAGAAAGCCATTTGCCTGACTCAGGTTCACCTCATCAGTCAAATGGGTTAATTACCAGTTTCAGCTAGAAAATTCCTTGGCCTGCCTTTGCCTTCAGGGGCTAATTTATAAAACTAGTCTGCAAAATTCTATTTTGATGCCTAGTACTATAATATACTATTTTTTATGGCAGCAGTAAATTAAAATGTTGATAATGAGAAAATTTTACTTACTCTACATAAGCAGGAAGCAAATATAATTTACAATGATGAGCTATAATCAGAGGAACATTAAAAATTTCATCGGGTTCTATAATAGCTATTTTGTTACTATCCTCAAATGGATTAGTTGATTCTCCTATTTGATCATATCCTAGAGTTTCTAAAGTAGGTCTCTTATAATATATACCCATAGCGTAAGCAGTCTCATTGCGTATCTGTAAATATAAGAAGATGGTAAATTAGATTATTGGTATATTAGATATTAGTTATTAGTTACTCAATATATTTGATTAACTAATATTAGTTATTCTATACATAAGATTATAACATTAACTGATATTATTTATTAATTATTCTTTATATTATATTAACTAATATAGTTATTCTATATATTATATTAACTAATATTAGTTATTCTATATACTAGATTAACAAATATTAGTTATTCTATATACAAGATAATAATATATATATATATATATATATATATATATATATATATATTATATATATATATATATATATATATATATATATAATATATTATTGTCCTACATTTTTTATATAAATAACTAAATATATAACAAATATTTAGGCATCATCAGAGTTTCACAAAAAAATAAAGTATAAATTAAAATCATAATAAAGTATTTTATTTTTATTTTACATTTTTACTATTCCTCATTTATACCGTAGGTATATAGGAAAAGTATTGTGTTTAAAAAAAATACAAAACCAGGATGAAACAGGAATTATCCATTTCAGGTGTTTTACAGACATTCTGAGGTTCTGGTTTTTACAAAGTTGTCTGTCTGTATGTGTGTGTGTGTGTCTGTTATCATAGTAGCTCCTAGTGAAACTTCATACATAAATTAGTCTACCGCTGTCGTTGTGCTATTTCAAAAAAAATGTTATGACGTCATTAACCTGCAATAATGACACAGCGAAAATTTCAAAAAATCATAAAACACGGAAAAATTATGCAATCCGATCACATTATCATCTGATCACATGTAATAAATAAGTTTTATCACATTATCACCGTTAGTTCAATTTTTATTAAATAACTTTTTATCATGTGCACAAAAAAAAATTGTAAAAAATCAGAAAATGATTCAATTGAGTTTAAATTTAGTACAAGTGTATACTTTTACTTAATAAATAAGTACACTCAGTTTCGTATTTCGTATACGACGATACGAGTATATCCATGATTTTTGATGGATCATAAAAGTTAAGTAGCATTGAGTGAGCTTCAGTGCTGTATCTCATGTGATGAGGAAACGGTCCGAGGTACCCCGCACCCGATTTATTATTTATGAAACAATTAAATAAGGTTAAAAATTGTGTATGGGGTACCGTAACTTTTCCTCATTACATCAGATTTGCTACGCTCATTCTCCCTGCATCGGACTCGCTGCGCTTGTCCTCAGATAGTATATGCAACCATTTCATTCTCAGCGGTTACCCATACAGCACTGACCACACTCAATACTGCTTAACTTTTATGATCCCACAAAAATCATGGATATATTTGTCGTATTGAAATAAAACTTGGTGTACTTATTTGTTGTATAAAGGTATGCACTTGTACTAAATTTAATCTCAATTGGATTGTTTTCCAATTATTTACATTTTTTTTTAAATTGTACACAATTCATTTGATAAAAATTGAACTAATGCTGATAATGTGACAAAACTTGGCACATATGATAGTTTTATACATAGCTACATGCATGCAAAATTTAAATCTGATAACATAATTAGTGTTTTATTATTGACCACTAATTAATTATGTTTTATAATTAGTGTTTTAAATAATCGATCCTATAGAACATCGATAAAACATCTCATATCGAACATTGATCATAATAGAACATAATAATTCAGCAAATGGAAGTATTGCCAATTTTGTTATAAGAAAATTGTATACATTTAGGATGACAGCATTACTTAAGACCACTAGTGAACTGGCTTAGCAGTTATCAGTTATGCTCCTTCTATATATAGTATCACTCGAAGCCTAGATGCAATATGTATAGTTTTTTAATTTATATTCTATATTTTTGTTTAAACTCTAATGATAACTAAATGTTAGCAGAATTCCTAGTTATTTATAAAAATAAATAAATTACTTTTGTGAATAACTTAATTTAACACAGCTTACAACCCATACCATGGGGCAACATGAAGTAGTTTGTAAATTGTGTTTTTTTTATTTTATATGTAGTAAAACACTGATGATGACTAATGTTTAGTCAAAAGCATAATTATTTATCATAAAAATAAAATACTTGTAAAAATAAAAAACTTAGTGAAATAAAAATTAAAAGACTGGAATTAATCTATTTTTATTTATGACTTTTGTGTAAATATTTTGTCTTCATTTAAATTAAATATCAGTTTTCACTTTATAAATCATTAAAATATTATCTACTAACCTGCAGAGGAGATCTAACAGTCATTGACTGTCCCCATTCATGGCACACTACATTCAAAACTATATAATATCTTGTATTGTTCTTTATAGGCTGCAGTAAATGTAACTTGTTGCATGTTCTTTGAGGACATAATATTTCAAACTCATCAAAACCTAAATAACAAAATCAAATGATGTAAACTAAATATCAATTATCTTTGTTCAAAATATAATAATTACATAAACATTTGCCATACTATGCAATTGACAGTTAAGTAATAATCACATCAAATACATGAAGAACAAATTAATTTTGAAAACAGATGTTAAAAGATAGTTAGGCGGAGGGTGAAATTACAGAAAGGTAAATATACCTATTTACCTTTCTGCAATTTCAGAAGGATTAAAGAATGTAAAAGAATTAACAATTTATTTAATTTATCTCCGCTTCTAATAAATATTTGCAGTGTCTAGAGGCAAATATGTCAGCGAGCCAATGAGGTTATTCCTGTATGTTAAACCACGCCCACTATTTCAAATTGGACCAACTTAATTCCTCTTCGCTATTTTCCCACTGATTTTAGCCATTTGTTATACTATAATTAATGACAAGCCCCCTAATATCCAAAACTGGGACCCCAGCGTAGCATAAAATTACAACATATTGTAAGAATGAACACTTAATACCTGGGATTTGAAGTCTAATACGATGATCAGTAACTTTTTTATAAAGGCACGTAACAGGTTCAGTAGGGAATTTCAAGAATGGAGAATACAACTCAGCAACTGGATCCTGCTTGATTTTTGATAAGTAAAACCCTCCATCAAAACTGAAAAGAAAATTTTACAATCACAACATAACAAACAAAAGTAAAACCTTTCTCTACCACAAACTTTTACCATTTTATGTTTGTTTCTATAAACTTAATCCATTATTCATCCTTTGAGTATGGATTTTAGTTAGCCATGTAATGGTGTTATTTTATCAGTTACATAGATAAAATAGAATAGTTACATAGGTGGAAGTTTGAGTCGGACTTATTCCTATGTTAGTGTCATAGGAATAACCAATGTTCTTGAGTAATCTATTTTACTCGAAACAATTCAAGTAATTATTTTGCAAGTTTATAATTAATAACAACTCACCAGTCTATATCAGCCTCTGATTCAGCAGGGCTGAAGAAATCAGTCCCAGCTTCAGAAGATGCAGGGCTACTGGGTAGAGAGTCTGAATGCTCGTATGTTGATACAGTGAGAACTTTAGCTCCTCCAGCCTTCAAAAAAGTAACAATCAACTCTAATTATCAACACTTCAAATAACTGTGATGAATTCAATGTTCAGAATTCTATATGAAAATGTATAGTTCTGTTTTTAGAGCATTGTGAACACATCTATGTGTCAAGTATTGCTGAAGATGCCTCCCACAGTAGAAGGGAAATATCTGATTTGTCACCTCTATTGACGTGGTCACCACCAAAAGACCTAAATCTTTAAACTAAGATACATTTTCAAACTGAAATAAAATAAATTTTAACAGTAGAACAACTTAAGAAGACTTATATAAAAAATAATTCCACAAAATTCTGATGGATACTTGAGACTGAATATGCTAAAAATTTAAAATTGCAGAATTGATTTTCCCATAGTATGTAATTCTATGTAATATTATCTTCCATAGAACATAATCCTTAAAAATATTATTACCACATAGAATATGAACTTCAAGGGGTTTTGGGAGGCTGCAGGAGGCCTATGGTTAAAGTCCTGCTTACAATGGGAGCCTAAGGTCCTCTGCTTACAATCAGCAACCTTTCTTTTTGAAAAGTTTCATGGAATGTAATCAAGAGCCTTCTCTAGTTCAGAGTCTCTTTCTTTGCTGAGAAGTGATGAAAAGTAAAAATACAAAACATGTTATGTCAGGCTTAAATACATTTTTGTGACAGTTACATCCTGCTAACAACAATTCAACTCGAACAAAGTCTATAAGGACTAAACATTGAGTTTATTCTTTAGTTAAACTGAGTTTAAGACCTAAGTTTAACCACTCTAAGTACAACAAGTGCTCTTTATCTCCTATTTGCTCTTAAACTATTTTTTAACTACATCAATAAATAAGAAAATAAAAACCAAAATCATATCAGTATTTACCTGAGCCTTTGATAAGAGAGTAGCAGTTGAAGAAGGAGTAACATCATTTGTTAAACTAAGGGATGGTTGGACCAATACAGGGCCTTCTGATATGAATGATTTATGCAATAGTTGTATTGCTTGTAGTGACTGCGGACTAACAGTTATCTCTAATCTATCCCTACACTCAATGAGAATGTAGTTGGCTACACTGTCTCCAGTCTCTGCTTCTAAGCCAGAATCTATTGAATCACCTGTAAAAATAAAAAACACAAGGTATTCCTCATTTATGCCGTAGGTCATTATAGTATAGCACATGGTTATAATTAGTTGGAAGCATGGGAAAATAGTAAACCAATAAGGTTGATCCAAAATGAAATTGTGAGCGTGGATTAACATCCAGACCTAACCTCATTGGCTCTCTTGAATTATTTGCCAAGCTGTCAACTGATTATAACTGTGTCATACAATAATGACTGTACACAAAAAATCAAAAATTTGTAAAACACAGAGCTATTTTTCATCAAAAGCTCTTAAATAACTTTTGATTTTTCATTATTCTTCTTTTTCTTCTTGTAATTTTATTATATTATTTAGATACCTAAAAGCACCCAAAATTTCAAATCAGAAATTTGACTTCAGATTGTGACATGATATTTTCGTTGAGTCATTATTTTTGGTTAGTGACGTTATATATCCTAAAGATTGATTTTTATACTAAGTTTTAAGTCTCTACCATAAATACACTAGGAGCTACAATGATAACAGACAACACAAACAGACAACTTTGTGAAAACCACTCAGGGGGTCTTGGACAGATAATTCAGGTGAAATCCTGGTTTCGGATTTCATTGCAAACATAACACATTTTCAATATGTCTAAAAAATTCATATAAAATCTCCACACATTAAACTTATATCTAAGTTAAATTGTGCTAGCTAAATAAGTTTAAAGATTGTCGGTGGTTAAATTTGTAGTAAATAAATTAAAACATACTCTGTTTCTTGATAAAGACAGCTCGGGAGTCCCTGGTGCTGGGGGGCTGGCCCATGGACTCAACATCGGAGCCATCCTCTGTATCAGCTGAGGGTTCAGCACCACTACTCTCACTGTCACTCACTTCTCCTTCACTTGAATCCCTTTATTACAAATATAATAATTATAATATTTCATAAATCAAAATTAAATATTTTCAGAAAATAGTGAAAAAACAGAAACAGATAAAAGTAGACTGCACATTAATACGATTATCATGATTCACATTTTAACTCACAATAGAAGCAATATTATAGGGAGTGTGAGCAGTAGGCGTATAAAAATTAAAATGGCTAATTTTCAATTTTTATACGTTATAAGGCAGTTAACAAGGTACAAGATAAGAGAAGACTTAAAGATAGTTTAAGTTATTAAATAGTTTAAAAGTAATTTTTATTTATGAATTTGAAGAAGTACCCTGTAAATAGATGACTTATAGCACCAGCAAGTTTTTCCATAACTCCTTCTTCATTGTCTGAATCTGATTCTTCAGGATAACTTATCATACTTGTACTCTCTACAACAGAAAATATTTCTGTGAATAAATTTTTAAAAATAAGTAAAATTCTGATTGGTAGAAAATTGTCAGTGGTTCAAGTTGTTGTTAGTAGAGGTAAAAACTCTAATAATGGATTAAACTTGAAAACTGAATAATAGAAAAAAATGGTCTCTCCACAGGATAAAACAATTGGCAAAGAGCTTTTACTTTACTAGAGGCCATCATCAATGCAAAACCTTACAAACAAGTAACAAAAGAATAATGAAAATTAAACAATAATATTACTACACTGTCATTTTATTGCCAGTTTATCTAGGTTGAAACTGCTAAGCCAATAAATTTTCATAATGTAATGGGATTTTGCTCTTCAATTATTTTTAGTGAACTCTATCCACACTCATTCTCAAGACATAATTGACTGAAGTCACTTGACTGGATACCCTTAAAATAACATATTGAGGAGTATGCGTTCAACACAAACACTCAGTAGTATTAATACCTGACGCCAACTCATGAAAGTGTTAAAATTATTTTGATTCATGAGTAATTTAAAACAAAGAAATTATTTTTTTAAATGATTGCAGAATTAATTAAAAACAAGAAGCCTTCGGCTTTGTGGTCGCTCCATGACCTCACTGCTTTGCGCCTTTCCCGCTACACAACTGTGGTACAAGGGGCCGCTTCACGGCCTCCCTGATCCTTGTGGACGCTTAGCAACCACATGGTTGTTGTCTTATTAGTTTGTCAAATTAATAATTTTTGTAAGTGGCTTATTGCCAGGATATTACCAACTTTCCAAATATATTAGAAAAAAATGTGATTTGTTTAGACATGATTACTGTTTATTTTGAGGACGAGTGAAGAAAGTACGAAGTTGGCAGGATGAGCGTAGCAAATCCAATGTGATGGGGAAAATTTCCAAGGTAACCCATACCCGATTTTTTAAAAATATTTTTATGTTTCTTTGTGCCCTGCTAATAATTGAAATATATGGGAAATATATTTTTGAATACAAAAAACTAAATAATTGTGAAATACCATGAAGTGGTTTAGATCTCAGATTGTCATGCTTAGCAGGTTTCTTTCTCAAGAAGAGCATTGGTTCAGGAGTAGGGTCTGCTTCATCAGCCGATGTTTCTGAGTCACCAGCTTGAGTTGGACCATTCTCTCTCAACCCTCGACCACTACCAACTATCTTTTTACAGATATCCTCTCGCCCGTCTCCTGTTACAGATATTCTGGTACAAACAGGATAAGCTTTGGCTTGAAACACCTGCAATCAAACAATGCATGACTTTATGCATGACAATGCAACATTCCATCGGTTGGTTATACTTAGGTGGAACTGTGGTTGGAAACAAATTTATAGAATAGAGCTGAAATTAAATACACATAAACTGTCAAGTAAGATAAACACAGACATGAAGTTAAATTTTATTATCAGCATTGGTTACTATATAACTTTATGTGAACAAATTATACTTTTTGACTAATACATGTAGAAATTTCCTAATATTGTAGCAGTATGCAAAAACTACTGATACGAAAAACTGCCACAAAAATAATACATTCAATTGCTTTTGAAAATACAAATGTTTGTTACAAAGTTTCATCAAATATATTTTTTATACAGAATTTTATAAATAACTATTGATTATTTAGAGAAACAGTCTTGTGTTTTGGTCAATAATAATTTATAGTAATTAATATAGGCAAAGATCTATATAAAAATTCCCCTTATACTCCTAAACATAGCGCTTATATTTCTCAAATAAAACACAAGCAATCTAAACATACTGGTCAATAAATAATACACAATACAAAATATAATTCAAAATTAAATGAGTAAGTTATAATTAAAAAGGGAAACATTATTTTTCTTTGTTGTCGTTGAAATTATTTTTCTATTAAGGTCAGTAAGGAGTCAGTTATTATACTGACCTTTAAGACTACAGAGGTCTGGGGTTCGCATCCCAGGTAAGGTAATTTCAGTTTATATAAGATTATTGTTAAAATAAATAATCACCAACTTTTGGGTTGGGGTTTTGGGTACCCAATTATTTTTCAGTTTTAGGAATTTTTGAAATTCATTTATGTGTCAATAATGATGACATATGACATCATACAAAAAAAATTAGAAAGCACAACTAGACCTAAAGATTGTTCTTGTGCCAAGTTTCAATTCTCAAGCATAAACACACTGGGAGCTACAGTGAAAACATACAGACAAACTGCTAGGTAAAAACCACTCAGGAGGTCTTAAAAACACATGAAATGGACAATTCAGTTGAAATCCATGTTTCAAATTTTTAGTAAGGTTATTGTATAAATGAAAAAAAGTAAAAAGAATTACCATTTTAGCAAAATTTTCTTTTAAAAAATTCACTAATGAGATGGCTAATGAGCAGTAGCGTCAAAACTTGTTACTTATAATTTTTATGAATGCATTTAAAGAAGTAGCGTTTAAAGAATGCGCTAAAAAGTAGTATAAGCTGAGCTTCAAATGACTGCAAATAATGCTATGCTGTGTAATGTATAATCTATTGGATAAATATGCACATTTAAAAAAAAATAACTAGTTATGATGCTACTGCTCAGGTATATATATAAAAAATAAGCAAAAGTGAATTGATAAGCAAGAAAGCACACATTTCAAAGAAAATTCGGCCGGCTTGTGGACATCCGTGCTAGAATTTATCATTTATGTATTATGATACAAATTTATGTATTAATGTATCATAGACCAAAAGTTTTATTTCAGGGACTGTTATTATAAACCTACCTTAAGAACAATTTCAAAAGGGCGATAAACACCTTCCTCTTCAGTACAAGGTTCAAACAAAGGTTCCCAAGTACCAACCTGACAATTATAGAAAGAGGCTTGAACCTGCATCTCACCTGCACCAAAATACAAATACTAATAACAAAACAAATAAACCTATACACAATAATAAGCTTTGGAAATACAAGTTTTGACCACTTCTTATGATCTTAATAAGTTAATACAATAGCAATTCCAAATGAAAACATTAAAGTAATCAAAGACACTTTACAGTCATGTTGTACATACATTTTTTATCAGGATGTGGACAAGTTAGAATATAGTTTTGATTCACTTAGTGAATAAAATTAGTGTCACTATAGAGTTTTAAATTTGATGTTAAGTAATACCTAGTGTCCCTAAGCAGTAAATTCATTGCATATACCTCTTGCCTCAGCAATAAAATCATACATTACTGACATTCCTGTATATAAAGTGATACTTGCACCAAGTCTGTCTACTTGCTTAATGGCTTTCGCCTTTTACGCAAACAATTTGCAACAATCATCAGTACCTACCAAAAATATCAACATATTTACAAAAAAAAACTTGAAATGAACAACACAAGACCTCTTAGTTGTAATGAAGTGCTCCAGTTGTTAATAGTAGCGTGAGCTGAAGATTTGACTAGGAGGACAGGACTTCTTTTAGTTTGTCCTTCCAACTCTAGCATTATTCTTACTTTAGGAACAGAAATACTCCAGACTTCATTGACTCTTCCCTCTCCCATACCGCAACCACCTCCTCCTCCATCTTAATCACAACAAAGAACATAATTAATTTTAAGTAATTAAATATTACAATAAATAAAGTTAACAGACTCAACCAAGTCACATTAATTCACTATAAGGTAACAAATGTGTTAGACCAAAGTAATAACAGCCTAGGCTTCTGAGGTTGAAAGTAAGAAGACTACCTTAAGCTATGGATAATAACGACATTCTGAGGATCTACAAAGTACAAAATTGTGAGGAAAACTACCTGGGTACTCTGTACCTGATTTACAAGAACCATTTTTATATAGTAATAAAAACAAATGTATAATGATAGCAATTATAACACAAATGATATAAATCACGATTATAAATTTACCAGAAACATGGGGAGAAGTAAAAGGATTCATCTTTCTAGGCGACCACAAATCTTCAAGTTCTGAATAGCAGACAACATTATTTGCTTCACTTTCATCTGCTGATAAACTAGAATTAACCTCATCATAAAGCTAAAATAAAAAAAAATTAAATGTGATTCAAGACAAGCAATTAGTCAATTTTCATCATGAATGATGCTTATGCAGTTGTTCGTTGTTGTATTAAAACAACAGGAGGCCCCCGGACCATGTGGGTTTAACATTGCATATCGGCTATGGGCCGAAGGCCAGTATTTCAATTTTTTAATCTCCCAGGTTGTGTTTTAGATCAAGCAAGTCAAAAGATATGATAAATTACAAATTAGGCATGTTTCAAATTCTCTGAAAATTATCCAAAGCGTTGAGGATGAGCATAATCAATCCTATAAGATAAGGACATTCTTTTAGATACCCTGTACCAGTTTATTAAGCTTAGCGCTTCATTTTAGGGTTCTTATAACAAATGAATTAAAAAAGAATAGATGAATACATTCTCAAATACAACAAAAATGAAGGACAAGAACTTACAGTCTGAATGGTGTGAACTGTAGATGCTGTAATATGAACATCAATCATACTGACATTACAAGTAATTCTAAGACCATCATCAATTGATTTTAAACTTCTAGCTAACTCTATATCACATGGGTATAATACCTGTCAAATAAATTAACATACAGTAATAAAATAAATTTAGTTCACTTGATTACCCCTTTTCAAACCCTAATAAGCAATTCACTTCTTCGGGTCCTTAGTTACTAATTCCCTTATAGTTTCGAGGACACTATTAGCACACCATGAGCAGAAAGTCAAACAGACCAGTTAGAACAGGCATTGATGTTTAGCAGACAGGATATAAAGCCAAGTGGCTTGGATTACACGACTAAGCTAGTTCACACCCCAATTACATGATAAACAAAGAGAAGCATAACACATTTTTCCAAATCCATACTTCTTTATTAAACTCAAGAATATAATGTCATTTTCGCAGAAGGAAACCATTGAGTTATGAAGACATACATACCATGAGAGGTTTATCTCTATTAAAATTAAGTTGTTTCGTAAGAATGTGAAGATTAGAAAGGGAGAAGACAAGAGATTCTCTAGTTGGGTGTCTACTGTAGTCCATGAGTACTTCCGTTCTGACAAGTACAGCATGAGTACCTGAAGAACAGCACATCATGATCTCAGGTTTCCTTAGGTGAATTGAGATAGAAACTCCTGAATAAAAAAAGAGAGAAGAAAAATTAGCATAAAGGTGATGAAACTTGAGGAAGCTTGATAAAACAATAAAACAAATAATTTTCTTCATTTATATCTTACGTATATAAGAAAACTATTGTATTTACAAAAAAACGAAAGTTGAAACATAGTACAAAATCAATATTAAACATTTTCTTGATTTTTCTTTAAATTTACTGAACAAAAAAAAGTTTAAATGGTTTACAATTAATTAATAAACAAATTGAATAATTAAAACAATCCACTTTATAGCATTTAAAAATAATGTTGTAAGGAATAATTTATTATGCATAAATCCTTACATAGGTTAAAATTACCTCATAGATATGAAAATATAAAGGGTCGACAATGGTTTTCCATTCCAACTCAAATTTTAAAAATTTACCAATAATTTTAAAAAAAATAATCACATGAAAGTAACAAAGTTTGTTGTTTTTGTGATAATTGTACATTTTAAATAATAAATAAAACACTATTTAAAAAAAATATAAATAATGAATGTGAATATGTGTGAGGTAGGGTTAGAAGGGAAATTTTTGTACAGTCATTTATTACAGTTAATGACATTAAAAACATATTTTTCAGGTAGCACAACTACTCTAAAGATTAATTTATGTAGCAAGTTTCAACTCTCCAGCATAAACAGAGTAGGGGCTATGATGATAACAGAGACAGACAGACAAAAGACTTGGTGAGAAAGTATACATAGTTACAAAACATTAAAAAAACATTTTTGGCCTCTAGGCCGCTTCCCAGCCCCATTATCCTTGTCATTTATGTTTGTCATATTAATAGTTTATATAAGTGGCATACTGCCACAATATCAGCGAATTTTCAAATGTAGTAGTAAAAAAATCTTGATTTGTTTACATTATGTTATATATGTCAATCAATAAAACTGGAACTAACGCTGATACCATACATAGTAGTACATGTTTCAAAAATTTCAGCTCAATCTTAACATTTTTTGAAGATTTAAAATGTTTAATGGGCCATTATTGGTTTTTTACGCTTAAACCCGTAAGGTCGTTTTAGCGTTTCCCCTCACTCAAATCTCACTTAACTAATCACCCCAGAGTTTGTACACATCCAATCGTCTAGGAAGCACAACCTCCGTACATGGTGGCACATATGACTAGTTCACAGTGTGTCTAGTTCATCTAGCCCAACCAGACTCTATCTAAACTCACTGCTCTGGCTAGTGTCTGCTACTAGTTTATCTAGACCAACTAGACTCTGGATAAGCTCACTGCTCTGGCTAGTGCCCACTACTAGTTCACTGTGTGCTTGGTTCACCCAGTCTTTCTAGTTTCTCTGATCACGTTATTCTCACTTAGCCCTGTCCTTCATCCAGTCTCACCAATCTCATCAGCTTCTCTAGCATCACCAGACTCTAAGCTAGGCTCACGGCACTGGCCACCCAACAAAGAACTCTAGCACCCAGATGTCAGAATGCCCAAACTCATTCTTTAGCCATGACCTGAAAGTTAAAGCTTCGCAGTGCTATTAGGAGATGTCTGTCTTCAAGAACCGAGTACTTCGTTCCCAGTCATTTACGTTATTCGTGTCACCATCTTCACTTTCACTGACTAAGTTTTCGGACATAAAATGGCTCAGTATATCTTTCCGAACTTCATCTCCCGCAGAACAGTATCGTGAGCTGGAGACAACGGAAACGTGGATCCAGACTTGTCTCAGATGAAACTAGATCCAACCCCGCATTTGCTTATTAGTAGCCAAGGAAACCACGTAAAACCCTGGCTGGGTTGGCCGGCCTTGAATTCACAAGTACAAGGGATAACCTCATATAATAACTGAGCTTTCGACTAAAAGCTTAATTAAAAATAAATTGAATAAAAATAATTTGTTTTTATTTATTATTAGCCCAAGCTTTATGCCTTGGCCTACGAAAATATTTTGGAGGGTTTGAAAGACAATGAAATGGAAAATGATATAATAACCTGTTTGGTCTTCAGCACACGATGCTCTAGAAGAGAAATAACCGCTAGTACTATCAGAAGAACTGGGATTTCTAGACTTATCTACTGAAACTTTGGTCTGAAATCATAGAATTAATTAAATTAATTACTTTGTACACAAGTGCACCACTGCTTAAGTGAATTGAACAAAAAATAAATTAACAATAACTAAATCCAAATAGAGGAAACATTGAAGTCCACTGAGAAGGCTAATAGCATTCTTTTATAAATAAATAAATTAATAATAACTGAATACAAACAGAGAAAATATTGAAGAATCCCATTGAGAAAGCTAATAGGATTCTGTGATAAAGAAATAAATTAATAATTCATAAATACAAATATAGAAAACATTGAAAAAGACTGAGAAGGCAAATAGGATTTTTTGATAAATAAATAATTAAATACAAATAGAGAAACATGGAAGAAGAATTCCACTAAGAATGCCCTCAATCAATCAAATGTTGGATTTGTTTATAGATTTTTACATTTTTATGACTCAAAATAGGTTCATGGCCACAGTCAAAAATATTGTATCTTCCAAATAGACCATAAAAATGCTTATAAGTTTTAACTATCAAGCATGAAACAGCATAAGTTATAAGTAAAACAGACAGACATCATAAAGAAAACCACTCAGAACAAAATCTCGCTTTCTGATTTATAAAGTGAACACTATAATTTTCTAATATACCTATGGTAGAGGGGAAGAAAAAGTCAAAATGTGCATCCGACATCACACTTTCAGTAGCAGGCTCTAAAGTCAAAACTATTTCTCGGATTTTATCAACACCAGGCTCAAGCCGAAGGATTCAAAGCCTAATATTGCCTGGAGTTATAACTCAGTTTATTTTTTAACATAAAAGTGGTTATGTCAGCAACTTTAAAAATAAAGTTTTTCTTTCTTTGAGGAGGTTACGTCCCAGAACCATTTCACAGTATCAGAGGACAAGCAAAGTAAGTCTGAAGTAGAGAGGATAAGAATAGTGCATTCATTATATAATAATAGTTACCTGAGCAGTGTCACCAATATACCCATGGTTGATTAAACCGCCATCACACGAGCTATCCAACGGAATGGCATCAAGTATAAACCTGGTAAAGTCTAACAGAAATGAAACGGAGAGATTTAATCTGGTTCTCTCCATAAGTACATCAATACACTTGTCCCCTGTTGCGGTCTGTTTGAAGCTAATATCCAGTATGGGTGGGGTTGATACTGATATGTTACTATTGTCTTCCATGTGTAATGAGCCACAATGAGATTGTAAGATTCTGCAAATTAAATGTTAACAATAACAATTTCAACAAACATGACAAACCCATTGATATTAAAATAAGAAACAAGTTGTCAAAGCTTCCTAATCTCGTATGTCAAATCAAACCTCATACAGTCATTATGACAGTTTTTATTTGGCAATAGTAAAAATGTCATAAACTTATTTATTATTTGTATTACTGCTAGTTCCCATAAAAATTGAATACAAGAGCAATTCATAGCGGAATATAGTTAAAACTAATCAGTGATGTGATGTAAAAAAAAATTGTAGGGATTATACTTCTCGCACTATAACTTTTGACATGGTCATATGACTAAAAATTAGCTGGAAAGGAGGAAATGTCATGCTTGTAACACAGTAAGAGAGATGAAAAAAGTCCTTACAGCTGCAAGGGGGGCGATGTGTAGGTGGAGTGAGTCAGATTATTTTACCAACCCCACGGCATTTTTGATCTCAATCGCTTCTTATCTAATCTCTTCTATTCAAAACAAACTATTTTTTAACTAAATTTTTATAATTTCTTTTCACTTTAAACTGTGTTTCTCTTAATATTGTTATTTCATGACATTCTTGAGTACTCAATCTGAATTATATTATTACACAATAGAGTATGTCTTATTGGAAACAGCGTCTCAAATTAAAAAATAAATTGTGGCAAAAATTTTGTTATAACTTAGGACAGCTGTGTTCCTATTCAAATACGTTTAATAAACTTATGAAATTTAGTCTTGATATTAATTTGTTACTGCTGCTTAAGTTGGCCCTAGGAGAGCACACCCACAATACAAGCTGACTTTGCGGGAACATACAAGATTAAATGGATCAAGACACGTGAGTTTAGATCACACCCACTGGGGGTTATACTATGGTTATACTGTAACATCATGCAAGTACATGTAGGGATTTTTTCTCTTTTTGAAGTTGGACGCTGTTTTTTTTAGTTGAAAGTTATAGCTCAAGAGTATACCAATAAACTGTAAACAGTAAACTGAATGTGTCTGAAGAAATTGGCTTGCCTGCAGCTCAATTTTTTAATTTAAAAAACTGCTAATAGCATAGCTGCTTTAGTTATGCTAGCTGTTGAGATCTTGTTGGACTTGTGCAATTCTAACCAACATAGAGTGTGGTTTTAAATGTTTTTTTTTTTAAATTTATATTAAGACACTATTTTGATCACCCTAAATTTAATAATATTTTTTTCTCTCATAGGACACTAATTTAATCTTATTTGGCCAAGCTGTATAAGCCTGAGTCACAAATCAAGAAAAGTGAACATACAAGTAAACATCTACAGACACAAACACATTTATTAGTGAATTTTTATCAGAAAATTCTCTTATTATGCTTGGGATTTGTAGGTTATAAATGCTTATAAATTAAATCACAAATATGGGCATCAAATTTTGAGCAAGCACATATCTCCCACTTCTACTGCAGAGGATGGAGAGACAAAAGGATGACCACTAAATACCTCCACAGCATACATCTATTCTTAGAGTTTTAACAGTTTTTGAGACCAAAATTCTTTCCCACCTCTTCACATAAATTTTGAACTGTTTCAAGAATTAAGACATGGAGAAGTTTTCTTATAAAATGGAAACTTTATTTCAGTAGTATGATGCATTATGGATGTCCCACCCCACCAATTACAAATTGATAGACATCATGTTAATTCAAAAGATACAAGATATTATCCCTTGAATATTTTTGTTCACAAACATTAGATTGCAACTTACTTGTTTAGACTTCCCTTCGAGGATTTCCTTATATCTTCTAAAAGGCAATTTTGTAAAGATACTTTAGTTTCCATACTAAAGTCAGAGAATATATCAAGAGATAATGTGGCTTCGCCTGCTTCAAATTTACAAATACCATGACTCATGTCTCTAACAGGTGAACTTAAAACCTGAAAAAATTAAAGTCAAGGATTGTTTTTAGACGAAATTTGAAAATAATATTGACATAAACATCAAAATTAATTTTTATGTTTTAAAATATTAAAATAGTTATTTATGCACCAAAGGAGTAAAGAAAATTATTATTTCCCTAAGGAGTTAGTTGGTTCCTAACGGGAAAGCCAAGGAAATCAAAGCAATTAACTCCCGAGGCAAAGTAGAGGGATTTATGTGTTTTTTACTCATGTGGCTAAGCCAAGAGATTAATAGGTTTAACCCCCAAGCCAAAGTCGAGGAAGTTAATTTCGAGAAGAAAAACAGTATTTTACTCCCAAGGCAACAAGATTTTATCTCCAGATGTGGAAGTCATTTGTTGTTTTATTGTATTTTATTCTAATTTTTTTTGGTTAGACCCAAAAAAATGTTTATTGCTTCAATAAACAAATGTTTTGACCTGAAACAGATATTGAGCAAATAATTTATTCTTTTGGTCAGACCCCCTCATAAATTTTTGGGAAGCCTCCCCTGAGAAATTGTTACAAAAATTGATCGGCCCCCTTTATAAATATATATAGGATACCACTACCAAAAAAGAGATATAATGGGCTCAAAACCCAATAACAGGAAACACTTAATTCTCCCTTGGGAGGGAAAAGTGCTTCTTTATTCCCTAAAAACTAGTTTACAAACTTCACATTATACACCATCTGGAAATAAAAAATATTTTCATAATAACTGGTAGCTATGATTAAAAAAAATCAACTTAAACAACTGTCTCATTCTAAAAAAAATAAGTTAAGGCATACAGACATATTCTGAACCTTTAACTATTTCTTAGGTAAGAACACGTTAAGAAGATAATTTAATAGATATTTCCACTTAAAGAGCTAAGTAGATAAAGAGTAGTTAAAGTAAGACAAACAATACATTAAAATGTATTATAATAAAAACAAAACAAATACCTCATCAGAATCATTGAACATATAAATTTGAAGGCCTTCTAATGTAAAATGTAAAGATGTTTCTCTTCGAACTTGTTCATTGTGGGTGAAAAACGCTTGAAGTTTTTTCACAGTATGATCTTCACCAGGAGCAACATATTCTTCTTCAGTCTGTTCACTTGGTTTGCTCGCTAATGTTCCTGCAAAGTAATGCATTAGTAGTAGTAAAGAAAGTAAAATACCTGAGGTTATAATAAAAACAATGATATGTGATTAACCTAATGCCTAACAGTTAAAACGAAAATCTCGTTTCAAAGCTAAATAGAATAACATTGTTTGAAACATTTAAAGGAATACAACTAAGTTTATATGATATAGGTTCTTGTACAATCTGGTTCATTACATTATATACACATATAAAGCATTTCTTGGTATTTTAAGTGAAATATAACTACATAACAACAATAAAGAAGAATGTGGTTCTACGGGTCACAAAAACTTCCAAATGAAGTTGAAATCGAAATCGAAAACGATTAAGTTGAAATCAAAGCAATTAATTTGATAACCTCTGGTTGCAAAAACTACCAAGAAGAATCAGCTACCGTTGATTCTTAAATTGCTTTTTTTACTTGAGGTAAATATAACCTCATTAAAAACTACCTTGTTTACTCCTCTTTAAGTTGACCCCTATAAAAAAGAGTTAACAAAAAATTGTGTTGATTTTTAACCATTTTTAGAGTAAATTTGAATTTAATTTTCTTATTTAATGATTTCACCCAGAAGATTATAAAACATTTTAGAGTAATATGGTGCAAAACATAAGCCTTTTTCAAGTATTTTTGGGCTTATTTCACACAAAACGTGAAGGAATATGTCATCAGTGTGCATTTATATGGGCGTCAACTTAAAGAAATGTAAATAAGGCAATTTTTCTTGCAAATGGAGGTTGTCAAATTGATTGCTTTGGTGTATAATTTATGTCTAAATTTTGTAAAAAAATCTATTATTTGGTTTAATGCAAATTTATGCATACACATAAGCACATAAGCATACACTTTTTACCAATTTTCTCTACCTAATATTTGTATTTTTTTTTTCTTTTTTAATAATTCTTAATTTTTAATGTCTATCTTGTTGTAATCTAAAAAGATTGTTTGTATGATTTAAATTAATAAATTAATTAACGAAATCAATATGGTAGCCTTATAGAAAATTGTCTTGGCTTTGCAATGGTTCCAATATTTTCAAGCTACTGCAAATACTTCACCATGAAGAAAGGTTAAAGGAAGTTTAGTTGGCAGGAATCAAAACATTGCAAAATTGAACCTTATTGTAAAATAGTTGAGAATTGAAGCATATTCAATATTTAATTTCTTGTAGGAAATGACGCATAGAACCACCCCTTTCTTTAATAAATCATTAGAATAGATAAAAAGAATGTTTTTTTTCTCTCATTCTTGTCATTGATTGAATAACTCATATTATAACTATTAGGTTGTCATTACTTACTATAATCTAGGGAACAATAATAATAATAATAAACAATTCATTATTGTTCTTAAATAATAATATACAAGAAATATTATAAAAATATTAACAACACCAACTTCGTCTTTCCACCAATAAGCTTCAATTGAACTCTGAGCAGAGCCGGCTTCCGGCTCTGCTCAGAGTTCAATTAAAGCTTATTGGTGGAAAGACGAAGTTGGTGTTGTTAATATTGTAGACCATTCCACGGCGCTCACTGAAATTTTAAATTTTTCAAATCAGAGATTAAACTTTAATTCAGCTAAAGCTGTGGTTACTGGCCAAGCCATCTAGTTTGGTGATTATATAAAAATTACATCAATTATCATTAAGTAACTTAACATATCTTTTTTTAATTTTTTAGATTGAACTGATTATTTCTAATTTCTACAGGGCATTACCATTTGATCACATAACATTTACTATAATTATTATTTTTTTCAATTATTAATTTAATTTATTTTTTTATATTAAGGGAACAATAAGAATATAAAAAACTTACTGCCAATGTATGAGATGTTAGAAAAGTTGTCATACCATACACTAACCACTGTAGCCAGATCTCTCTGTCCTATGTTTATTTTTATAGGGTCGGCCAAACCAATAATTTGATACAACAGTGGCTGTGAAGCAGTTTGAAGATAAACACCGGCAAGTGATCTCACCATACTGTGGTACGATACCATTCTTTTAATGTCTAATTTTATGCATAGTGGTTCTATTATTGGCTCCTAAAACAAATTTTCATTATGTTAATTAATTTAAATGTTAAAGAAAATATAGTTATTTAATACTGCTCCCATATTCATAGTCTAGGAGCCCTGGCATGACTTGCTATATTCATAAGAATCATTTGGTCACACAGGATCATAGATAGTAGAGTAGAAAACCACAAGTCTGGTGATTAAATCCAGCCATACCAGTGAAATTGATTAATTATTTCATGCTATTTGAATTTTCGAATTGCTCAAGTTTTCATAAAATTAAATGATAATTAAAAATTTAATTTAATTTAAATTAAAAAATGAAATGGAAAAAGTTTTCATTTTTATTAAATCTTAATATTAAAACAATAGATTATAAAACTAGGCATTTGAGGGGTATTTTGCTGCTGCAGACATTTGTTTGCTCACGAGCAACCGAGTCTCAATAAATTATTACCTAACAATAGTATTTAGGCATAAATTATTACATAGAATTAGTATGACACGCACCTTTAGTCTATAATTTTTTTGTTACCAAGGCAAAAAATTACCTACTTGGCTGCCTAGTCAAACAAAATAACAATTTTAATGCCAAGGTAATGAAATAGCACTTTTCTGATCATATTGAGAGAGTAAATTAAGTTAAAGAAGTTGAAGAATCATTAGAAGAATTAGCTACAGTTGGTACTTGCTTGATGGCGTTAAGCCGAAACCAGTCTAGGGATATTCATATCCAACAGCAAGTATCGATGGTAGGTGATTATTCAATTAGTAAATTAAGTACTTACCTGTCACTCCCAAATACATTTACATATATTTCATTTCAAATATCTACTCACATTAGTTTTAAAGCATCACTTACAATTAGTTATAATAATAAGTTATTAATCCTGGTCATGGTCTTTGGAAAGTTGCCAATATAATGGATATGAAATTATAGACTTTTTTGGTTATTTATACTATCCAATTTTTTGTCTCTGTTTAGATTTTTTTATTTTAAAAGTTACTAAAAATCTTTTTAAAATCTCCATGATATTCAACTACAATTATAAAAATGACCAACCTGGGCTTGTAAAGTACCAGCTAATGTCATAACAGCTCTACTCATTTGTGAATTTTCCAGCCTTACTAGTATATTGTCAATAACAGGAGCCTGCAAGCCGTCCATTATAACTGATTTCTCTTTGAAAAAATTCTCTACATTTAAATCACCTGGAATGAAAGTAGTTATTGCCTTTAGTAAGCAATAGTTACAAAATTATTAAAAAATTGGGCATGACTTTGACCTTTTCCTCCCTATATTGGATTTGATACACTCATCCTTAATACAATTGACTCCCTTTGCTCATCCTCAGAATATACAAATTGTCAAATTTTACAGCAACACGTCTTTAGACTAGCATCAGTTATCCTCAGATAGTAATAACATTAGATTTATTGCCAGCAGTCACCCATCCAAGCACTAACTTCACTCGATGCTGCTTACCTTTTATGACCCAACGAAACCAGTAGAGGCTTGATCAAGGGGACATTAGTTCTATAAAAAAAAATTATAGAACTAAAGTCCCCTTGGTCAAGCCTGAGATGGAGTTCTATAAACTTTCCAGTGCTACAAAGAACAAACTATTAAACCCAGTAGAATTTTGTAGTATTGAAACAAAACCTAGTATAATTATTTATTAGGTTAAGAGATATACTTGTACCAAATATCAACTCAATTGGATATTTTTCGATGGTCACAATTTTTTACAAAAAATTATACAAGTCATTCAATAAAAATTGAACTAATGTTGGTTATAAGATGAAACATGGCACATATGTTGGTCTTATGAATACATGAATCCAAATTTTAAATCAAACGCAACATTTTTCAGTGTTTCATGAATTTTCCCAAATTTTGCTGAGTCATTATTTCAGGTTAATGATTTTATATAAAAATTATTTTCCATACATCACAACTAGACCTATAGATTGAGTTTTGTACTAAGTTTCAACTATGTAGTATAAATACTCTGTAAGCCGCGATGTTTAAAGACACACGCAAATACAACACACAACACAAACTGACAACTTTGTGAAAACCACTCAGGAGGTCTTAAAAACATCTGAAACAGATAATTTATGTGAAATTCCGGTTTTGATTTTTTTTTGCAAACACAATACTTTTCATACTTACCTACCTATAAATTAGGAAAAGTAAATAGGTACTTTACACCTGCATTTTTAAATAAGATATACACATAAAGAGACATTATTAAGAGACATATCTCATGTGACATGTCATAATGGGCCCAAGTAAATACTGATCATGGTGAATGAACATTATTCATGTACTTACAATGAATTCAACACATATATGAATATAATGCACAAAAGGATTGAAATCATACATTAAATCACTTTCCTTCCACAATAGAACAGTTATAACCAATATAGATAAATGTCATATGCAATATAAGTACAGTACTGTATAAGTTAAGATAGTTACCAAGATTAAAAACAATTAAGTTAGGGGAAGTAGCTTTTTGAGGAAGAAGAATTGTAGGAGCATGGATGTCCAGAGCCAAGTGTAGCCTGGTCATAGAGTTCTTGATATCAGTCAAACAATTCCTAATCCAAGCATTGCACTGATTCCCATAACGTTTTATACTTCCTGGTTTGATAAATGGCTCAAAAAAATGCTGAAATTAATTTACTTAAGCATTAAATAACATTTAAAGAAAATCAAACGCACTGAAATATAATTTAAAAAAATTCAGGCACAGGTTACCTCAGAACTATTCTGCATCACATCAGATTCGTTACACACACATAAAGATAGACAACTTTGTAAAAACTACTCATGATGTCTTAAAAACACCTGAACCAGATAAAGCCAGGTGCAATCCTGACTTTGGATTTTTTTGCAAAGACAATACTTTTCATTCATACCAACGGTATAAATGAGGAAAAGTAGAAATGGTTAAAATGGACAACTCTGGTGTGTTCATACTTAGTATGAACACACTACTTTTTCATGTAGGCAAAAAAGATAAAGGATAACTTCTACTTCAAACTTCATAGCTAATTTAATTCACAATAATAAAATCTAGCAATTTATTAACATAATAATCAAGCATTAGTCGACTGACCAATATCAAAAATTGCAAACCTGGGTTTTCAAAGAGCTAGCTAATTTTGCTTTTATAAGTAAATTAGTCTCATCATTAATACTTTCTGCTAACTAACAATGCTTTATTACTCTTAATTTAAAAAAATCGGTTACAGGGTGCCTTGAAACTTTTCCTCATAACATCTGAATCGCTACGCTCAACCTCCCACCTTTGGACATCCTCAGAATATACAAGTTGTTGAATTTATACTGATAAATGTCTTTGGACTCGCTTCGCTTATTCTCGGGTAGTAAATACATTCGTTTCATTCCCAGAGGTCACCTATCTAAGCACTGACCACACTTGATGTTGCTTAACTTTTATGATCCACCAAAAATTATGGATATACTTGTTATAATAAAACAAAATTTAGTGCACTTATTTATTATGTAAAGGTATATACTTGAGCCAAATATTAACTCAATTAGATTATTTTCCAATTTTTTACATAACATTTTTAAAAAATGTATACAAGTCATAAAAATTGAACTATTGCTGAAAATGTGATGATACTAGGCACACATGTTAGTCTTATACATGGCTACATGCGTGCTTCATTTCAATCAGTTCGTGTTTTTTTGATTTTACACAATTTTTTGAGTCATTATTGTGGGTTAATGATGTCATAAAAAAATTTTTCCAGATAGCACAACCACAGTGGTAGACTGATATTTGTACAATATTTTTTTTTTGGCTAGAATTATAAGAGACACACATACAGACAGACAACTTTTCTAAAACCATCCAGGAGGCCTTAAAATGCACAAAAAGGATAATTCCAGCGACATCCCAGTTTCGGATAATTTTGCAAACACAATACTTTTCCTTTATACCTATGGTATAAATGAGGAAAAGTAAAAAAAAATCCATTCTGCCAAAAATTATACACATCTAATTAAAATAAGGAATTCAATAAGATATTATATCAATGAGGAGTCATGACACTAAATCCGATATTAGAACAATTATAAAGGTCTTTGAACTTTGATTATTGTACAAACATTTTTATTTATCCCTCTAACAGACACGGCAAAGGGATTTACCCACAAAAATTGATATGGTGGATCAAAGTTCTAATTTTGAGGGTCAGAGATTTAATTTTGTATAAATAATACAAAAAAAGCTTGATTGCAGCTATATAGGAAAAGTATAGTGTTAGCAAAAAATACGAAACTGGGTTGTCGCTAGAATTATCTGTTTCAGGTGTTATTAAGACCGCATGAGCAGTTTTCACAAAGTAGTTTCATCTTATTATCAGCATTAATTTAATTTTTATCAGATGACTCATGTACTTTTTTTTTTAAAAAAATGGTAAAATATTGGAAAATAATCCAATTGAGTTGAAATTTGGTACAAGTGTATCTTTACATGATAAATAAGTACACCGAGTTTTGTTTCAATAAAACAAGTCTGAATGTGTGTGCGTGTCTGATATCATCGTAGCTCTTAGTGTATGTATGCTAGAGAGTTGAAACTTTGAATAAAAATCAGTCTAAGGGTATAGTTTTGCAATCCGGAAAATATTTTTTCATGACACCATTAACACGCAATAATGACTCAGGAAAAACAACTTAGGAAAAATGTTACGATTAAATTGAGATTTAACGTGTGTAACATATGTGCTGTTTTATCTTAATATCAGCATTGATTTAATTTTTATCAGATGACTCATGTACTTTTTTTAAAAAAAAAACGGTAAAATATTGGAAAATAATCCAATTGAGTAGAAATTTGGTACAAGTGTATCTTTACTTAATAAATAAGTACACCAAGTTTTGTTTCAACACGACAAGTATATCAATGTATTTTGGTAGATCATAAAAGTTAAGCAGCATGTAGCATGGTCAGTGTCTGGAAGGGTGACCTCTGGAAATGAAAGGATTGACATTACTATCTGAGGACAATAAATTTATTTTTGCAAAATAAATTTATTGACTTGTATATTCTGAGGGCAATCGAAGTGAGTCTGGAGTAGGGAGGATGGGCGATGCTCATTGAACATAGAGAATGCAATGTGTTGAGAAAAAGTTCTGAGGTACCCCAAACCTGATTTTTGTATACTATTTATAATTGTTTAATATAACTAAATAACTTTAATATAACATATTATAACTTAATATAATACAATTAAATAGTTTCTGTAATTTAATTGTTTACTTTATTTATTAAATATAATCGGTCTGACCTAACTTCTTACCTACCTTGCTATTTAAAAAAAGTATTGTAAAGATGATGTTTTAGTAATTTCCGAGAAATGATATTTACGAGTTCAGCTGATGCATGTTTGTTTGGTTTTTTCTAAATGTTTGTTTATTTATTTATTTATTATTTATTAATACAATAACGGGCAAAATTACCCTTTTTACAAAAATAACAATTAAGAAAATACGGGCCTTCGGCCCGTAGCCGCTCTGCGGCGTCGGCCCACCGGGCGCTTAGCGGCCGGGGGCCTCCCTGTGGCCGCTTTGCGGCCACATTGTTGTTGTTTTGTATTATGTGTTGTTTCATTATTCTTTTTGTTACATGGCATTTTGCCATGTATCTAGCAAATTTTCACAGCCTTTCCACACAGGCCCGCTTCGCGGTCCGGGGGCCTCCCTGTGGCCGCTTTGCGGCCACATTGTTGTTGTTTTGTATTATGTGTTGTTTCATTATTGTTCTTGTTACATGGCATTTTGCCATGTATCTAGCGAATTTTCACAGCCTCTCCACACAGGCCCGCTTCGCGGGCCTGAGTGGCTTTTTCACAAACTTGATTTTACTAGTTGAGATTTTATTAATACTCTATTATTAATAGTATGCTATAATATTAAAATTAAGAAGCATTATAAACAAAAATATATTATTCATGATTTTTGTTTTTAAATAAAAATACCGTTTCCGTCACTAAAGATTGTCAGATTGAGCTGAAACCGGTCGCAATGGTTTTAGAATGACTTCGACCATATAAAGACAACTTCAACTCTTACTTACATTTATGATTGTTTATAGAATTTAAAGAAAAAAGTCAAATTTTTTTTGTAAACAAATTGTTTATTTGAGTAAATCTTAAGGTTGAAAAAATATATTCATGATTATTTAAAATAAAAATACCGTTTGCGTCACTTAGGATTGTCTGATTGAGCTGAAACTGGTCGCATTCGTTTTAGAATAACTTCGACCATATAAAGACTACTTCGATGTTCTTCCTCTTTACGGGTCTGCTTAGCTCGGCGTGGTTCAGTGGAAGCCATTTTTGCCCTGTCTCTCTGGGACAGTAGGCTTACCATGATGGAGCAAGAGGTAGAGGTCTCTCTTTTATACTATATCCCCACCCTCTAACACTACTGAACCCAACAGATATCGTACGAGTCTTTGACCTAGACGTATACATATATACAAGATTATATATATATGTATACCAATTGCGCCATTTGTGATGGTTCGATTGAGCTGAAATTGGTCTTAATCGATTCAGCTAGCCTTCTACCTAAATACTAGATACCTTGTTTTAAAGCATTTTAAGTTTCAAAAAAAATTTTTTTTATGACGTCATAACTTTGGTTGATGACGTCATAATGTTTTTATAAACAATAGGCCTCGTAACCTCCTCAACATCTCGCGATTTGCAAAGTTTCGTTTCAATTTGAGAACGCCTTCGAGAGTGATCGTTCGCCATACGAAAGGGTAGAAACTCTTACATACATACATATATATATAATATATATATATATATATATATATATATATATATATATTATATATATATATATATATATATATATATATATACAGGGTGTTTCATATAAAAGTGTCCACCAGAAAAGGAGGTGATAGTACTCCTCAAAGGAACAAAAAATGTCTTATAATATAAACCCCGATCTCCAACCGTTTTCCCACAAGGTCAAATTTAATATTTCAAAAAAATATTTGACCTCACATCATAAAATTGTTAATAGGTATTTAACTATTCAAGCTAGAAAGGCGAAATTGGTTTCATTAGAAAGCTGAGTAAATTTCCTAAAGGACAAACTACTAACTATGTCAAATATTTTGGAAGTACTGCCCAAAATTTTGCATGAAACATGATTTTTTAAAAAATGAATTTTATGGAATTTTTGTAGTAGGGCATTAGAGGAAGTAAGAGATGAGCAAAAGTTCAGCCAAGAACGGAAAAACTTCTCTTATGATTGCCCTTTAAGAAAATGTAAATATTTCATACATTCAATAGTCAAAATGTTAAGCCATTCTTCCTAGAAGTTGGAAAAATGATATTTTTTTTGGCATTTTTGCATATGTCTACAATGTTAATTACATGGTACATAAAATAATTAAAAATCTCTAAAGCAAGAGAAAAGAGTGGTTTTAGAGAAAAATGTGTAAGAATAAAATAGGTTTATTTTACCTTCTAGAGTCGAAAAATCGTATTATTAAATTATTTTCGAAAATAAAATATTTTGTTAAAATAACACATTATTTTCGCTTTTATACGACAAAAATGATAAATTTTTCCAACTTCTAGGAAGAATGGCTTAAAATTTTGACTATTGAATGTATGAAAATATTTACATTTTCTTAAAAGTTAATCATAAGAAAAGTTTTTTCCGTTCTTGGCTGAACTTTTGCTCATCTCTTACTTCCTCTAATGCCCTACTACAAAAATTCCATAAAATTCATTTTTTTAAAAAAATCAGTTTCATGCAAAATTTTTGCCAGTAGTTCCAAAATATTTGACATAGTTAGTAGTTTGTCCTTTAGGAAATTTACTCAGCTTTCTAATGATACCAATTTCGCCTTTCTAGCTTGAACAGTTAAATCCCTATTAACAATTTTATGATGTGAGGTCAAATATTTTTGAAATATTAAATTTGACCTTGGGAAAACGGTTAGAGATCGGGGTTTATATTATAGGACATTTTTTGTTCCTTTTGAGGAGTACTATCACCTCCTTTTCTGGTGGACACTTTATATGAAACACCCTGTATATATATATATATATATATTATATATATATATATATATATATATATATATATATATATATATATATATATATATATATATATATATATATATATATATATATATATATATATTAATATATATATTATATATATATATATATATATATATATATATATATATATATATATATATATATATATATACATATATACATAATATATAAACTTTTTTCGACTTATATTTTTTTTATCAGGAAGCCAATAGAAACCGATTCCACTCACTCCCACCCCTCAACTTCCGTCATCCGAACAACCTCATAAGCGTCATTTTCATTATGAAAATTCGCTAAAATTAAATTAAATAAAAATTGCACACACATATAAAAACTTTTTTTTATACATTATAAAATTTAAGTACAAAAAAGAAATTAAAATTAAATATGAATAGACTAAAAAAGAAATAACAATTTTGAATATAATCTAAGTTTAACAAGAATAAATTGTTTAATAATAAGGAAAATAATTTTACATGAAAAGGATGATAGATTAGTAATATAAGATATAGAAATAATTTAAATTTAAAATAGTATAATAATTAGATATAAGATAGTTATAATTAAATTAAAAAAGAAGAATACAAGTAAAGTATAAAAATTAATATTGATAAATAGTTGACATCAAAGTGAAAAAAAGTTAAGATAATGTATCAATGACATATAAGTAGAAAATAAATAAAATGATGGTAGTATATTAATCAGATAAAAAAATTAAAATAAAATAAAAATTGAAATACAGTAACGTTAGGTTAATACAAAAAAAAGTAAAATTAAATTAAAAATGTTAACAAAATATAATTAAGAAAGAAAATCATATTTATAAAACAAAAGAAATAAAATAATATTAAAACACAGATAATTAATTAGTGACATAATTTGAGTCATTGTAAATTAACATGATCAAGTGATCTAATGCAATTGACAAAGGTAGAAAATTTAGAATTAAATAAATCGAGGTCAGTAATTTGGCTTAACGGATTAACAGTTCTCATCATTCTATTTATTGGTTTATTAAGTAAGTAGTTAGTTTGACAATATGAAACATCAAATAAGGTTTGAGATCTAGAGTGGAATTGAGGAACACGGATACAGATCATGGATAGGAGCTCTGGACAGTCTATGAGGTTATTAAGGAGTTTAAATAGGAAAATAATATTATTATGAGTACGACGAGATTGAAGAGAAGGAAGGTTTAGTTGTGAGGAAACTGAGGTAAAAGAATAAGAAGAATTGGGAGTGTTAAAAAATTTAAAGTACATAAGTTTACAAAATTTGTGTTGAATTCTTTCTAATGAATTTGAATGAACTAAATAATTAGGGTTCCATACTGGTGTAGAATATTCTAATAAAGACCTGACTAGAGAGAAATACATGGTTTTCATAACTTCAATATTTTTAAATTCTTTGGTATTTCTATGGATAAAACCTAACATTTTCATAGCTCTTTTACATATATAATCTACATGACTTACAAAATTTAGACTAGAATCCAAAATTATTCCTAAATCTTTTACTTTATCTACTCTATCTATTAAAACATTATTAAAAGTATAATCAAAAATCATTGGATTTTTAATTTTATGAAAAGTGATAATTTGACATTTTTTAATATTTAGTTCCATAAAATTATCATCACACCATTTAGTTAACATATTTAAATGCATTTGTAAAATGCAACAAATTTATAAACATATTTTATTATTTTTTTACCTAGTAGGTTTTACATTATTTGGTAACATTTTAGAAGTAATCATGTAAAATATGTATGCATGGAAGTCCCCCAAGGTACATCAATTTCAAAACAGAAAGCTTAATTCCAAAAATATTAGTTTAATTTTATACCTTTGATTAGATTGAAGCAGAGAATCAACACATAAATTAATATACTAACCTGGATATCAAGAACCATTTTAACAAGAAGAACAAAATGAAGTCTTCCAAATTGCAATTTAAAATTTCCATCACTTTTCACGTCGTCTCTATTATTGTCAATTTCAGTCTGCTTATAAAATCTAGGACTATGTCTAACGTATTTAAAATCAATCACTTTATCATCTTCCACAGACAGGATCTAGAAACAAACAAGTTTTAGCTATTTATCGATTTCTTAAATTTATATTTTCTTCAAAAAGACATTAACAGTAAAGGAAGAACATGCAGAATTTTTAAAATATGAAACTAATTAGATTGAACTGTATTAATATTATTTGTGGCTCAGTTTGTTACATGAGATACTGCTTTATAGTGATTAATTACATATTAAAACATGTTTAGATTGATTATTTTTACTCTAAACAATGATAAATAAATAGTTAAACTTTAAATTGAACATCTACAATTCCTGCATTTCACAAGTGCTCTGTGAAACACACAGACTTGGACTGTGGGTTTGTTAGCCATGCTGTTGTTTGACAGTATTTACTGGAATTAAAACAGACACTTCCCTACTTGTCTTTTAAACTATTTCACACAGTGATGTCAGATGTGTGGCTACCTTACCTGGTCCTACTTTAGGCATAACTTCCTGCAACCAATGTTGGCAGACAGTATATCAAATGAAATCGAAATGATTAGTTCAAACCTAACATGTGACAGATAAAAGTCAGTCACACAAGAGCACTACAGTTAAAGTCTTAAATTGTCTAACCACAAAGCTAACATCTCTTCCTTTACTTATTTACTTTCTTCAATTTCCATAGTTGTTTTACACAAAACTTATTTATAATACAGCTCACTTTTAACAGGCTCCTTACAATCTTGCAATAACCCTTTACAATCAGTTGCCCTCCACTATCAAATCTATCGAATCCTACAAATGTTTCTCCTCCCACTTAAAGTTGTTTCTAGCTTCTCTAGCTATGTACACCAGGACTACCTTTCTCGCCCTCACTCCTATAATTACTTTTAAAAAAATTGAAATAATGTATGTCTAGTTGTTAAGTTTATAGTGTATTTAATAATTTGTTGAGATTTCTTATATTTGTATATGTATATTTTATAACGATGTGTTACATCCACATAAGTGGCTTTTGTAATAATTATAAATAAATAAATAAAATAAATATCATGTGATTTTAAGTCCCATCAAATGGCTAAATTTTTACATAATATCTATGTTATTATTATTAGTGCGTTATCATTTTATATCATGTCTTATTAAGTCCCATCAAATGTCTAAATATTTACATAATTTCTATGTTATTATTATTAGTGTGTTATCATTTTTATCATGTGTTTATAAGTCCCATTAAATGTCTAAATCTTCGAATAAAATCTGTATCATTTTAATAGAACTGTTAAATAGTTTTAGAACTGAATAAATGATGAATAAGGACAAAAAACATTATTAGTTTATAGTGAATAAATACATTTATTAGTGTATAATAACACAATAAGAACATAGAAGTAACAGATGAATGCTTACTTTAGGATACAGAGTAATTTCAGATAAATCATCTATAGAAATATTTGCAAGGAAAAATCTGAGCACCATTCTTTCATTTGCTTTAAATAAGCAGTCACTTTCTAAACCTGAAATCTAAAACAAAATAAAATTAGTCAACAAAAAATTTTGTTGTTGTTTTACTTGTCCTCATTTATAATATATAGGCAATTTGACACAATATAATTGTGCGAGAGAATATATATATTGATAAAACTCGGTAATATCAAATTATATATGTAGGAAAAGTATTTGCATTCAAAATATAAATTGGAATTTTACCTGAATTATACATTTCAAGAGTTTTTAAGACCTTCTAAGTAGTTTTTACCAAGTTATCTGCCCCTAAAAGAGTAGTCTGTTATAGCTCCCAGTGTGTAACAAATACATTTTTAGGTCTGGTTGTACTACACCAAAAATAATTTTTACAACACTATTAATAACAGTAAAAATTTTGAAAATTTATAAAATTATTAGAAGTTTAGCGTGCATGTAGTCGTTAATAAGAACTACAGATGTGCCAATTTTCATCTCATAATCAGCATTACTTCAATTCTTATAGAATGACTTGCATACTTTTTTTGTTAAATTGTCTTAACTCAAAATTATTGTAGCGTCACAGGTGTATTTCTTTATGTAATAAAGAAAACTATATGGAAAAACTATATAATAATACATTTAAACATTTAAATTAAAATTGCCTTAATTTGTTACTAAAATAATGAAATGTAATAATCATGTTGCTAAATTTTAAAATTCAAGAAATGGAGCTCATAAAAAAAGTATTACCTTAATTTCAATATATTCTATATCAGTATCACAGAGGGTAATTTTAAATTCAGATAATCTTGTAGAATAACTAAACTTGATAGCACCAGGAGGTATTGGAGGATCACTATTATCATTGAAAAATTCTTTTATTCTTTCAATCCAATTCCATTTTATTATATTTTGTACAAGTGGTAGTTCTCTGTTATTAACTCTGAAAAAAATTAAATTATAAAAAAATAGTTAAAACTGGCTTCAGTATCTGGGTACTTTGAGA